>OZ038378.1:120416407-120832964 GCA_964036045.1 Eutreptiella sp. 'Long Island Sound 2002' | reverse complement strand
GCCTGTGCTTGGTTTCGGGGTGCTGGTGCACATTGCGCAGGTTTTTGGGGCTTTTTGGCGCCTTTTTGGGCCGTTTCTCGGACATATCGTGGAATTGAAGGGCACTAGAGAGCTCTTTGACACGGTGAAGTCAAGCCGCACGTGTAGTGTACTCACCGTATCCCTTCGTTTGGGCGTTTCGCCCGGGCTTTGGGGGTGTTTTGGGCGAAAAATGGGTGTTTTTGGCCCAAAACTGCGCAAATTTGGGAGGGCACCTCCCGACTTGGCACCCCCGCCCCGGGCCGCCACCGCTGAGTTTTTGGCTATAAACTTGGATTTGGCAAGGGCACCACCTGGGCTCCAAGATGGCTAGAGTAGAGTAGAGCTCGGAGTGATGAGGCGGAGCAATGGCCAAAACGGTGAGGAGAAGTGCTTGTTGCTTGTTGCTTGTTGTCGCTTGCTTGTTAGCTAGATTTAAGGGGAGAGGGGTGTAGTAACATATCCATGCTTGTTGACCGAGCCAATACTTTGTTCAGCAGCAAGGGAAAGCCCACTTGCGTACTCTAACATGCCCCTTTTCAAAACAGTGCAACTTGTAAAAAGCTCATATCCGTGCTCCTTGACCATACTTCAATGCTTTGTTCCGCAAGCAGCAGCAACAAGCAACAAACAGCAAGCAGTAAGCAGCAGCAGCAAGCAGCAACAGGCGGTCCAAAAGTCCTTGCGACGACACCGTGGCTCAAAAGCGGCATCCAAATACCTCAAAATGACCGGGGGGCAAACACACATCACCACAAACAGGTGTCGTGCCGTTTCGAGCCGTCTATCCCATTCTATGGCCGAAGTAGTGTCAAAAAATGGCTGTTTTGGGGTTGTTTTCAGGACGTCTTGAAAGGTCACAACGCTCGAGGGTGTGCCGAGTAGGTGTTTCTGATGAGGGCCGTTGGTCTTCCATAGCCATTGGGCTATCAAATGATGATAAATGGGTGTGCAATGGGGCATGTACTATGCCATGGTGCCACGGGGTGGTCCATGTTGAGGTGAAAATGAGTTGTTGTAAAGGCGTGTTTCAGGAAGATTGTCCTGAGCGTGGAAGCACATCTGCAAAGCAAGTGGTCTTTCTTCCACAGTGATTCCCTATGTGTTGCACAAGACTAGGACCCAGCTGATCCTAGTTTGAGTCTTGATTACCGAGCTGGGTTTACCCTGTCGAGGTTTGCACCCCCTCTTAGGGTCCAAGGATGAGCAACACATTTTAGCTAGCAGCAGCAGCAAACAACGGCAGCAAAAGGGGGTCCAAAAGTCGTTCCGCCGACACCGTGGCTCAAACCGGCATCAAAATACCTCAAAACGACTAGGGAGCGAATGCGCATCACCACAAACAAGTTTCGTGCCGTTTCGGGCCGTCCTGCCCGTTCTATAGCCGGTTTAGTGTCCAAAGATGGCCGTTTTTCGGTTGTTTCGAGGACCATCGTCCTCAAAGTTCCGGACGATCGCTGGTGTGTCAAGTGGGCGTTTGCAATGAGGGCCGTTGTTCTTCCATAGCGATTGGGCTATCTCAGGAATGCAAATCCGTGTTCAATAAAGCATGTACCATGCCGTGATGCGCCACCGTCATACATTTTGACGTGAAAATGAGCCGTTTTTGAGCGGCGATTAAGGAAATTCGTCCTAGCTGTGGCAGCACGTCTGAAAAGCAAGCGGCCTTTCTTCCGCGGCGTTTTCCAATGCGTTACGCAAGACTAGGACCCAGCTCGGTGCTAGTCGTGAGTCTTGATTACCGAGGTGGATTCACCCGGTTTTACACCCCTTCTTAGGGTCCAAGGGTGAGCAACACATTTTAGCAAGCAGCAGAAGCAAGCAGCAGCAGCAGCGAGTAAAATAGCCTTGCAACGACACCGTGGCTCAAAACCGGCATACAAATAGCTCAAAATGACCAGAGAGCAAAACTGTATCACCACAAATAGATGTGCCATTTCGAGCCATCTAGCCCGTTTTATGGCCGATTTAGTGTCCAAAAATGGCCGTTTTGGGGCACTTTTCCGGATGATCGTGCTGAAAACTCAGCATGATCGTTGGTCCGCCGCGTAGGTGTTTCCAATGAGGGCCGTTGCTCTTCCATGGCGATTGGGCCATCAAAAGAATGCAAATGGGTGGGGAATAAGGCATGTGCCATGCCGTGGTGCCATGGGGTGGGCAATTTGGAGGTGAAAACAAGCCGTTTGTGAGCCATGTTTTAGGACGATCGTCCTGACCATGGAGGAACATTGGCAAAGCAAGCGGGCTTTACTGCACCGTGATTTCAAACAGATTAACCAAAACTAGGCGCCAGCCCGGTCCTAGTCGTGAGTCTTGATTACCGAGCTGGGTTTACTCTGTCGAGGTTTTACACCCCTTCTTAGGTTCCAAGGATGAGCAACACATTTTAGCAACCAGCAAGCAGCCGCAAGCAGCAAGCAGCAACGACAAGCAGGAGCAGTAGCTGCACCAAGCGGTCCAAAAGTCCTTGCGACGACGTTGTGGCTCAAAACCGGCATCCAAGTAGCTCAAAATGACCGAGGGTCAAAGAGGCATCACCAAGAACACATGTTGTGCCGTTTGAAGCAGTCTAGCCCGTTCTATGGCCGATTTGGAGTCCAAAAATGGCCCTTTTGGGGCTGTTTTCAGGAGGATTGTCCCGAAAGTTCAGGACGATCGCCGATGTGCCGAGTAGGTGTTTCCGATGAGGCCCGTTGTTCTTTCACAACGATTGGTCTATCAAATGATGACAAATGGGTGTGCAATCAGGAATGTACCATGCCATGGCGCCACGCGGTGGTCCATTTTGAGGTGAAACTGGGCTGTTTTAAAGCCGTGTTTCACGACGATTGTCCTGAGTGTGGAAGCACATCTGCAAAGCAAGTGGGCTTTCTTCCACGGTCATTCCCAACGCGTTACACAAGACTAGGACGCGACGACACCGTGGCTCAATACCGGCATCCAAATACCTTAAAAAGACCGGGGAGCGGATGCGCATCACCACAAACAAGTTTTGTGCCGTTGCGGGCCGTCTCGCCTGTTCTATGGCCGATTTAGTATCCAAAAATGGCCTTTTTGGGGCTCTTTTCAGGACTATTGTCTTGAAACGACGATTGTCTTCAGGACGATCGCCGCTGTGCTGAGTAGGTGTTTCCCATCAGGGCGGTGGTTCTTTCATAGCAATTGGGCGACCAAAAGATGGCAAATGTGTGTTCAATCAGGAATGTGCCATGCCGCGGTGCCACACGATGGTCCGTTTCCACGTGAAAATGAGCAGTTTTAAAGGCGTGTTTGAGGACGATCGTCCCAAGCGTGGAAGCACATTTGCAAGACATTGCTGCTTGCTCCTGTTGCTGATGCTACTTGCTAAAATGTGTAGCTCATCCTTGGACCCTAAGAAGGGGTGTAAAACCTCGACAGGGTAAACCTAGCTCAGTAATCAAGACTCAAACTAGGACCGAGCTAGGTCCTAGTCTTGTGTAAGGCATTGGAAACCCCCGTGGAAAAAAGACTAGTTCAACAACAGGCAGTCCAAAACACCTTGTAACGACGTGGCTCAAAACCGGCATCCAAGTACCTCACAGCGACCGGGGAGCGAAGGCTCATCACCAGAAACAAGTTTTGTGCCGTTTCGAGGCGTGTAGCCTGTTGTATGGCCGATTTTGTGTACAAAAATGGCCGTTTTTGGGCTGTTTCCAGGACCATCGTCGTAAAAGTTCCGGACGATCGCCGGTGTGTCAAGTGGGTGTTTGCAATGAGGGCCGTTGTTCTTCCATAGCGATTGGGGTATCTAAAGAATGCAAATCGGTGACCAATAAGGCATGTACCATGCCATGATGCCACACCGTGGTCCATTTTGCGGTGAAAAGGAGCTGTTGTTGAGGCGGGATTCAATAAAATCGTCCTAACCGTGGCAGCACATGTGCAAAGCAAGCGGCCTTTCTTCCGCGGCGATTTCCAATGTGTTACGCAAGACTAGGATTCAGCTCGGTCCTAGTTTGAGTCTTGATTACCGAGCTGGGTTCACCCGGTCGAGGTTTTACACCCCTTCCTAGGGTCCAAAGGTGGACCACACATTTTAGCAAGTAACAGCAAGGGGCAGCGAGCCGCAAGCAGCAGCAAGCCGCAGGCAGCAGCAAACGCAAGAAACTCCTTTCGACGGCATTGTTGCTCAAAACCGGGGTTGCAAGTAGCTGAAAAGGACCGTGCAGCAAGTGCGCATCACTTGCAACAGATTTTGTGTTATTTTGAGCCGTCTAGCATGTTCTACGACTGTTTTAGTGTCCAACAAGGGCCCGTTTGGGGCTGTTTTCAGGACGATCACCTTGAAAGTTGAGGACAATCGCCGGTGTGTCAAATGGACGTTTTCCATAAGGGCCATTCTTCTTGCATAGCGATTGGGCTATAAAAGGAATGCAAATTAGCGTACCATGCCCTGAGGCCACACCGTGGTTCCTTTTGATCTGAAAATGAGCTGTTTTAGAGCCGCGTTTTAGGAAAAATGTCCTAACCATGGAAGCACATCTTCAAATCAAGCGGTCTTTCTTGGACGGTGATTTCCAATGTGTTACGCAAAACTAGGACCCATCTCGGTCCTGATTTGCATCTTGATCACCGAGCTGGGTTTACCCTATCGAGGCTTTACACCCCTCTTCAGGGCCCAAGGATGAGCAACACATTTTAGCAAGCAGCAGTAGCAAGCATCAAGCAGCATGCAGCGGACACACGAAAACTCCTTTCGACGGCATTGTGTGTCCAAAACCGGCATCCAAGGAGCTCAAAACGACAGCAGAGGAAATGCGCATCACTTGCAACAAGTGTTGTATTCTTTTGAGCCGTCTAGCCTGTTCTACAGCCGTTTTATCGTTCATTAATTGCCGTTTTGGGGCGGTTTTCAAGACGATCTCCCCGAGAGTTCAGGGTGATCGCCGGTGTGTCAAGTGGGCGTTTTCCATAAGGGCCATTCGTCTTTCATTGCGAATGGGCTATCAAAGGGATGCACACGGGTCTTGAATAAGGCTTGGCATAAGACGGCTCGACACGGCACGAAACTTGTTTCTGGTGATGCAGGTTTGCTCCCCGGTCGTTTTGAGCTACTTCAATGCCGCTCTGGAGCCACGGTGTCGTCGCAAGGCCTTTTTAATCGCTTGTTGCTGCTGATGCTGCTGCTTGGTGCTGTTGCTGGTGCTTGCTGATGCTAAAATGTGTTGCTCACCCTTGGACCCTAAGAAGGGGTGTAAAACCTCGACAGGGTAAACCCAGCTCCGTAATCAGGACTCACGACGAGGACTGAGCTGGCTAGTAGATGTTTTTACTTCATTTCACACACCTTCTTGACAGACTGGCGATCGTCCTAAACCTTTAGGACGATCGTCCTGAAAGGTGCCTCCAAAGCAGCCTAAAAATGGCCATCTTTGACCACTAAATCGGCCATAGAACGGGCTAGAAAGGTCAGAAGGGCACGACACCGGTTTCTCTAGATGCAGAAGAGCAGTTGGGAGGTACTCCTCTCACCTATTGCCTTTCACTCGTTCTAGTTTTGATCTAGTCAGCCTCGGACACCCGTCGCTAGAAGGTAGGCGAGACTAGACTACAACGAAATGAACAACCCCCCATGTCTCGTGATTAGGTGATTCAAGAGCTCATTGGCACAGAGCTTGTCTAATGGGGGGCCTCGGAGGATGAGGCAACGGTGTTCCTCGAGGGGGGGATCAATTGTGGATACGAAGGGTGATCGGCGTGTCCATATACCCCCAAGTGGACTCCATGTTCCATGCGGGATATGGAATGCCCAAAAGAAAACTTGGGAGGGTAGTGCCATCCCGCGGACCATGGGGGGTAATGAGGCCCAGTAGACGGCCTTCCTCCTTGGGACGCCTTTTTTGCAAGCCGCTTGCTGCAGTACACAGCGGATTTTGCAATTGTCACGTGCCTGGGTCGTCTTGTACATTTTGCACTTGACAATGGCCATAGGCCGCTTGTTGGGGGAGTTTGTCGACCGGGAGGCTAGGAGGTTACCCCTCCGCTCCGTCAAGACGTGCAAGTTCTCCTGTCGGAGAGGCGTGCAAGTTGGAGCGTTTATGGGTCAGCTTCCCCGAACGGGGAAGAAACGGCCAATTTTGTTGAGGCATGGCCGGATATTGCTAGGTGCCTCGGCATTAGGCCAAGCACGGCGCAGTACAAGGCCATCGCACACTTGTGGGACCTGCTAGAGGCCCTCTATTGTACATATGAGGGCCCTAACCCATGGAATCGTGCCGCCGTGGCAAGGGATTTCGGGCGGCACTGTACTGCTGATACGGCATCATGGTATCTATTGAGCCTGGAGCATGATGTAGATGCCATGATGCACAACATTAAGCCATTCGGGTTGGCCATGTTCTCGGGTGACATTTCAGAAAGCATCAACCGCTTTCTGAAACATGGTGATAACGAGCATAGCAATCCGGGGGGGGGGGGGGCTATCGGGTGGAGGCGGTGGACGAGGTATCAGGTCATAAGTGGTTAGGCATCCACAGGGAGGCCGGTGTGCAAGCACAGTGCATGGCATGGCTGTTTGCAGACTTCAAAGTGTCATGGGTTGTGCACGGGGGGCCCCGGTCCTAAGTGCCATGCTCGGGCAGGGATGCCATGGTGGTAAGGAGGGGCCAAGGCCACATGCAGGCTTCCCTTGAAAAGACTCTTCCGCATCAGCAACATAACCGCCCAGGAGGATTTGATCGAGCATATGTTGGAAGGGGAATTTAATCGTGCGTTGGCGCAATGATCTAGGGAAGCGTTCTAGCGTTGATCGAGGATGCATGATCAGTCGCTAGAACGTCGCTAGAACGCCACTAGAACGGTTGCCTAGAACGCCGCTAGAACGCTGCTACGCTCTTTGTTTTGGCAACGCCATACCGCGCAGTTGTTGGCCGAGGAGATGCGCCAGCAGGCCGAGGCCAAGCCCCAGGCCGAGGCCGAGACCAAGCCCAAGCCCGCGGCCCACGCCAAGCCCAAGCTACCGCCTCTCGCCAAGCCCAAGCCCAAGCCGAAGCACCAAACCCAAGCCCAACATCCCCCGTTGCCACCCTCTCACCCGTTGGCCGCCAAGAAATTATCAAGGCGGAGGATGCGGAGCGGGAGGAGCTGCGTGAAGAGCTGCCAATTCTCTCCTGTTTCATTGCGGCGCAAAAGGGGGCGAAGGCCAAGGCGGAGGTGAGGGTGGTGGGTTGGAGGCCAAGGTGGAAGCGTTGCGCGCCCAAGCGGATGCACAGCAGGAGACTTGGGCCGTCGCTTGGCTCGGGAAGGCGAGGGAGAAGGAGAAGCTGAAGGAAAAGGAGAAGGACATCCTCCAACTGGAGAGGAGCGTCAGGAGGCTGGAGGGGATCGTGGCGATGGAGGCAAAGGTGAAGGAGGTGGTGGAGGATGAGGTGCTAGAGGTCGAGGTGGAGGAGATGGTGGAGGAGACATTGAAATAGGAGGTGGAGGAGAAGGTGGTGGAGGAGAAAGCTGTGGGGGCAGGGCAGTGGCTGGGGGGTTTTTTGGGGACGAGGGAGGCGGAGGCCATCCAGGACGTGCCATGGGACCAGGCCGTCTTGGCTGGCACCTAGGGCCCAAACTTGGACCACCCCCTCCTCTTCCCCCGGAGAGTTTGGTTTCGATTCTCCATTTTTTGATGCGGCGGGTGCATCAAAGAATTTTGGGGCACGGGAGGTGGGTATGGGTGGACCCGGAGGGGGGGTCCACCAGGACAAGCCCCTGCGGGTGGGGGGGGTCCCAGGGTGGTGGTGGTGGCAGCGGGAGTTGCCCGGGCGGAAGTGGGGGGTGAAGATGTTTGAGTTGGCCCAACTCAACCACTTCACCCCCGAGGTGAAAAAGGAGGGGGGGGCGAGCAACTGGCGATGTGTTGGCAGGCGCAGGCACTGGGGGGGATGGAGTTTGCGGGGAGGACATGGATGTGGTCGCCGACGTGGTGGGCGATCATGAAGATGGGTGGGTTCGACCCGGCGGCGGGCAAACAGGGGGCGTATGCCGGATTGGTGCACGGCATCGTCTCTCCCGCCCCAAGTCCAAGCCCAAGCCCCCCGCAATCCCCGCAACTGGAGGCCCCCCCGCAGCCTAACCCCACCAACCCCCCGGAGGCCTTCGCCAAAGCCCTAGGGGCCATCCCCCCTGCCCTTGACCGGCAAGGCACGGTATGTTCATTGTGTTCTAGCGTTGATCTAGCGAACCGTTCTAGCTTTGATCTACCCACCGTCGCCGCTAGATCTTCGCTAGAACATCGCTCGAACTTTTGCCTAGAACGCACCTAGAACACACCTACCTCTTGTTTCTGTTCTGAGGTTTTGAGCGTGCAGACGTGTGGAGCCGACCCCCGCGGGGTGCCGGTGGAGTGGCGCGATGGCGGAGGCCGGACGCACCTCGTGGGGGGTCACTAAGTTGGGCCGGATGGTGGGGAATGACCCCCATTCGGCCCTCTCAGTGCTACACGGGTGGGGTAGGTGGGAGGCGGGCAGGAGTCGGGGGGGGGAAGCATGGAATTGCGGCGCAAGGGTTGAGTGAGGGTGGAGGAGGGGGGAGGGGATACCGGCAGCAGCAGCAGCAAGAGGAGCCGCACCAGCGTGGAGAGGATACCCCACGCCAAAACCCCCAAACCCCAACCCCGCCCAAGGCCCCCAAGAAGAAGCCCCGCGAGTTCGAGAGTAGCGACGAAGAGCCCCCCCCCCCCCACCCGAAGCCCAGACCAAACCCAAGGCCAAGCACAAGGCTAAGGGCAAGGGCAAGGCTAAGCACCCCCCGGAACCCCAAGCCCCTCCCCTGGAGAATAGGGGCCGGGAACCCTATGGGAATCTGGCAGGTGTGGGGGACACCCGGTATGTCCCTTGGAGGGAGGGGGGCAATGGGGGGACCGTTAGCCAAGTGACGGCGGTGGGGGATGGGGATGAGGAGTTGGACCTGCGGGACTGTTGGGTAGTGTCGCAGGGGTCTAATGGGGAGCGGGGAAAGAAAGGGAAGAGGAGGAAGCAGGAGAAAGAGGGGGGCAGCTTCCGGGTGCTGGGGGAGCTCCTCTTCTGCACCCGGGAGGAAGCGGAGGCCCACCTCTGGGAGGCCTTGAGGGAGCGAGACGACGGAGACGACGGGGATGATGGGGATGACGAGGGGGAGGAGGGTGGCGACAAGGGGGAGGGGTGTGAGAAGGGGGGTGAGGTGGGGATTGACAAGGGGGGTGAGACGGAAGGGGACACGGGGGGTGAGAAGGGGGGCGCCCGGAGCAAAGATGCACCCCGGCAACCCCCCCCCCCCCTTGAGGAGGGGTAACATGTGTGTCGCAACTCGCGAAAGGGGGCCTTGGGGGGCACGGGGGCTAATCCGGCTAACCGGGCTAATCGGGCTGCGCCACCACCAAGTGAGCTGGCGCCGGCCCGCCAAGTGACCTTCCATGTGACCTATGGGGTGGGGTGGGGGGCTAACCGGGCTAATCCTGCGGTGGGGGGGGGACCCGGCGCTCTGTGAGTGGGGTCCAGCATCGGCACCCTGTGATTGGCCACGGCTGGCGATGGTAGCCGGGGAAGCTTCTCTTTGAGGAGTGGCGGGGCATTCATAACCCCCCCCCCCCCCCGACTTATAACCCCCCCCACTTATAATCCAGCCCCCGGGAGATCCGTGCCACCCAGGGACTTATAACGCCCCTTTTTCAGCACACACGCATAGAACAAGAAGTGCCAGCGGATGGATTGCCAATAATGGGGAATCTGATACTTGTTCATCCCCCTCAGGCAAGTCCACGAGCTCCTCATCTGAAAATTTCCCCACCTCATCATCATCAGGAGCTGCAGCACCACCAGTGTCTCCCAAAGATAGGTCCAAATCAATTTCCATTACAAAATGATGAATGACGTCTGAAGGTGCAAATGTGTCTGGATCCATGCCACGAAGGGACTTATAACCCCCCCCCCCACTTATAACCCACCCCCCCGCACCCTCAACCAATCCGCAATGCTACTACCACCGGGGGGGTTATAAGTGGGGGGGGGTTTATATATATTGTTCTAGTGACGTTCTAGCGAACCGTTCTAGCGCCGCTCTAGCGGAGCTCGCTAGAACGTTGCTAAAACGTCGCTAGAACGAAAAAAATTTTGGACGCCAACATCAGGTGAAAACGATGAAATTGTGAAAAAAAATCCATGGGTCCCCGAGTACGGATAGGGGGGTCCGAGTTACAACCCTCAGATCCCCCCTAGGGGGGGGGGGGGCTCTTTTTTTCGTTCTAGCCCTCTAGCGCCGTCTAGGCTAGAACAAGATTGGGGCTTCTAGCGTGTACCAAAGGTAGATGTTATTGTTGCATTTGAGACACTTAATTCACACACTGGTGATCGTCCCGAAGTTTCGGGACGTTCATCTTGAAAATTGCCTCAAAACAGTCTCAAAATGACCGTTTTGACCACTAAACCGGCCCTAGAACAGGCTAGACGGCTCAGAATTGCACAAAATGTGCTTCTCTGGATGCGAAGTTGCTCTACGGTCATTTTGCATGCCGCGTTCGAGACACGGTGTCGACAAAAAGACTTGTTATCTGCCTGCTTGTTGCTGCTTGCTGCTGCTTGCTGTTGCTAAAATGTGTTGCTCATCCTCAGTCCCGGAGTGGGGTTGTAAAGCCTCGACAGGTAAACCCTGCTCGGTAATGACAACTTACAGTAGGACCGACCTCGGTGGCGAATGTCATTGCTGCATTTGAGAGACTTCGAAAATCTTTACGCTCGTGAGTGTATCACCCTTGCAATGTTGTGTTTCGGAAGCCAAAATCAATAGACCTCCAGAAAGCACACAGCAGCACTTACCAAGAGCGGCACCAAATGTTTGCTTTGGAAGAGTTCCTCCAAAGTCAGGAGGATAGTGCTCAAAGACGGCTCAAAAAAAGCTCCTGTTGACTCCAAAACCGACCACCGTGTGGCACGACGGCATGGTGTATGCCTTATTGAACACCCGTTAGCATTCCTTTGATACCCCAATCGCTACCAAAGAAAAACGGCCATCATTGAAAACGCCCACTTCACACACTGGCGATCGTCGCGAAATGTCAAGACAATTGCCTTAAAACCAGCCCAATGTCTTCGGGCGCCTCCACATCTATTCTTGCAACAGCGGCACGCCATGATGGATGCCTCGGACACATTCAAAAATTGTGCGCCTTCGAGTGACGTATAGAACAACCTGCTGTCCTTCACGGAGGACTTGCATTAGAGGGCATGGAGACGCTTCCTCATGATGCCCTGAGCCGCACCCCCCGTGACTCCTTGTGAAATGGTGGGCAGGCCATCACCATACTCCGGCTCATCACCTTGGGAAGAACTCCCCGATCCTTCACACACCCTATTTGTGAGCCCATGCCCACCTCTATACACAGCAAGGCTAGTCGTGGTCAAAGCCCACATACACCTGATGAAGGAGTTCACCCGGTTCAACCTGCCGTCGCCCAACGGACGAAATTCCTTAACACGTTCGTCGGCGTCCGGATCATCGGTTGGCAGTAGCGTGTCGAGCTTGCCTTCGGTAATCTTGCTCTTCACGGGATATGCCGACACATACCTATGTTCTCCCACTTGACGAACCCAGAGCAACGTTGAGAAAATCACCAAAGATAGCGAAATCGCCAATGGCTTTTTCCGTAGCCGTCTAAGCCTTAGGACCTCCGCCTTGGATACAGCGAGGACAGAACCTCGCTTTCGTGCTGCCTTAGCTTACTCCTGCGGTGTCACCGCCTGAAGGTTTGCCTCCAGCTTGGCCGTGGGCGCATGACCCCGCATCACTAGGCGCAGGTCGTGCATTTCCGCTCACAGGTCGACCGATGGTGGCTTGAAGGACTGGCCCCGCAATCTCCAACTCTAACGCCGAAGACACCATGTAGGCCGCAATAGCCTTCACCACATTAACACGTCTACCCATAGGAAAGCACGACTTCTTGACTAAGCGCTCCCCCCACATGCCACGTCTATTCACCAACATGCTCATGACCAACACCATGGCGGCATTGATTCAAGAAACTTCGAGCATGGTGATGCTCTCAATGAATTGCTGTAAGCATCTCCTTTACATAGCATGTCAAAGCGCATCGAACTAGTCATTCTTGCGTGTTATGGTTTATTGGATATTGCCGGGTGTACTCTAGGTAGGACCATGCTCGTGCGCGAAGAGTAAAGAAAGAACAACCGTTTGCAATGACACACGACACAACACTAGGCACACCACGCAGAGGACAAAAAAGAAAACTACATATCGACAACAATCTTGAACTCACGCACCTCCAACACCTCCCCTTTTGGGGCAACGTCCTTGTCCTCGTCCTCATCCGCGCCCCCATCTTCCCCCTCCTCCTCTCCCTTGTCGCCTTGGTTCGTAGCGGTGTCCTCTTCCTTGACGTCGCCTACGGCTTTCGTTTCTGCAAGCGAGCGAACACTGGCCTTGCCGGAATCGGACTAGGGGCCGCCATGTCCCACAGATGACATCACCTGCTCATTTTAGAAGTCCAAATCCCCTTTGGACACATTGTGTTGGATACCACCTATTTTGGTGTCTTCTATATAACAGTTTCTGTTTGCCCATTGTACCCCCCCCTCTGGGCAGCCCCCATGTGATCCCCGCAACAAGATAACCACACGGTCCCCGCCATTCAACTTGATGACCTTTGCCGCAATGGGTGCCTCCACTAGGCTCACACCATGTATCTTGGAGCCCGGTCGTGATACCGGAGATAAGAAATAAGACAAAGCAGCACAATGGAACAATTGAAGCAAATTGCCCGGGTCGGTGAAAATGAACCTCCAGAGCAAAGCGGTGGACCCGGAGCTAGCTACGCAAGAGCAACCCGGCCAGCGTTTGCAAACTGTTCGTATTGTTTCACTTTATCTAATTTGGTCAAGCCGGAGGGGCGTTGAAAAATTTCGTGGTACTAGCATAAGGGGGGGGGGGGTTTGCAACAGGAAGTTTTTCCCGTGTTATGTTTCGCAGTGGGTTCAATTCACACGTGGTCCTTAATTTGCCGTGGGAATTTTCGCAGCCACATGCTGTGGGCTGACCTTTGGTCGGTGGTGGTTGCTATTATGTCCTAATGCTTTGCACTTGAGTCCTAGAGGGGTGTTGCTCCTTCCTCATGAGTTGTTGGTTGCTCATTGTCGTTACTTCATGGTTGTTGATGTTATTACCTGGTGGCTGCCGGTGTTTTGTGATGCATTGGTGCTACTGTTCAATCCCTACATGGCACAATACTCTGTACTAAAACTATTGAACAAAGGCCGCATTAAACAGCTCAAGAACTGTTTAAGGTGGCTGCAATTGACAATTGCGGTTGAGAAAACGTGTCTGGGGTGCACTAAAGCCGTTGAAGAGCTGTTCGAACACAACACGCGGGCAATGCCTTGATAGGGGGCATAAAAAGGTGTGTGCCTCCTATTTTTGCCGCTTCTTGCGCAAATCCATAAGAAAAGAAATGTCCGCACGCCTCTTGGATGGCTTGTGTGGAGGCACCGCACCTAGGGTGCGGCGCTTCTTTAGTTCCTCTACTGCCTTGAGTGCATGGCCATCCAATACGTCACATGCCTTCAAAAACTTTGACATGATTAGGGCCAATCCAGCCACAGGAGCAAAACTTGCCCTAGCCAAAGGTGTTGCATGCTGCTGGTAGCCGAGGGCTCTAAAAACAGCCACAATATCGGACCCTGCAACTGGGCTGCATTGCTTATTCTTTTTTGCAACAGGCTGGCAGTCATTGTCACTATCATTGTCACTGTTAACTCCACTATCAACACTCAATGCAAATGACTGCCTTGTGATTTGCACATGTGGAAGTAAAAACAGCAAGAGACGGTTCAGCACAGGAAACAGAAACAGTAGGACATGAGCCACTGGATGGGACGGCCTGTTGGGCCGAAGAAGAGGCACTCTAGGAAAGTTCTTCGTTCAGCTTTGCAAGCACTTCACCGTGGCCAGAGCGCTTCCGCAATAGTGCCCGCTACCATTTCTTTCTTCCTGTTGCACGCACCTCTTCCATAAGACGCCCCGGATCAATCCTGCCAGGCTCCACAATAATTGGAGCAGAATTTTTTTGAAGGAGGGGCAGGCAGAACTATGACCCACTCTCCGATCCTTTCTGAAACCTAGAGGGTCACCAGGATTTAATCGCTTGCTCGCTCATATGAAATGGGCTTTTGGGAGGGACTTTCGCTTCGCGGATATCAATACAGTCTTTCAGCAATCGAAAATTTGATCTTTGCCTCATGGGCATGCAATGTTACATTCACGTATTGGTCACCAGAATTAAGAAGGTGTGACCTACTGGGCCGACCCAAAAAAAGATACAAACCCGTATTTTTGTAATGGAAAAGGTTGTCTTCGATCTTGGCCAGCCGTTGCCTATCAATGTGGCTGGCGACGTTATCAGTCACTTGCACCATGGGTGTGTCCAATGGCATATGGGCGACCTTCTTCAGCCCCCGTTTCAGGACCTTGTCAAAAAACTGCGAGAACGTTTCATGGGTGTGCTTTCTTCTTCACTTGTACATGCAAAATAAGGGGGCTGATATAAGGCGGCACAGCAAGACTAATGTTCGGACGACAGAAGTCTGGTTTGCCCTTCCACAAGACCTGAAACATAAAATTGTTGCCACCAGGATTTGTGACAGGGGACCCCGTGATCATAGGTTTCTCATCAATGTACGCAACATACACGTTGAAAATGCTTGTATCCTCATACATCCCTTGCATGGACGGGAAAAAATGCACAAGAGTCTCATCCACAGCCGACCGGCAGCTCGTGGATATTGAACTCTGGCCCTCCGACATAATAATTCCACGCGCGGCGGGGTTGTCAAACGCGTCGGTCTGTTGCCTTCACCATGCATTGTCAGCCACAATGTCCGCAAACGTAGACGTGGCGCGGTCGGTATCCGATGACCTCCAAGTCATATCGTAACTCGGGTTGAAATCACGGGTCTAGCTTTTGTCAAAACTTGGGGTACACTCCACTACAAAATGCGGTCGACTTTTGGCCACCACATCCATGGCTAGAATGGCAATTCGTTCGGGTTCTACACATGCGCCTTCAACGTGTACATCATCAAAATAGGTCCTCAAAGAAAGCGGTGGCTTCGCTGTGGGTCACTTTTCCACCCCATTGGATTCGTACAGCCTTGAGTGGCCAGCATTTTGCCCTAATCGCGCAAACTGCTGAAAGGTGGGCAACTATTTTCCCCATACTTCAATACACATTTGTCTTAAGCGGCTGACAAATATAATTTTGAGGCCTCCCGCCGTTGATCATCATTCCAATCGGCACACACGTTTTCCAAATATGGAGCCCGATGCGTTTTGCGGTGTGCTCCAGCAGTGGCTTTCAAGTGCTGGACCATTGCAAAAATGTCCTCATGAAGTTCATCAGTGTAGGGATGGGGCTTCAAAAACTGAACCATGGCCGAGAGAAAACTGCATAGTGTGTGCAAAAAATGGGCGAGCGTGGAAATAAAAAAAGAGAGTCAACGGCGAGAGGCTTCATACACACAGGTGCATGTGCTTTGACAATAACTCGGCCCGTGATTTTAAGTAGAGGTACAATATGACTTGGTCATCCGACTATCCTGCCCCGCATACGTTTGTGCACATCGTGGCTAACAATGCATGGCAAAGGCAAACTCAGTTCGGTACCCCATTGCTGGCAGTTGGCTATGGACAAGATTGCTCTCTATTATTCTCAAATCTTGCAAAGAATGTACATTGCGTACAGGGGTGAGAAACGTACGATCGCAAGATCTCCAAACACAGATTTTGATGGCAACATTTATATGTTTCAGCTCTTGTGCAAGGGCACAACAAACTTGTGCTTAGGCAACTATTGGACAAGACATTTTGCTAAATTTCGCAGTGGGTTTATTTCACACTGGAAATTATGTGGGAATTTTTGCATAAATTTGAAACGTGAAATATCGCATGGCGAAATGTTTCCGCCGCAAACCCCCCCCTTAACAGCTTTTTTTTTGGGGGGGGGCAAAAAAATTCGCGCAAAATTTTCTTCCGTGCCCCAAAAACTTGAAATTTCCTCAGTTCTACCCCACCTCTTTGAGTTTGGAAGGTGCAAGGAGGATACTCTTCAAGGTAGCCGTTGATGTTTCAGCCGATATGGGTGGTTTTTGTGTTTCAGGGGACAAAGACCCCCGGTCTGTTCGGGCTGCAAGGTAGCGCCCACCTTGGCCTCTTATCGGCAAGCCCAAAATTGGCCTTCTTGGGGACCCAAAATGGGGCGGAAATGCTACATAACCCTTGCATTCCTGGGGGTCCCCAACAAAAGGGACAAAATCAAAGCACATTAATAAAAGCAACAAAAGCAGCCATGACATAAAAGCAACAAAAAACAAATAAAATTCTATCGTGTTCCACATCCCACCTGTAAGCACATAGATTGCCTGCCCCGGATATTTAAACAGAACCTTTCCATCACAGAGGTACTGTTTACCCACTAGGGTACGGGCCATCTCTTATGGACGTCTGCACAGGGATGGTATTGATAGTTGACCAAATAAGGTTTTCAGCCATTACTGAGTTCTCATGAAAAATCTGAGTAGTTTGAGTACAAACACATGGGGTGAAAACCAGTTTTTTTACTCTCTACCAGATGAAGCATATTTTTGTTATGGCACACATTGTAACAAAGTGAAGGTTACAAATTGGTTAGATTCAACAGCATCTTAGAGAAAACCAGTCAGACCAATTTCAAAGACTGGTGAGACCGGTCTTTGTTTTCGGCATCATTTCATACCATTTTGGAGCGTTTTGGAGCACTTTCGGACACTTGGGGGGTGGAAAAAATTTCGCACGAATTTTTTTCGTACCCCCCCCCCCCTTCGGAGGCACCCCCCCCGGGAAAAAAAAGCTACCACCCCCTTTAGGAATTTTTTTTGCAAGGAGACCACCTTCAAAAACCCTTGCCCCAGCCCTTCCCAAAAGGCGATGATTTTAGACAGAAGACTAGACCGGTCCTCCGTCCGGTCTCATAGCCAAAAGAATATGACCATTACCATACCATGCTGTAGCAAGGGCGATGAATGCCCGTCACTAGTTCTCTAGTATAGATATCTAGGAGATTACTGGATTCTAGCACCAAAGACCTTTTAGCAGTACGGCCCTTCATGATTTGGGATTGTGTGAGAAAAACAAAACTACACCGAATGGAATTGGACTACAATCGTACTCAGTCAGGGGCAAGAAAATGTAAGTGTGTGCTGCTGCATGCACAGTGGAACCACACACACACACAAACACACACACACACACACTTCTACACACACACTGACACACATACACAGGCATAACTGCGAATGCAACATCTACGTGCTTTCTTTTTGTGGAGGAAGGGAGGGTGGCATCTACCATTGGCACACCACCCCGTTGGACATGTTAAACTGCATTCTCTTAAAGACAAAACACCAACAAACTCTGAGGGGTTTTGCCATTTTCTGTGGTGTGCCATTGCACAGGACGGTTTGCATCTGGCATTTACAGCCCCCAGCCGACCGCGTGGAGGATTGGAACAGTGAATCATATGAAGGGCTGGGTGGTATGGTGTCAGCCCAGCCCCAAAGTGCGTCCCTCCCTGAAGCTTCAATAGGATAGTCGATGATGACCACAACCTGTCAGGACGGCGCCTCAGTGTCCGTCCATGTGCCCTGCTTGGCTCTGTCGAAGCGCTGCCTGCCCTGGAGAGGGTGTTTGTTGGACTTCTGCAGTGTCCGCATGTGTGCGCTGCATTAAAATTGTCCCACATGGGGTTGATGGCCCCTGGATGTGTCGTGTGGCCTGTGCTGAATCATGGGCCTTTTTGGAGGCATAACCCAGCGCAGACACAGAGGCTGGTGGCCGGCAGACGTGCCATGACAGCGTTCCCCCTACATCGTGGGCAGCACTGTGATGAAGGGCTGCAGGAAAATGCTGCCGCAGGTAGAATGACATGCACCCAGTCGCACTCAGTACTCAAACAACAGACATACCCGTAGCATGCCGTGGTGACAGGCATGCCTGAGAAACTGCTGTTATCAGTACTGGAGGAATTGGAAGAAGGCGTGCAATATGTGGGCTGCGATCGGCTTCTAATCGGCCGCCTGAAGAGCAACGTTGCAATTTCATTGCAGGTGGGCTGGGGGGTATCCCAACCGAAAGAAAGCTGTAAGCCCAGAAGAAGAGGTCTTCAATCTGGCCAGACTATTGATGCGCAACGGCGACCAACAATTAAGAGAATCACCAGCAGCAGCGGCATGTGACACAGTAACAAGAGCACCAAACAGAGCATCAGCGCAGCACAGGCCCCAGCCCTAGCACTCATCAGCACCATGTGGCACTACTACAGAAACCTTTTCCCAGAGCTATTCTTCAGTCCAGGTTCTTTCGGATGGCTGCGGTGGATGCCCGTAAAAAGATTGGGATTGCACAGCCTGTCGAACACATCTGTGAGGATATTGACATTATGGAGGTTTTGGATGTCAGCACACAGCAGGGTCCATCGACCACAAGAAACCACCCCTTCATGCTAAACGCACAATCGCCTGCTGGCTTTGCACAAGCTTGAAGGATTTGACCTGTTGAGGTGTCGTGGTTGTGCACAGGAGCGGGGAACAACACGTTCTCGGGGTCGTCATCGGAGCAGTTGCGCAGTTCCGGCGGGCGTCGGTCAAACGGAGGTTGATGATCCTAGCAATGAAGTGGCACCACTCACCTCCCAATCTACTAAACCGTAGAGGCGCATGTCCACCTCAGGGCGTGGAGAAGATTGTTGTAGCGGTGTGGGTTGCAACTCCATGGCTGCTTGGGGTGTATACACAAGCAAAACACCCGGTGTGTTGTCAAGCTGACGTATCGCGCGGTGAGTATCGTGACAGTGAATGAACCCGACCACGCTGACCAGTTGGCCAATTACGGGGGCAGCAAGAGACCTTGAGGAGATGGACGATTCCGAAAAATTGTGCATCCGGATCCAACTGGGGAAACTTTTTGGCCCCAATCATTTGTAGTGCCAAAAGGAAGTCCGAGAAATCCATCTTCCGGGATCCCTAGAGGAATAGAGGAGGCTCCGTATCCATGCCTTCGAGGGCAGGCTGCCATGCGCACCGGTTGAGAGCAATGCGCTCAACTATTCCGCACCACAAACATCAAAGGTGGGGCATCAATAATTTCAACAAAACTCACAACGTACCTTTGGCACAACCTTTTTGTATATCAAATCCAGTTCGGCAGCGTCGCAATCTGCATTCTAAAGTTGGAGATGTGTGCGTGTTTGAGACATGAATCGCATTCCACGAGAGAATCCAGCATGATTCACACTGATGGAGGGGTGGTTTTAGCCCACTTCTACCCCACCGAGGGTCCGGAGGATGGGTCTTTCAAAACTTCTGCAGATCTGTTGGTAAATATTCTTTTGGATGTTCAGGGCTGGTCTCCTGGTCCTTGGGTTCCGGCTGCTTAGGGTCAGAAAACACGAGCAAATATTCACGTAGACTGCTTAGCAGAAGCCTCCAGCCCCCCCCCTTAGAAAATTGGCAACCGCATGAGTGAACTTCCCAAAGCACAAAGTTTAATGTTATGTTATGTGAAAAAGATGCTCCTCCTCATGGACAAGTTTGGCGGTTGGTGGGGCTCACCCACTGTAACTGCAACTGTAACTGTGTGAGCCATTCCTGTACTTGGGTCTCGAGGCTCATGGATCATGGAAGGCCAGCTGTCCCCGTCCGATTGGCCCCACCCCATCCCGGGGTCCAAAATCAACAACTCCCAATTTCACTTAAAACTACACGACTCACTCAGGAGACCGGTCCAAACACGGCACCGACTGATCACTTGATGGGAAAGGACTGGGTCGGAGATTTTTGAAGTTGGCAGAGATGATCTTTCTAGCACTATCCATACAAGCAGCGAGCACTGGATCGTCAGTGGACAAAATGGCAGAGCCTGCACACAGGGGATGCCAACACACAAAACCTGTCCGAAGGTCACCAAATGAAGGTCACAAAATGCAGTGGCTTGGGTCAGTTTTCGGTTTTCACATAAGACTCTACACACTACCTGTGCCTCACCCGCAGGCCAGGCACCAGCTGGCCTGCCTACACACTACCTGTGCCTCACCCGCAGGCCAGGCACCAGCTGGGCTGCGTTCCCAGGTTACCTTAGGTTACTCTCTGTGGCACTCACTGCCTATGTACTTGTGTGCTCGAAAGGACTCAAGGGCCAGTGTGAAGTGCGCAGCATGAGCCGGCCCGGGGGTCCTCCTGAATTCCCTGCCCTCCCCTACCCACTTTGTGACGAGGTGCGCTGGGATCAAATGCGGTTTGCCTGCCCCCAACAAGGCAGAGCGCAGCGGGGGCCACCACCAACTTCTTGCAATTTCTTTGTACGCACAGGCACACATCACAGAAGATAGATTTATCTGCATGTGTGTCTCACACAATGCACACATTAGGCCTTTGTTTGCCACTGTGGGCGACATTGATTGGTTGGCACATTTGGAGATTCCTAGTCTACCCAATGGTCCCAAATCACCAGGTTAGGCTGTGGGTTGGGGGTATCTGGGGGCTGGAAATGCACACCTTTCATAAGAAGCACCAACTGTGGTGTGGCAATTACCCTAGATTCACACCAGTCGTTGACAGATCCACAGATCCACTGGCTCCCATTTTATGGGAACGTTATATAATTCATCAAGGAATACTTGTGTAAACAGAATCGCATGCTCACATGCAGCGGGGGAAGGGAAGTTGACGTAAGCGGGGTAAGGGAAGTTGACATAACCAATGTAGTTATTGTCCATGAACTTACTAAGCAGGATTGTGGGTCCTGCTGGGGTCGGCGGTGAGGACTAGGGGAGGCAACCTTCAAAAACCGCAGTTTCAGCCAACATGACGTCTGTGGAATTTAACATATCGAAATGTGCATCCAGCATGGGGCGCGCCTTTTTTGGGGCCGCCGCAGTAATGTGGCCAAAGCGCCTTGACGGGAATGAGTCCCATAGACTTGCAGGTTGAATGTGATCTCTCCCAGCGTGACCCAACCCATAGTCTTGTTGGTCTGGTCGCACCAGCCACGCATTCCATATGTGGAGAAAAACTGTTGGTTCTTCGGAAGTACGATGTCTTGTGGGAAGGTGAACCGTGGGCCGGGTGTAAATGTACATGGCGGGGATTTTTTCTTGGACAATGCACTTTGTAGCTTGGACATGTTATGTGGGAATTTTTCGCTGAAAAAAAAGGCAGACTCCCTGTAAATTGCGCAGAGCACCATGATTTGGGCCAACAGGACCCCCCCAATCGGTACTCCCTTAGGGCCCTGTCGTAACAAAATGGTATCTAGACAAGGGTTGTAAAGCAATGTTGCACCTTAAATGTAGGAAACGAAGATAAAGTGAACCGGTCTAGATGGTTTGCGAAGACCAGTGAGACCAGTCTTTGGAAATTGAATGGACTGTCCACTTCAAGCCACTTTACGAGGGAGGGGGGGGGGGTCCAGGTGCCACACATTTTCTTATTTTTGCATTTGGCAAGCACGCTGTGCTCGCGGTATAACCCTTGTTAGGTTACCCAGGGCTCCGCCCTACGTTGTATAAGAGAACGGGCGGAGTCCTTAAAGCTTGCTTGCTTGATAGGGCAGTTTGGGGACAGTGTATTATTTTCCAGTCGAAGACCCGTATAATACGGCGAGGCTGGTTAGGTTCCTCAGCCCCAACCTGTTCTGCATGTGCCTCTCGCGGCACTGTATGTCACTTGGGTAGGAGGAGGCTGCAACATAGTTGTTGTTTGCAATTGATGGGCCTGCAGCATCTCCAACATCTCCAACATCAACGCCAATGCCACCTGCGCAGGCATCCAGCTATGGAGCCCACCACGACTGCAGGGAGTATAACGGCCCAATCTTGAGCCACAGGGATGCATCAACTAGTGGCCCGTCCGTGCAGCACGACGTTCCATTGTCTTTGTGTGCAAGGGGTGGGGCACCTAGTGGGGTGCAAGGCCCTTGTGGCGCCAGTCAACTGCAATGATGCATGCAGGGGGTGCGGCACCTAGTGGGCCACCGCTGGAGCTTGTGGCGTTGTTCGTCCATCAAGATGCATGCAGAGGGTGCCGCACCAAGTGGGCCACCAATGTTGCCTATACAACCCCCTGCTTCCGGTCTACCGGGGGAGGGAAGGAACCACCGACGAGACTGGACATCAAGCAAATGGTAAATTGGTCTAAAGTGGACCGGTCCGCTCAGTCGGCAAAGACCGGTAAGAGTGGTCTCCACAAACTCAACGGACTGCTCCACTACGCACCACTTTAGGAATCACTTGACAAAGACTGGTCTGGCACAAAAAAACGGTTGACCAATCTTTGTGAAGTGTCATAAACGGAATGGACCACTACACTTTAGGACCGTTTAACCCCCTTCACCATGGTTCACATCTCAAGACCGGTCTTTGTCAACTAAATAGACTGGTCCATTTTACACCATTTCCTAGGGGGGAGGATGTATCGGGTAGGTGGGGCGAGGGCTAGCTACTACACGACCAGTAAAACAATCATCCATGATCAAAGACTGAAACAAGGTGAGTGCAAGCGAGAAGTTCACAGCCACCTGGCATCCATCCCTATCTTTCATGTTCTGCACCCTAACTCAAGATTATTTCTATCATAATACCTCTTGTAGACCTTCACCTTATGTGCACACATGTCCTAAAAAAAATAGGCACTTGTGCACTTGGATCACCTCACTGTTTTTGTCCTCTCCTGTCACCACAGTTCGCCTTCTTGATACGATCCAATCATCACATGTGTTGGCAGTTTGCATGGAGTTAGATCACTATTAAATACCGTCATTTTTTTTACTCCGATAGGCCACGTTGCCCCATTTGGGCACCACCCCGTTTGGTTTTAGGCTTGCAGCTAGCCTAGTGGGCACCGGCACGGGGGTGTATGTTTCCGATTTTTAGAAGTTGAAATCCCCAAAATGTGGTGTGGGGGGACCTAGGTGCCCTTGGACCCAGGTATGAAGCAGCGTTGTCCAAGATACAACCTCTTCATGGTTTGGGGTTTCTGGTCCTTTTGCGCACATTGTACGGCTTGTAGAGTCTCTTTGGGGGTTTTGTTGGACATATCATGGAGTTATAGGGCACCAAAGGCGCTTTGGACACGAGGAAGTCAAGCTACATGTGAAGTTCACATTCCACTTTTCTTAAATTTGGATGTTTTTTGCGCAAAAATGGCCGGTTTGGGTAGGCATAGACACGCGAAGAAATGGGGGGGGGGGCTTTGAGACTTTGTGCCCCCGCCTAGGGCTGCCGTTGGTGAGTTTTTGGCTCAAAGCCGCGATTTTGCAAGGGTCTAGATTGCCTAGAGTAACACAGAGCTTAGAGTGTTGGGATCGAGCTTGGCATCGGTAGATTTAATGGGAGAGGGTATCAATAATGTGATATCTTTGTATTGTGGTTGCTTGGTGCCATGTTGTTTGGAACTTCGGAACACACAAAATCCCCTTTTCTCATTCGGTGCTCGGCCGTGCCACAAGCCACCTCCACACCTTGCACGAATGTGATGTTGACAATTTTTATGCACACATCCGCTCCTTTCCTTGCTGTTTTGAATTTTATCCCCACTGAAATGGACATCCGGTCCGTTTGGCTACCGTCCAAAGTTCTATGAGAGTCTTAGCATGGCGTCTGAGGACTGAGAAGGGCCATGTACGTTAGCCGAGGGTCCTAGGTCCAAGGTGGAAGGTCATCGAAGGGGTAGGAGTAGAGCTTAGGCAAGTTATGCATTTTGTATTGCACATTGACGACATACTTGTGCCGGTAAGCCACCTTCGATTTGTGGTCACGCGCTCCCATGCTTTAGTGATGATGATTGTTTTTCGTCGAAAAGAGCGACTTGCAAGTCGCTCTTTGGAAGACGCCCAAACGCCAAAAAAATACATACAGTAGATTATATTATCCCTTGGTACGCGTACCCTTCACATCCTTGCCTTGCAGGGCGGACAGAGCATTCCCTTGGGATGCTTTGGGCTTTGCACTGCCCTTCTTGTGGGGGGGGGGGGGAGTGGTAGCTGTACCGGCGGCTACAGATGCCTTCGGCCGCTTCTTGGATGGTGTTTCCATCCCCACATCCTCCCCATCATCATCATCATCATCCACCTCCTAAGATTCACCTGTCAGTACCTTAAGCTTCCTACCATCACAAATATCAGCAGACCACCGTTCCCCGTCAGCAATGTAAAGGCTGTGAGTGTCCTTAACGCAATTGGCAACACTCTGTGTAAAAGCAATAGAGGCGGCAGGTATACCAGTGAAGCAGACTGACAATGAAACAGACTCAGTCAAAGAACGGAAAAGTTGGGCTGCCAGGCCTGTGCAGACATAAATGTTAACGACCAGGGCATCTCATCAGGCATGCGTGTTTCGGAAGGTACAAGGCCCAGACTCTGAAGGAAATAACCAGCAGCAGGCAGGGTAATATTGGAGCTCAGCAGACCGTGGTCGACCCAAAAAAGAGGATGGAACTTTTTTGGCAAATTTAACTGGTGTGGCAAATAGCACAGAACATGAGCGAATGGTGTGCACCGCGTGCGAAGTGCCCAGATCGTAAATTGTACTCTCCACATAATGCCAGCCGTCCATTGCCTCCTGTCTTGTTCACTCTGCCTTGAAATTCCGAATGTCCAAATGTGTGCATGTTGCCACCAAAGGTACGTCGGGCTGCAAATACTTACCCATCAAGGGGGGAATGGACTCACATTTATCTCCAGTAACCTCTACAAGGATCTGTAGACACAAGGCCGCACTGTTTAGTTGTTTACAGTAGCATGGTTCAAACGGCTGCTACAAGTTCACCCAATGCATGCATTTCCCGAAAGACACAGTATGAGTATGACAAGCAGTACACACCTCACAGCATGGAAGGCCCAGCACATCCCTTGGTACACCGTAGCAAGTGCCGCCGTGGATAATTCTGAGACTTGGACTTTCGTCGTCTACAATGTCCTCAGTAGACTTCCCAGAACCACCATCCTCCAGTCTGATAACCACCGACTTTAAATCCGCTTTTGCCTGCACGGACAGTTCTACAAGGAGCTTCATGATTGCCAGTCGGAAGTGTTTCCACTACACAGTGGCTTGCGAGGGAGTAAATGGGGAGGGACATGACGTGTTTGCCGTCCACCACTTTGCGGAGGGTGTCAGGTGGGTGTGCTTGAAGGGGTACTTGTCCTTCCCGGCCTTCTTCTTGGTGGGCTTGTGGCCTGCGAGGAAGAGGGTGGTGCCTTCCATCCCCACTCATCCCCATCCCCATCCCATCCCCAACTGATTAGGCACCGTAAACGCGTGCACAATATGGTTCTAGTAGTACCGAAAACGGGAAGGGTTTGTGCGGAAACTTTGTTGCGGCGGACCCCAACCATAAACTTTAGGTCTCTATTGTGTGGTCTAGTTTTTGTACCAACTACATGGCACCCCTTAAACCAAGCGATGTGATCAATTTGCGCAATCCATTTCACTTCAGAGCATTTTTGTGTGTGTGTATGCGTGCGTGCGTGTATGTGGCGTATGTGTATTTGTGTGCTTGCATCTGATTGTCTGTGTGTGCCACATACAAATGCCTTCCATGCCCAACTACAGCCGTCGAGGGGTGGCCGCATTCGGGGTTGTTAGCTGTAAGTTTCGGCGGGACCTTCACAATGGAGCAGTTCCCCCCTTGACATATGACCATCCTTCAACAGGACTGATGGTACTCCGCAAAGCGATCAATGTGCAACAAAACACCACAACCTTGGCATTTCCACAGCGATGTGCGGCCCCGACAGCACATGCATGTGCCACGGTTGGCACGGATGGGAAGGTGCTTTGCTTGCACGACACTTATTTGGGCTGAAAAGATGTACCGCATGAGGAGCCACTGCAACCGCGCATGGTTTCCGCACGAAGTTTCTACACTTTGCATGAGGTGAATGCATTGCTAGATGCCATGCGCAGCAACATGCCGTTCAAGGCCTTCCCGTGCTGCTCCCGGTGTTGCCGGCATAGCTCGTTGCACACATCAACGCGTGGTGCAAATGTGCATTAGTTGGCCACAACACCGGGTACGCGATGCCTTCGCTTCTGCCAGACATGGGCGCCTTGGTGGCAGGGGGTGACCAATGGCACAGCACAGGAAGCCTTCTTGCCCACCTGTGGACAAACCGTATAAACACATCGAAATGATGCAGCGGGACAGTATGTTTCAGTTGGCACGAAGACTGGTCTAGATTGGTCTTTGGATCAACAGCGCAAACCGTGACAAATACGAAAACAAACCTCCACAAGGCCCATTTATCCTTTGCCTCCTCCATGCATTCCCATTGGCGGGCAAACCAAGGGACGGACTACATCTCCGCCCAGAGGTCCTTGGCCCTCCTTGTCATCTCCATGGGTTCCTCTCAACTGGCATCCGGCAGCTCCCTTGGTCACACCTATGGGCATAAAGGGACGTGGTCCATTGAACAAGAAAAATTGACGCCGGGAGGGCACAAAGGTGTACCTTAGTCAACTCCGGCTCCGTCTGACAACGCTCACGTCAAAACAACTTGTACCGGTGGCGCACATCCGCAGCTGATAGCTCCGCAAGCCGGGGTGTGAGTGGGTCTAGGAACCGCTTGCCTGAATGGGATGGGTTTGGACGGGGGGCACGGGTTCGCGCTGGTCAGGGGGTTGTGCCGCGTGGCGGGACAAGGGGAGCTTGGCTCGTGTGGTGGGAAGTAGGGATGGTAGTCATGGGGTTGTTCTTCTTTCTTGACACCACATACCTTACACTTGGTGATGTTCCGCAAGTAGTCCTCTGCAACAGGCAACACACCAAGAAGAGTATACAATGAGGTGAACTACTCGAACTGGCCGGACCGAGCGGTTAATTTCACTTCGTTCGAAGACTGGTCTGCGCCGGTCTGGAACGGTGTTCGAGCAAAATGCACAAATTGTGATGCACTGAGCGGTGCAACTGGTTTGATTTGTTTATGCAATTCTGGCGTAAGAAACGTAAACTTGCATAATCCTTCTACTTGTAGGCTTGGCTGCGGAGCCTGCACACCACGTTCATGGGCGTGGGGATGTACTTGCTCCTACGAAACAGGTGAAAGCACAGCAAATTGTCGGGCAACTCCAATAGCTGCCTCAACGCGGCCGCCAATTGCTTCCTAGCATGCACGTTCTTTTTGGGACACAACTTGACATGAGTCCCCACTCAGTCTATTGAAACACCATATGGTTCCAACGCGTTGCTGACACGAACCACCTCCCTGTCAGTGAGGGTAGCATCCTATTCTTGTGAGGCCTTGCGCCCCCTCTTTGAATCCCCCCTTGGCTGATCCTCCTGTTCCTAGAAAAACTCTTGCTGCAGGGTTTTCGTGCGCCTTTCCTGAACGTTTTCTTGCTTCTTCGGGTTCTACTCCTTCTCCTCGTCCAACGGGTCCTCGTCTACGACTGACCCCTTGTTGACATCCTCCTCCCCCTCCTCGTCCTCTTCAACCTCGTCCACATCCCCATCCCATGTCCCCTTGGACCTCTCCGCCTGACTCCCGGAAGACGGTTGTTGCACCCTCTCCTTGGCGGACTTTGCCTTGGCACCCTTCTGGATAAGGCAACTCCCACCACCGTTTCAACCTCAAACACCACATCACCCTTGTGTTGTTACCCTTTCACAGTTCCGTTTTGATCTTCATCACCTTCCCTTTCTCAACCTTTGACACCAACCCACTAAAACGGGCCCCATAAAAACCTTTCTTCAAAAAAACAACCCATTGACCTTTTTCAATGTTCGTGAAGAGACTGGGGAACCACGTTACCATCCTTGGTGGCATGAGGGAGTTGGCAGGGGCTTTTGTGGGCATGGCAAAGCAGAAACTAAACACAAAAGGTGAGAACAAATCTTGCAAAGTGGCAAAGTGCAAGAACTGCACGAACTAGTCGCACCGCCCCATTGATTTGAGTGTGGAAGGAGACTGGTCCACACGGGTGCAGACCAATCTTCGTACGAACTGCGTGAAATGCCAAAAACTGAATTTGCTACATTGGAAAGGGTATTACACTATTGTACTGGCCTATAGTCCTTTAGAGAGCACGCATAAACACACACATGGCTAGTAAGGAAAGGCAATTGCACACGAACAAAACGGGCACCAAAGAAGGCTGCGAACAGAGTACAAAACACGTGCCCAACCATAAACTGCAACGTAAAGACGAAGGAGTCCGAACGCTCCGTTTATTTCAGTTGAATCGGAGACCCGAGTACAACGTTGTGGACCGATCCCTGAACAAACCGCATCAGATGATCTGTCACAAATAATCTACATTTACATGACCATAATGTGGTGTTAAGGCGTTCCAATACCTCGAGAATCTTGGGGAAGCACCCATAGAAAGTGTGGAGTACGTGGTGTTTGTGTACACACTTTGTATGTGTGTTGTACGTGCATATTGTGTGAAGCATGGTGAGCTGCGCAAACTCATCTGACAGCCCGATTCGTTCTACTGGGCACAAAGAACGGTCTAGACCACTCTCGTGGTATGCCAAATTGGTCTTCATGTGAAACTCTAAAACTTCATACAATCATCAAAAAACACCAAAACCAAAAGATCTGCCGCATGCAAATAACCTTGACCCGACCTTTCACATAAAGTCACACTTTGCACAAAAATCGAGACTGGACAAGATCGTTGTGCTAGTAGCCAAAGGAATGTCCGTGGCTGTTGAAGGATGTCGAGGAAGCAGAGGAAGTCGATGAGGGTATGCAGAAGATTGTGGAGGAGGATCTATGTTTGTTTGCAGCTGTGCTGATGATGCCCTTGGACCAAACGGTGATGTACACGACCCATCGCCCAAGGCCACTCGGAGCAGAGATTTTGGCTGGCCCCGTGATCGACGTGTCCGTCCAACCTTGCAACTCTCAAGATTGTCCCGTGGGCCCGGTTGTCCACGACATGGAGGAGTTGGCAGCCGCGAGACTAAGTAAGTTCCATGTTGTTGCCGCGCTGCGGGGCAGCTTGATGGTGGTGCACAAAGACCAAGGGAGTGGGATTGCACTGGTGGAGGACGATGTGGACCCCGCCCCCTCCGCCGCCCAAGTCTTGCGATGGGATGTGGCAAGCAGCCACCCACGAGTCGTTACCACCTCCGTCCTGGTCCAATCGAGGCTTCTGGTGGGCAACCCTCAGAGCCCAAAGGAACACTGGTGCCCTTGGCAACAGGTACGTGCATGGAGTACCCCGTGGCCAAAACCTTAGGGAAAACTTGCGTTGGGGGGGGGGGTGATGGAAGGCCGTAGGAAGGGGTGCTAGAGGGGTTCCAGTGCTAGAAGAGTCTGTTGCAAGGATGTCACGAAGGCACATAAAGGGCTTCCATCGCTGGAAGGATCCGTTGGAAGGGTCCACTAGAAGGGGGTTGTAGCGCAGGAAGGGCGGGTTACAGCAAGGTTGCAGCGGGGGTTCCAATGGGGGTTCTAGCAGTGGTTGCAACCCGGGTTGTACCACCTCAAGTTGTTCCTCTTTTAGGCAACTTTTGATGGTTAGCCTCAAATGGTGAACCGCGATGAGGTGGTGGCCGAGCCGGAGGCGAGAGGGGCCAATGCAAGTGCCGCGGCAGCCGTGGTGGATGCGGTGTTGGCTGCGTGGCAAGCCCGTGACGTGGTGACCTGGCTAGTGAGTGTGGAAGCAAGGCCCGGGGGGCTCATGTTCTAGTCTGGAGAAACCCCATGGTATGGGCGTCTAGACCTCAATGTGGCGACAGCGAGCAGCATGAAGGTCTCGTGCACGTTTGTGGTCCGCATTATGGGCGCACAAGGCAAGAAGGGAGCCGAGTTCGTGTTTGGTGTTGGGAGGGGGCTGCAGTGATTTTGTTCGTATCACATGTACCATGAGGACTCAATGGATGGTGCAGTGTGTCGTTGGACCAAAATTCTACTATAGTATTCTATTCTCTGTAATTTCCGAAGGAATTCAAGTCAAGGGGTGGGGCCTTGGGGTGCAGGGTGGAACCCTTTGGCAACGTTGTCCACAAATATTACATCGATAAATAGAACATTGGTGACCGACTAACCAACCGAGCAGTGTATTTCACTCTGCCTATGCCTGTACCTTGAGGGGGGGGGGGGGGGTCCCAATGCTAGAGCAAGGTGAAACGGGGGGACGAGGGTCCCAGTGCTGCAAGGGGTGCCTAAAGGGGTGCCAGAAAGGGCTCCAGCGCTCAAACGGTACGCCAACGCTAGAAGGGGTTCCTTCAAGGGTTCCAGCAGAGAGTTCCGGCGAAGAAAGGGGTTCTAGCAACGGCTTCCAGTGTGCCTTCCAGCGGTGCCTAATGTCCCATTTGTCACGGAAACCATGCAAGAGGCCATTGCCGCTCTTCTAGGGAGCATACCACAGCTGAAGCCACACACGGCCATCAAGGGGAAGGCACGGGCAAACCAGCAACACCTCACAAAGACCATCATGGGGAACTTTTAGTTGATCCATAAGCAGCTGTTGCAGAGGGTGGTGGGGGATTGTACATCCGTTTCGCCGGGTGCTGCGACGATGAGGACCATCGTGTAGTGCACGCAATTGGACTTTGGGCCACAGGTAAGATATTGAAGTTGTCAATACGCCAGATGTTGGCCCTTCCGTGGGAATGAACGCATCGTGATCTTGCGGAAGCACGCACAAGATTAACACCATACTCCACCACAACTTGCGGTATCATTAGCCCCAACATGGTGGAGCTGCGCTGCGCAGCGACAAAGACAATGGAAGACCGTGTTCTCACGCAGCTTAAGATGGCCGACAGCCTAGGAGAGCTTCCAGTGGAAACTGAGCGTATTTGGGTTTCAGTGTGCCCCGATGCAATGGCATTCGTGCACACATGGGTCACGAAGATCTACCTTTTTGTAAACTACTGGGGCTCGGGGTTTTTCGCTGCGCGGGACATCCATGAATGGCTCATGTGGCTGTGTTTGGACGACCCTAATGACGTTGCATGGCGGCAGGCCTTAGATGAGGATGCGGGCCTAAATACCCAAATCATCCATCTTTAATGAAATTGTACATTTTATGTGAACAACGAGTCCAAAAAATTTCAATGTAAACCAACCGGGCATGGTAAACTAGTGCTCGTGACCAAAGGTGGGGGGAAATGTTGGTGGGGTTGCCGTTCTTCGGATAGAGGACGCGGTCCACAAAGTTTACTGGGGGACATTTCTTCGAAGTTTCTGCATTCGTATCGGGGACTATGCACACCCAAGTTGTAGGGTAACCAAAGCTTTCAAGAAGCGCCGGACAGAAACTATTGCCACCCTCATGTTGGGTGTTGTTGAAGTAGAGCGAATCGCCGGTGACTTTGCTCATATTTGGTCTGGCCTGCTAGCGTATGTAAAGCATGTGGCTCCTGCGGATAGGCTTTTCCAAAGAACCACCAAAGCAGGGTAGTTTGATATCAGCACCTCCATGTTGTTTTTAACCAACTCCAAATACCATGGTCGACTTGTTAATGGCCTCAGGAACCGTTTTCCGAACACCATGTTCGGTGGTGTCCTTTTGTGGACCATTATTGAAGTGTGCCTGCACAACATGCGTAGCCTATATGCCTTGTGGAGGTAAAAGACACCCTTGACCCATGGTCAGGTGAAAGAGGCCAGGGCTCACTGTCGCAAAATCGGTGAGGCATGGCTGAAATTGGGTTGGAAGTCAACCCCATGGGTGGACCGGACAGTGGCCCATTGTGGCACGGTGCTCCAAAAATATTGCAACCTTTATGTGTTTAGCAGTATACCTGCGGAACACAGGCATAAGCATTTCAAACTAGCTGTCAAAAACGGCATGCGTGGGCGGTGCCTCCGCCGCCCACACGTTTCACGACGTGGTCTCGCGCACGTTTTGAACATGGAGACCCTTGACGTGCGGTTCTAACACCGAGCGGCTCGGCAGAGGCTTGCCCTTGGCAGAGCCAGGAGGATCCGAAGAAAAAGGCAATGCATGTCTGCGTGAGAAACCACATTTGAACCTGGTGGATGCATTTGGTGCCCTTCGTGCAAAAGGCCTTGGCACGGAAACCCCCCGCACAAAGTGTGCATAAAGGGGGTCCTAGCATAAAGGGGGTTCTAGCATACAAAAGGTGTGCAGAATGGGTGCAGGAAGGGGCTCTTAGCGCAGAAAGGGGGCCGCAAAAACAGTGCACGAAGGGTGCAAAAAGAGTGCAGAAAGGGTGATAGAATCCCCCTTTCCGCAAGAGGGGTGTGTGTAGAAAATCTAGGAAAATGCACCATTTCGGGCAACGGTGCAAATCAGCCACCATAAGGCGTGTAAACATGTGATGATTGACCCCAAACCATTTTTGGGCCACACAAGGTGGTGAGGCTTGGATAGACATGCAAAAGGGGCGCTAGAAGGGGGGGCTTCTTGTGCACACCTTCGTACGATGCACCCCAATCAAGTTATCCAAGAACAAAGAATGCGATATCCTTTTGAAAACGAGCGCAGGGAGTTGGGAACACCACATGTAGGAGGCATTCCGGGATGCATGGTCAATCCACTTAGTATGTTCCGCACCCAGTAGGGCATAAGTAAACGTTCTGGATGCGCCTTTGCGCAAGAGGGAGAACGTTCACTGGCAAGTGATGGCCCCCTCCCCGCGACGCCTACAGAATCGTGTGATTCCCACTTTAGGGCAAAATCATACACACTGCGCCAAAAAAAAACGGACGGCTAGCAAGAGATCCTCAGAGATATTAGCAAAGATATCTCCGTAACGACTCTGTAAGACAAAGGGGGTGTCCTTTTCATTAGGGCACGAAACGTCGGCCGGGGCGTCCTAGGGGACGTTTTGGGCTTCACCTAGTACCCCCTGTAGAGGTGCACAGTACTTCAAAAAGGCTCCGACGTGTCCAGATAGGATTACAAGCGTGTTGCGGCCAATGGTATTGAGAGGACCAGTGGGGCAACGTCCCTGGGTACCGTGTTGCCCAGCATGACCATTACCGAGTGCACTCAAAAGTTCTGTTGGCAAAGAGTACACAAACAAGCCGGTCTGACCGGCCTTGAGGAAAAACAGTTGAGCAGCAACTGGTTACAGAAGAGCGGTCCCACTAGTCTTTGCCAATCGTTTGAAGCACTTCACTTTGTCTATGTTTGGTGTATTCTACGCAAGCAACACCTTTACAACGATTGAGGACAACCCCAATGCAATTCGACGTTTGTGTTTCGTGTTTGACTGACGTTTGTGGTGGTGTGCATGTTAACAATCCTTGGACAACCTAGTGATTGCTTGTTCTTTTGGCACAAAGCATGTCTTCGGCCTGTGATGTCATTGGGGAAGCTTTTAATGACTAACCGAAACGCGCCCGTGATGTGGAGGATGTCGAGCCCAAAATGATTCGCATAATGCATCAAGAGGTGGTGATAGAAAAATGCAATCGGTAGTGCAGGAATGGAATACCCTATCTCAATAATGGCAAATCATCTCCCATGCTTTGTCCAAATTGAAAACGGGAAGGACAAGCGCGACGCGTCCTATCCGTCTTCCTCCTCCTCTCTGGATCTGTTAGTGCACCCTGGTGTGGGGGATACCGCCTCCTATAACCCTCAAACCGGTCGTGTTTTCCCGCATCACAATGTTGTGGTCTCGGTAGGTTACCATGTTATTGAGCTGTTTAGCCCCTTTTGCATTGTGTTGCACTCAGATCACTTTGGAGCACTTTGAAGCACTTCGTTATAGTTTCCTCCCATATCTCCCTCTTTGCTCTCGTTCAATAGCAGTTCGTAGATGAAGGTTATAGAATATCACAGTCGAAATCGGCAGAATCTTGTGCCCCCCCTCAGCTCTCAACAATATTAAGATAGCGAAGAAGTTGGAGTGTTTTGTGCACTTGCAGACTTGGGGTCAACGGAAACTTTGCATACACAATTCTTCGATGGTGCAAGCGTCCATGTTGAGCAACGCATTTAGGCGGCACCAAGTAGCAATAACGCGCAGCATCCAGGTTTCTCCAAACAATTGGAGAGCAAATGGGCACCACGCCACAATAAGTTTCGTGTGATTTCAAATTGTACACAAGCCGTCTAGTTCAAGCCTTGTTTTGGTGGGAGCCAACGAGAACATGCAACAATAAGAACAAAGAGGATAGCACCTTTCCTTTTTTGCGGGGGGTCTATACAGAGCAATCGCTCTTACATCCATGAGAAGGGCCCTAGGATATCGGCGGATATCCATAGCAAAAGCCCGGGATGTGGGCACAACCACGGAACAAAATAGATCCACTACATTGAATGCTAATCAACGCCTCCATGCACATTCTAACAGTTTTGGTGCTAAAGATGGTAGATTGCGCTGCCGCAGCTTGCCCCCAGCGAGCGTGTCCCTGCGGTAGGCGCAGCTTGTCTTCTGGTGCAACAAGTGGTGAAAGTGGTGAAGCAAGTGAATTCAACCACTCAAATGAACAGCCTTGCCACTACAGTAAGGCCGATGTTGAATCCGACATAAACACACCTCGAAATTTGAATAAGCCTCTCTGTGGCTAGCTATTGCAACATATAAAGTTGACGTGTGCATAGATGCACATGCCGCCATGGCTGTCACCGAAAAAAGGCTCCGTGGGTATGATGTTGCCGCTGTGAATAGGCTTTCATCAAGTACAACGGTGAAACATGTATGTTTTACTAATGAAAGCTAGGGCCAACATGAATGTTTGACTATTGACAGCTTGAGTAAACAGCAAGGACGGCAAACTATGCTCTGCAAGTTCACTTAGGCACAAACCTATTCATTGCATGCATGCACCTGTGTCCAACATCCTAGGGATTATTGGAATACACCATGAGTGCCAACATCCCATTGCAGTGCCGGTATCCCAATGCCTATGTGCAGGTCGGGACGGCAATGGATCACGCCGATAGTGTGCGCGTTCAACTGGAATTTCCACCCACCACCGTCCGCACTCAAGTCTTCGACTCTTGTACTATTGTTACGGAGCTAACCATCCAAAGGGCGTATTACTATGAACGGATCTACTTCTATGAGACGTCGATGCCTTTGACCCGGGCTTCGTTCACCCGATGCTCTATGACCCTTCGAACGTGACAATTTTCATTGATTACTGTGCTATTGATGGAGAGATGCATGGCTGTTCAATAGGCCGTTCGCACATTGCTGCTCTTGGTGAAATGTATGCTTGGTGGTAATGCATGACTATGTAATGACGAATGTGCATGTCATGGGGAAATGCAAGCTTGGCCACGATACACGACTCTACAATGACGAATATGCATGTAATGTGGTTCATCAAGGTGGCTTCTACACGCGACATATAGTAGATTATCACTTTGGCAGCACATTTGCAAGTTCCCACCACTAAAGGTAAAGCATGCCACCCAATGGTGACAATTGTCTTCCACAATGTTGTGTCCCCCACGTTGTTCATGTGGTGGAAGGGTCACCGCTTTGTTAATGCGGTGAAAGGGGTCAAACGGGTGAAAATACTACTGAAAGTGGGGTGTTTCACTCCTTGGGCGGTGAAAGTACCCATGAGTTTCTCCCATCCCGAAGGAACGAAGGCTACATATGGGTATGCAATAGGACTTATTCAGCCTGTTTTGTGCATTTATGGCAAGTGATTCGTTGCTTGCATTGCTGAAGACCTGCTATGGGCCACACACAGTGGCAAATCAAGAATTCGCAGATGACCTCAAGGAGCTTCTAGGGTACACATGGCCGCAAAGTTTTCAATGAAGTGCATGAACATTTGCTCTCATCAACATCTCTCCTTCGGGCACAAAGCAAGGCATTTCAAGAGCTATTCAACCCTTGTGAGGCGGTTTGGCTCGTGATCTAGCTTCAAATGCCAAAACTGCAGGACAAGAAAATGGCGTCCTGGGGTGGGGAAAAGACACCTTCAAGGCAGGAGGTAATACCACGATGCAGACATCCATTTGCATCGTACAATACCATGCATGCTGCATGGGAAGAGCTTGCTGCATTGCAAAGGTTGGAGGACGCTGTGTGGCATGGGCTTTTGGAGTACATTGGCCGTTCACACACTTCCTAGACTACTTGAATCCCAACAAGACTTGCTTGCAGAGATGGAGTTCCTTGGGTAGGATGAGGAGATGGTCCTCATAATCAGGGGAGATGGGTACTTGTGTGGTGCCCAATCATGGTGTTAGCTTACACTCGGGGTTGCCAATGACATGGACTTGGCAAGGTCGGTGGGTTTTAATTAGACAATAGACTTGGTATCGTGCTCGGAGCATGAGAGGGATGTACTTCGCCGTCTCATGGGGGTAAACTTGACAATCTTACAATGGGTTCTGGACAACAAAGCATTGTACCTACATATGTGGCGCATACAGCAAATGCCGTCCCATTGTAGGAGCAGATTCCCGTTGGCTCCATCATGTATTCGGTTTGTCCCTTTCGTGGACAATTGGGGGCTTGAATAACTATGCTATGTGGGTGAACGGGAAGAGATGGGTGGAGACTGACGTTGAAAGATCCCTGGCTACGGAGCGGCAGCTGTCTCTCAAGTGCCGGAGGGCCATTCGCAACAAAGAGCGCGAGGGAAACAAATTGACATCAATGGGGGGTTGGGTATCAAAACCAGTGCTCAAGCTTGGGGACCGGTACATGTTGGTTGTGTTGTGTATCCTGAACTTGCTTATGTGTACGGGGAAGTATTTGATGTTGCTCATTAGGAGACGGGCAAAAAAGACTCAAGCGGGTTACGCCAAAGAAAATTAATGTTGTACTGAGGCGGTCAAAGATAGGGATGAGCTTCGGAGGTGTCGGCGCCCCGGGTGGTGAGGAGACATGGAACCTTCTAAAACCATGGGCAAAATTGTCCAAACTCCTCTGTGTGGACGCTGAGACCCTCCACGCAGTGGCAGGGATGTACAGCTTGCTATGTAACATGTATAGCACCAAATTCAATGCGAAGACCCTCAAATGCCGCAAGATAGCAAGGCGCTTCCATGCCGCCATCATGCCCAATGGGCGCTCATTGTATTTCCTGTGGTTGCAAAAAAATGCACGCCGCATTATGAAAAATATCAAGCCATGGCCATTGGCCATGTTCTTTGGGGATGTAGTGGAATCCATGAATGCAATACCAAAAAACTTCTTTCTTGTTGCCTGTGCACGGGAAGGTGGGCTTGGGACAGAGCTGGAAGAAGAACTACGGTTGTTGCACTAAGCAATGACGCGGGCGTTCTTGTACAAGCAATTGCCGCGGTGTATGGGAGGGGAGAATAGGACATTTGTTCACATTCCTTTGGCTTTGGACCATCCATTTATTGCTAGAGCCCCACCAACACGTTCTGCGCGGCATCGGGAAATCAAGCCTAAACGTTTGCAATATGAGGAACGTGTATCATGTGGAGGATATTTTTTGTGGTTCTAGAGCCGCGACGGGAGTCGACACGTAGGACGCGGACGAAGCGTAGGACGGTATGCGTGGGGGGGGGGGGGGGGCGTCCTCATACTTGGGTATCCAGCCTACGCAGGGTTTCCCACAGGGTTCGCACTGGTCTCCGAAGGGGGGAATAGCACAAGCCTCCACCGGCACCACCGTCTCCTTGATTCCCCGTATGTCCACGACAAAGTACATGTTGTGGGCCGCCACAAAGCACTTGATGTGTAAGTGCTTTCTACATACCGCACATGCGTAAGCGGTGCTCCCCTGGCGGCGGAACGCTTCACTGGGCCGTGCAGTGCACTTGGTTGCACGGCCCGCACCCCAACTTTCGCAAAGGAGCGCCGCAGGAGGATGCTCCACTGGAAGTCCCACATGCTCAGCGCGGAGGCGACGAGCCCCAAGCGCTTGCACGCCGCGAAGGCGTTGGCGCTGGCATACCAAAGCATGAATGCCTGGACGGCATGCGACCACGTCATTTGCCGTCCGAGCTGCTGCATTTGGAGGGCCATATGGTGGGCACCATCCACAGTCCGCGAGAAGTCCCGGTACACAGCCACCATCAAGTTGAGCTCCTCACCACTCCAGCGATGTTGGGGTCCCTCCTCCGGGAACCACAAGTTAGTGACGAAGGGGACCAACCGTGGGCGCTTGTGTCCCGCCTTGGGGTTTTTACTAAACCACTGCTCCGTACTTCGCCCCCTTCACAACGACCCTTGCGGCTTGCCCCTCCTTTGTTGCCCGCTGGGCCTCATGCAAGGTCTCATCCGTCTTTTTCCGCTTTGTAAGAAGGAGGAACCGTTGACCGTTTCCCGCTAGCTCCCGGACTATGTTGTGGCTTCGGAAGAAGGAGTCACAACACAACACGGTGGTGTGCAAGATTTGCATCGCCCAGAAATGAAGAATGCCTTTGGCATCGAGATGGCCGCTGCACGAGCCATAACGGCGTAGATGTCCACGTCGAACCGTATAGAGCTAAACGTCAAGAAGTCTCCCATGCGTGTTGTCACACAAGACATACAATTTGATGCAGGCGGAGTGGGGTTTGCGGGCAATGTATCGGCGGATACAAATGCTCCGTTCCCCGGTGTGGGGAACTAGAGCCTTGTCCCCACATACTGCCCCCCCCGATCTCCCATGCAGCGGCGAAGGCGGTGTTGCATTCCTCCAAGACGTCCGTCACATACGCACGGAGGGCCTTCTGGAGGCTTGAGTACTTACGTCTTGGTAAGAGGCTAGCCATGTAGCCGTTGTAAGCCAAGTGGTTCATCCCCCATACCCCGTCGGCTTGCATGGGTCTCACCTAGCGGAGCCATATGAGGAAGGCGTTGTACCTAATCACCGAACGAAGAAGTGTGGTACACTAGGGTAGCGCTAATGCTAAAGCTACCACCGGTCGACGACGAGCGACGTACAACCTACCTTTCCACTAGGTCCATGAGGCAGTATTTGCGTTCCACTAGCAGAAGGGTGCTTTGCAACCCTTGAGTTGGTCATATCATGTAGTCGCTGACCTCATCTATTGAGAACACCCCCAACAGCGACTTTCCAGGCTTGGTGCCATATTCTATGTTGGCGGCGCATTGTGCCTTTGAAAAGGGACCCTTCGCAACGTTGGCTAGCTTGGGCATTTTAGTGAGCTACTGACAAACTGTAACGTGCGTGTTGTGTGACGCCTGTGCCACGTAGGACACGTGCAACACCCCGGGAGCCACACAATTTGAGGACACGGAGGGCGTGTAGGACGTGGCTGACAGCGCTTGACAGCTCCAGAGGCATGATTGTGTAGGACATGTAGGACATGCAGGACACGGAGGACACTCCTGACAACAATGGTGACGGAAGTGATCAAACAGTGCTTTGTAGATCCCCTCGTGCAAGTTCTTCGAAACGTTTGGAACCATCGTGGAAACTTCCGCATCCAGTTGGAAAAGGTCAGAAACTTGTTGCAAGGTTTAGGAAATGTTTGGAGACTTCTTGGACACTTTTGCAAAAGTTTGGACACTTCTTGGAAAGTTGGGGAAATTTTTGGAAACTTCGGGGAAAGTTGGGGAAGCGTTTGCAAGCTTCTTGGAACCTGTTGGAAAGGTTGGCAAAATGTGGCAAATGGCCTCAACAAAACGGCACAATGCAATTTTTCTGCCATTCTTGGTCAAACCACGTCCATGACATTACGTACAAGACCCGCAAAGGGGCCCGAGGCAAGTCTTTGAAAATCGACAAAATGTAAAGGCGAAACATCGAGAAATCCCAAACACCGGTAGTCCCAAAGGCAGCGCCGGCCATGATGCAAGAAACATGAAACCAAGAATAACGCAAGCCGCAGGGTGCGTGGGAGTTGATGAGTATAAAAAACTGGTGCTATGAACTGAAACCTCACCCTATTTGTCGTATGCATAGCGGACCCATCAATTGGCGACGAGTTGCGTTGCACTATTTGTCCCGCATCGCATCATCTCCACGCGGGGTGGCTGTGGCAGCGATGCTTGTGTGCCCACCCACCCGTCCACATCGGGCCACTCGGGGCACCCAGCGGAGGAAAGGAGGGGTGTGGTTGAGGGCGGTGTAGACCAACGAGTTTAAGGTGGCCATGGAGTGCTTGAGTACACACGGGACCTTGCTGCGGAACGACTGGGACGCGCCAGACACGGAGGACAACCTTGAAGCCGGTCATGTCCCTGATGTACAAAACACGCACAACGGTCGTAACACGATACATTGCCTCTGGAGCCACAGACGGAACTTGCTGCGTAGGTTGTGTCACCAAGGGTGCTCTTGTTACGTGGGGGCGACCACTTGGGTTCCTCCACTTTGCCCTTGGGCACGCGCTCCCCAAGCTGAAGCGCGTCTCTGGAGCATGCAGAGCACATAGGATAGAGGGAACTCGGACGGCTTCCAGCACGGAGAACGTGCCCGATGACCAAGACGCTCCAGAGCCAACATGGGAGCCCGACGAAAAAGAGGTGCAACACGAGCTTGACGTAGAGGACACTCGTGAGCCAACATGGGAGCCGGACGAATAAGACGTGCAAGACGTGCCTGACGCATACACTTGACAACCCATCTCCTCCTTCGGGCGGCACGTCACCGTCCTTCTCTTCGACTCGGCCATTTCCACTGCTGTGGATGGCTCTTTTGCCTCTGTCGTCACGCTTGCGATCGTGCCACGGGACCCTTGCCGTCGTCCCATGTGGGGCCTTTTCCAGTGTCCTTAGTGCGGCCTTTGCCATCGTCCCACGTGTCGCCCTTGCCATAACCCACGCGCGGCCCTTGCCATCATCCCACGTGCGGCCCTTGCCATGGGCCTATGTGTGGCTCTTGCCATCGTCCCACGCGTAGCCCTTGCCAACGGCGTACACGCAACCTTTGCCATCATCCCAGGGGGGGCCTTTGCCATCATCTCGTGTGCGGCCCTGGCGATCGTCCGATGCACACCCTTCCCACTGCTTGTACTCGGCGCGGCACGCCTCATCTTGCTCCAATTCCGCGTTCTCCCATTCTTCCCAACCGACTTTGCAATTTGCATGTGGGTCCTCCTGCACGGCGGGATACGGTGGTGGGGTTGGCTGCGGTAGTTGCGGCAGTGGCGGCAGTAGCGGAGGATACAGGCCGACCGACGGTGGGCCCATAAGCAGCGGCAGACGCCCATTCTGTGAGAAAAACACGGTGGACGCATAAAAAATTTTGCAGGCACGGTGAGAGCACGACACGGGCGACGTGCCGGACGCGGCGAACATCAAGACAACTTGGGAGCAATCTCAAGAACACAATGTCAGTGACATCGAAGACTTCTAGGCCACGTGCAGCAAGGGAATAAGCGGGGGGGGGGGTACCTTTTGGCGTTTTAGAACCTCGTAGCTGGCTCTTGGCACCAGTGCCCAACCCTTCCGCAATGGCTCCTTGTCAATGCCGTCCTCCGTCTGCAGCAGATATCGCATCATCCGGCCTTCTTGATGACATCCTCGTTCGCTTGGAGGAGCTCTTCCTCTTTCGTTTCCACTATCGCCGACATGGTGGACACCGGGCCCTTGCGCTTCTTCCACAGGTCAGTCTGCTGCCCTTGCCGTGCTAGCTACCGTTGTGCCCTAGCAGCACTTAGTGCCCCAAGGGCCACCGGTCCTCCGTGTGCCCAGGGTGCCGGTGGGGCGTTGGCGCATCCGAGGTGACATTGAGCAATCTTGCGAATAATACCATCGGCCGCCTCACATGTCGCTCAAACGCACAACACTGAAATTATTTTTGGCACCGAAATGCTTGCCACCATGCCAACCCTTGGTGACGGTCATTCTTCCATTTTTGCGGCAAAATTGTCAACAACGGGTCCTATCATGCTCTGCCCACGGGGGAGCGCCGCTTCCGACATCGGAAGCGCTTACCTGGGCGATCGGTGGGTGCACGGCACCCAAATGTGGTCAGCAATTTGCAACCATTCATGGGGCATTGCTTCCGACATCGGAAGCGTTTTTGGTGCCGATTTTGGGTGCGCACGCCGGTGTGAGGCGTGCACCATACCTGGGGATGATCATACAATGACTGCCCCCCCCCCGAAACACCTTAAATATATAAAAAAAGGGGGGGGACAAATTCACCACCCCTCCAAGCACCACCACCACCACCACCACCACCACCCATATATAAAAGTCATTCATGTACAATGCTCCGCCACTCTTCAAAGAGAAGCCGCCCCGGCTACCATGGGCAGCTATGGCCAATCATAGGGTCCCGATGCTGGACCGCACTCACGGAGCGCCGGGTTCCCCAACCTCCGCCCTGCCCCCCTTCCGCCATAGATGTTTGCGATGCTTGGCATGTTTTTTCGTGGTCAAATCATTATTGACGGATGGTCTACACTCGCCTTGGTGAGGGCCCAACCCTCCAAGAAATACTTCCATGGCCAAATCCACACATGATTGCAGTGCTTGGCATGGTTTGTTTGTGCTCAAATCATTATTGATGGATGGTCTACACTCGCCGTGGTGAGCCCCACGCAATCCAAAAAACACTACCATGGCCCAATCCACACATGTTCGCGGTGCTTGGCATGGTTTTTCGTCCTCAAATCATTATTGACGGATGGTCTACACTCGCCCTAGTAGGTGCCAAACCCTCCAAAAAATACTACCATGGCCCAGTCCACACATGTTTGCGGTGCATGTTTTTTTTTGGTCAAATCATTATTGACGGATGGTCTACACTCGCCTTGGTGAGCCCCACACCCTCCAAGAAACACTACCATGGACCACTCTACACATGTTCGCAGTGCTTGGCATGGTTTGTTGTGCTCTAATGACTATTGGGGGATGGTCTACACTCGGCTTGGTGAGCCCCACACCCGCGAAAAACTGCTACCATGGCCCAATCCACACATGTTTGCGGTGGGTGGCATGCTTTTTTCGTGGTCAAATCATTATTGACGGATGGTCTACACTCGCCTTGGTGAGCCCCACAGAAATCCAAAAAATACTACCATGGCCCAATCCACACATGTTTGCAATGCTTGGCATGGTTTTTTGTGCTCAAATCATTATTGACGGATGGTCTACAATCGCCTTGGTGAGGCCCCAACCCTCCAAGAAATACTACCATGGCCAAGTCCACACATGATTGCAGTGCTTGGCATGGTTTTTTGTCCTCAAATCATTATTGATGGATGGTCTACACTCACCTTGGTGAGCCCTACACCTTCCGCAAAATACTACCAGAGCCCAGCCTACACATGTCTGCAGTGCTTGGCATGGTTTTTTGTCGTCAAATCATCAATGACGGAGGTCTACACTCGCCTTGGTGACGCCCACACCCTCCAAAAAATACTACCATGGCCCGGTCCACACATGTTAACCATGCCTGGCGTGGGTTTTGTGCTGAAATCATTATTGACTGATGGTCTACACTCGCCTTGGTGAGCCCCAAACCCTCCAAAAAAAACTACCATGACCCAGTCCACACATGTTCGCAGTGCTTGGCATGGTTTGTTGTGCTCTAATGACTATTGACGGATGGTCTACACTCGTCTTGGTGAGCCCCACACAAGCGAAAAAACACTACCATGGCCCAATCCACACATGCTCGCGGTGCTTGGCATGGTTTTTTGTCCTCAAATCATTATTGACGGATGGTCTGAACTCGGCCTGGTGAGCCCCACACAATCTAAAAATTACTACCATGGCCCAGTCCACACATGTTCGCAGTGCTTGGCATGGTTTGTTGTGCTCAAATCATTATTGACGGATGGTCTACACTCGCCTTGTGAGGCACAGGCCCTCCAAAAAAAACCACGATGGCCCAATCCACACATGTTCGCAGTGCTTGGCATGGTTTGTTGTGCCCTAATGACTATTGACGGATGGTCTACACTCGCCTTGGTGAGCCCCACACAATCCAAAAAGTACCACCATGGCCCGGTCCACACATCTTAACCATGCCTGGCATGGTTTTTTGTGCTCGAATCACTATTGACAGATGGTCTACAGTCGCCTTGGTGAGCCCCACACCCTCCAAGAAAAACTACCATGACCCAGTCAAAACCTGTTCGCAGTGCTTGGCATGGTTTGTTGTGCCGTAATGATCATTGACGGAGGGTCTACACTCGCCTTGGTGAGCCCCACACAATCTAAAAAATACCACCATGACCCGGTCCACATATCTTAACCATGCCTGGCATGGTTTTTCGTGCTCGAATCACTATTGACAGATGGTCTACATCGCCTTGGTGAGCCCCACACCCTCCAAGAAAAACTACCATGACCCAGTCCACACATGTTCGCAGTGCTTGGCATGGTTTGTTGTGCTCAAATCATTATTGAGGGATGGTCTACACTCGCCTTGTGAGGCACACGCCCTCCAAAAAAAACTACGATGGCCCAATCCACACATGTTCGCAGTGCTTGGCATGGTTTGTTGTGCCCTAATGACTATTGACGGATGGTCTACACTCGCCTTGGTGAGCCCCACACAATCCAAAAAGTACCACCATGGCCCGGTCCACATATCTTAACCATGCCTGGCATGGTTTTTTGTGCTCGAATCACTATTGACAGATGGTCTACAGTCGCCTTGGTGAGCCCCACACCCTCCAAGAAAAACTACCATGACCCGGTCAAAACCTGTTCGCAGTGCTTGGCATGGTTTGTTGTGCCGTAATGATCATTGGCGGAGGGTCTACACTCGCCTTGGTGAGCCCCACACAATCCAAAAAATACCACCATGACCCGGTCCACATATCTTAACCATGCCTGGCATGGTTTTTCGTGCTCGAATCACTATTGACAAATGGTCTACATCGCCTTGGTGAGCCCCACACCCTCCAAGAAAAACTACCATGACCCAGTCCACACATGTTCGCAGTGCTTGGCATGGTTTGTTGTGCCGTAATGATCATTGACGGATGGTCTACACTCGCCTTGGTGAGCCCCACACAATCGAAAAAGTACTACCATGGACCAGTCCACACATGTTCGCAGTGCTTGGCTTGGTTTTTTGTCCTCAAATCATTATTGACGGATGGTCTACACTCGGCCTGGTGAGCCCCACACAATCTAAAAACTACTACCATGGCCCAGTCCACACATGTTCATAGTGCTTGGCATGGTTTGTTGTGCTCAAATCATTATTGAGGGATGGTCTACACTCGCCTTGTGAGGCACACGCCCTCCAAAAAAAACTACGATGGCCCAATCCACACATGTTCGCAGTGCTTGGCATGGTTTGTTGTGCCCTAATGACTATTGACGGATGGTCTACACTCGCCTTGGTGAGCCCCACACAATCCAAAAAATACCACCATGGCCCGGTCCACATATCTTAACCATGCCTGGCATGTTTTTTTGTGCTCGAATCACTATTGACAGATGGTCTACAGTCGCCTTGGTGAGCCCCACACCCTCCAAGAAATACTACCATGACCCTGTCCACACATGTTCGCAGTGCTTGGCATGGTTTGTTGTCCGGTAATAATCATTGACGGATGGTCTACATTCGCCTTGGTGAGCCCCGCACAATCCAAAAAACACTACCATGGCCCAATCCACACATGTTCGCAGTGCTTGGCATGGTTTGTTTGTCCTCAAATCATTATTGACGGATGGTGTACACTCAGCCTGGTGAGCCCCACACAATCCAAAAAGTACTACCATGGACCAGTCCACACATGTTTGCAGTGCTTGGCATGGTTTTTGGTCCTCAAATCATTATTGATGGATGGTCTACACTCGCCTTGGTGAGGCCCACACCCTGCAAACAATACTACCATGACCCAATCCACACATGTTTGCAATGTTTCGCATGTTTTTTCGTCGTCAAATCATTATTGACGGATGGTCTACACTCGTCTTGGTGAGGCCCCAACCCTCCAAGAAATACTACCATGGCCAAGTCCACACATGACTGTAGTTTTTGGCATGGTTTCTTGTCCTCAAATCATTATTGACGGATGGTCTACACTCGCCTTGGTGAGCCCGAAATCTCAACGAAATTGTACCTTGGCCCAGTCTGCACTGCTTGGCATGGGTTTTCTACCTTGGTGATCCCCACGTGCACGCCCAGTCAACACCAAGGTGCAGTTAGTGAATCATAGTCCATGGTTGGACACCCGGGAAAAAATGATAATTCTATTTCCGGAAATTCAGGACTCGCCGCATATTCATACCACGCTAGGCACCTGAAGACGCTGTAGAGAGCACGGAAAAACATAAAACGTCGACTTATATGAAAATGCGGTGCTCCAAGTACGGCAAGGCGCTCCACGAGCACTAAAAACTGGCAAACAGGCAAAAAAAAGGGCTGACCTCTTCTTGACAAAAAGGAGGACTGCTTGGTTCGTTACAAAGAGGGGGGGGGGGGGAGCATCATCCACCGTCCAGATATAGCAATATAGGGTGCGGCAACCACCGCAAAGTACTCCAGTAGCACTAAGAACATGCTGTGGTGGTTGGGATGGTGGTGTGCAAGACTCCCGCTCAGCAAGCTCTGCCAAGGGTTTTTCGGCATCCAAGTCCCATGGGTCCTCCCAAAAGTCTCCGCGTTGCAAGACTTCTGGCAGATGGGACCATCCTGCATCCACAAAGGGGGGATACTACTCAAAATCAAAAGGGGAAGCCGGGGACTACGTGTGTACTAAAAGAAACACATTGGGTTCGAGAACCACCTACCACGACTCCAAGAAAACCTGCCAACAGGGTGCAGAAATCGAGTTGAACTTTAGTGCAAAAGGTTCTCATACATGATCTGCCACCAGTTGATATGAGCGGCTACGTGTGGCACTAATGATGCATTGTCCGCAAACTAACGCGCACAAAGCAAGACACTCCATCCCCCAGAAGTTAGACGCACCTGAATCTGTGCATCCCACATCCCCAAAAGGCATCACAGGGGTTAGTCACGCCGCCGGGGGTCCACGGATTCCGATTTCAGGGGAAAGGGTTGGGGTGGGTGCGATGGCTGGCCAAAAAACAAAAAAAAATTGCCATGCAAGAGGTGGCAGCACATCATGCGTCACCACCTTTGGGGGTTGGGGGGAGGGGCGGGGATGTCATGTTTTCACTATGTTTTCAATATGGATCCAAGCAAGAGACAAAAACCCTCTTGCATGAGCATGATTGGTGACGCAATTGCTTTGTAAAAACGGGGCTTGCCGGTCGGAACACAGTACCTTCATTCTGCGGTCACGGTGTCCTCCAAGTACAAATTCACCTATTTCGCGGGCACTGATCTGGGTGGCAGTGTCATGAGTCACTTCACAACTTTTTGTCAAATCCCATGGGATTAGGGTAGAGTTTTGGGATGTAGACGTCTTGGTTCGTCCAAGCCATTGCGGAAAGCCGTCTGAAAGCAGTGTTGTATATGACGGCAACTAACCATCTGAAGCAGTGCTTGCGAACATCGGAAGCGATGTTCGGAGGCATTGTGTGCCAAAACGGAGGCAATCATCGGGAGTGGTGGTCCCGAAGATCGGAATGATTTCCAGACCCGTTTCGGTAGGGACACTTCCGGGATGCCCAGGTTGAACAGGAGCTCGGCTGGACCACTTGGTGGTGATGTTCCCAACAATACGCCCAATTGGCCTGAGGATTTGGGAAAGAACATGCCAGGCACTGCATCTAAAAACTCCTAGGAAAAAACAATTCCGTGCTGTGCAATTGTGCGACATGTGTTGTCCAGGTCCAAAGTAGGGAAAACTTGGTGGCGCGACTGCAACGCGCTGAACTTTGTGCATTTTTCACCCCGCACCGCACGATATTCTGCACGGTTCTTGGGAAGGATTTGCTGCGCATCAACAAGCCCACGCCCAGAAGCTGTCGGTCTGCCGAATGGAAACAACACACGTAGGAACACATACGACACACAGGGCATGTGCCGCTGTGCCAGAGCACAGACATGAAGCATGAATGCAGGACGCGCCCGAAGCGGAGTTCACTCCGAAGCCACGATGGGAGCGTGACATCAGCGACACCCAAAAGAGCCCACTCGCTTAACACGCATCTTTCGCATTCAGCGTCCCGTCCACACACACGGAGTAGTGGTGCTGCACCTGTGGTACCGTCCTGTCAACTTCTTCAAGGAATGCTGAATGATGGGGAGGTTCTTGGTGTGCTCATCCCCCTCCGCATACTTCTCGGCGTCCATTACATGTGTCACAACGCGGTAGGTTGGAGCCTTGCCTTGTAATGAAAATGTGGGGGCACTTCTTGCTCGCTCCTTCACTCTTGACCATTGCTAGCGCGGCTTTTTGAGCCGCCTTCTTGCCCAATTTTGCTGCCATGGGCTCCTCCTCCTCTTCCTCGTCCTCCTCCTGCTGCTGTTCGCGGCTGTGCGTGTCCCCAAGCTCTTGGATGTCGTCATCCTTGTAGTCGTCCTTCAAGGGGCACGTTGGGGACTGCTCCAGTATGGTGGACTGAGGGGCTTTCTTTCCCGCGCTGAGTATCCTACGGAATAAACAGAGCACGTGCAGGACGCGTAGGAAGCGTAGGACAGGTACCGCCATACCGGGGGCCAAACATGGAGCATGGCAACACGCGCCCGACGCGGAGGGCACTGTGGAGTCACGATCAGAGAGCCTAATGTTAGGGTCAGCTAGAACAGCCCGGTCACTTGATGAAGGGGTGGGGGGCACACATGACCTTCCGACCTCCTTTGCGGGCTTCACACTCTGGACGGGTCAATCCTCTTCATGCACCGGTTCCTGCTTCTCCTTGGGCTGCTTGTGCTTCTTTTTCTTCTTCTTGCCCTGTACCTCTTCGAGTTCCACATCTTCCTTGCTCTCCTCCTTCTTTCTCTTCTTCTTTTGCTAATGTGGTTCCTCCTAAAAAAGGAAAAGGCATTGTGTGACATAGTGTTTCGCTCTTTGTACCGAGGAGGCTGTGAGCGAAACGGAATATTTGCACTTGAACGATAATGCCAAAAAATACCTCGTCAGTAACGAAACCCCAAAAAGTGCCAGCTCGGATCTTGCCCATGTCCACTACCATGTTGCCTTGCCAGTAGTTTTTTGGATGAAGTGGCCACGGCCCATTGTCGTGTCCACCTCGTACGTCACCGCCTAGGTCAAGTGGAGTTTGTACCGCTCCTCCCCATGGTCGCCGTGTATGGTCGTCACCTTTTGAACCCAACCGGCGTAGAACCTAGCTGTGACAGGTCCAAAGGAGCGTGCCAGACACTCACAGCGCTGGAGCACCAAGAGGTAAACGCAGAGGACGCAGAGCTAGTCAGCCGGTTGCGGTCCGCGTGCATAGTGTGTGATGAACGACAAGGCAACGAAACGAAATTGTTTACTGTCTAACCTGAAACACCGATGCTGCGGACTCCTGCTTGGTGCCGGGCGTGTCCAACATGCTCATGGCGTCCATGGCCTCGAGGTGGACACCAGGGAGCTGGTACTTGCGGGGGAAGAGGGGCGGGGCCATTGGGGAAGAGGATGCCCAACAGGAGAACACGGAGGACGTGATTCTCATCTTCGGCGCGACATCTTAGAGCACGCTGGGCACGCTGCACACGTCGCTGCTATGAACATGCAAAACACGTAGGACCCGGAGCCAACACGACAAATGGGGCCGTGCCCTGCAAAATGTCAAAAGTGCAAGAAATGGAGTTGAAATCCAGATTCCTCACCTTCAAAACCCCCGAGAGCCCTCGTTTGCTCACATATGGCATTCTAGATGTGGAGCAACCATTCGGAGCCACACACAAAAGACTATTGAGCAAGTTGCCCAAACAATGCGAGATTTCCGGGCAAACTTTGAGTAGATGTGCCCCTTCCCCCACTTGAACACTTCCAAGAGTGAAATAGCCTGCGTTCACCGCTGCTGGTAGTGAAATTATCCAGGCACGTTCACCATTTGAACCTGAAAACATGAACGTAAAACATGCACAACCAACTCCTCCTTGCAATTGAATGATGCTCGTCTTATTGTTTGTCCATGGTGCCCCATTTCTCTTTATCTAGCGTCACTCTGGCTGATATCTGACGTTCTCAAGAAGGGGGATCCCTCCTTTGTGCGTTGATAGTATGCACGAAGTCGCCCCCTCCTACCTCCCCCCCTACCTACTCCCCCCGTACCCCCCCTACCCCCTCCAGGCCCCCCCCCAGCCCCCCCCACATGCACCCCCCCTACCCCCGCCCTACCCCCCCCCCTTTCCTACCCCCCCTACCCCCCCCCCCCTACAACCCCCACGTACCTCCCCCCCCCTACCTTCGGCTTGCTTCGCGCGACCGACGGCTCGCTTCGCTCGACGCGGGGGCCGACCCCCGCACCCCCCTTAAATACCATGACTCCTGCGGTGGCCGCAGTCCGCCTTTTGTGTGTGCTGCCTTGTGTGTGCACCACCATATGTGTGTACCGCCTTGCCTGTGGCCCCTTAAATAACAAGACTCTTGTGGTGGCCACAGACCGCCTTTTGGGTGTTCCGCCTTGTGTGTGCACCGCCTTCTCTGTGCGCCGCCTTGCCTGTGGCCCCTTAAATAACAAGACTCCTGGGGTGGCCAGAGACCGCCTTTTGTGTGTTCCGCCTTGTGTGTGCACCACCTTGTGTGTGCACCGCCTTGCCTGTGGCCCCTTAAATAACATGACTCCCGCGGTGCCCACAGGCCACCTTTTGTGTGTTCCTCCTTGTGTGTGCACCGCGTTCTGTGTGTACCGCCTTGCCTGTGGCGCCTTCAATAAAATCACTCCTGCGGTGGTAACAACCCGCCTTCTGTGTGGACCGCTTTGTGTATGCCCCGCTTTGAGTGTGCACTGCCCCCCTACCCCCCCCCCTACCTTCTCGACCCCCCCCTACCTCCCCCCGTACCCCCCCCCTACGCCCCCCTACCTCCCCCCCTACCGCCCCCCCTAGCCCCCCCTACCCCCCCTACACCCCCCCCTACCCCCCCTGCACCCCCCCCCCTACCCCCCCCTACCTCCAAGGTAGGGGGGGGGGGCGACTTCGTGCGATGTATGGTGCGTTTCATGGAATCCCGTCACACTGTAGTCATGGCGGCTTACCCAGAGATGCCACCCCTTGTCATAATCCCGCAGACTCAACCAGAAGATTCAAGCAGGTTTCCGCTCCGCTCACACATTCTGCACCACCGGTGGCCGGACGCCAACGGTGTCCTTGCGCGTGACGACACCAAGTGGTCCTGGCTCGGCGGTATCGCAGTGAAGTATCTGTTCCGGCGTCGTATGGTCCTGTGGATGGGGCGTGAGACCCAATACGATCATGAAGACAACGGCCAATACCCCTTGGTCGATGAAGGACTTCGGGCCCACCAAGTGGGCCAATTCCAAGGGTTTGTGCATCGGCAAGAAGACACACCCTACATTCCGAATTGCTTGTCAAGAGGAGGATATCGATGCCGTTTTCAACTTTTGGGACTTCTATGCCGTGGGCACGAGGAAGCCGCGGATGAATTCTAATGATGCAGGCAATGGTACTGGGTGTGGGCTCAAAATTTTTTTGAGCCAATCACTAACTTCGATTACCCGCTTGGCTGATTTGAAGGAAATGCAACGCTGGCGTAAGACAAACGGAGTCCAACATCACTGCTGACTCATGGTCCGTTTGTGGTGGCTATAAAGGGACCAAGAGCAACAAGAGATCACCTACTGCCGCTACTTCCGCAACTGCACCAGGCACTGTTGGGATATCCATGGGAGCGGCTTCTCCTCGTATGCATGACGCCAACGGCACAACCGAAAACAGCCAGTTCTCCGAGAGAACCAGCCTATTTGTCATGTGCCTCATTCTAAACCGCAGTGAAACACGGGGTGAAACTTTGATGCCCAGGGGTTACACTAAACGAATTTCACAAGTGTAGGCCATCGCTTCACCAATGAAAGTGCTACATGTGATGTGGTGTTCGTTGTTCCTTGGTCGTTGTCACAGGCCCTTCAGATTGGCAGTGGGACTAACATGTTCGTCATCGACGAGCGAGGCTGTGGTGTTGTGGAGACTAGCAAGTGGCCTGTGATGCGCCTAACGAAGTGGCTGGCAGAGAGCGCCCACACTGCTGCTCCAAAAGAGCTCACATCGCGGTGGCGGCCAGAATTGTCAACCGCCCTGAATCCGTTGGGCAGAATGGGATCACCAGAGGCCACACTGCAAGGGCAACTTGCCTTGGGGCAGGCGAAGATTTCTGTGGTGACCTCCCCATCGCCATCCCCATCGCCAGGTCGTCCGTCTGTCACGTTTATTGTGCCGAGTCCTGCATCCACGACAGAGTCCAAGCAGAGGAAAAAAGCACTGCCTCCCAAGGCCACCCATGCATTGCCAGTGAGTTCTCAAGGTGCCCCCGCATCCAAGATGAATACGCACGTTCCACGGTGGCCAACATTGAAGCCATAGCAATGTGCGCTCGACACGTTCCGGAGTCCGCTGCGGCCTGTCAGTCGCTGATAAGAAAAAAACAAGCGGGTCTCGCAGAGCGCATGGGATTGGGTGTCGCTGCTTCGAACAAGAAACCACGGCCATTGAGGCAGCGCAGGACGGCGGCGATAGCGAAAATGTTTGAAAATATGAGGCAAGGGCACCAAGAATCAGAAAAAGCGAGTCCTGAAGTGAGGTGGGGTGCCCTCCAAGAGGAACAAGAGCGCAACATAGCAAACGGCATTCGCTGGTGGACCTCCAAAGTGCAACGTGCACTGGCTTCCATCCCCAAGGGGCGATCTGATATTGTTCCACGTGACAACAAAGATGGCAATGTTGTTGGTCAGGGGGCCACGGACCAAAGCACTGCTACGGCCGGGGACAAAGCCGAGCAGGCTGCACACAAAGACAGCCCACGAGAGGTAGAGCAGGTACTAGTTGGGGTGTGGGAAAAGGGCACCAAATCACATGTGGTGCGGGCGCTGCCTCGTAATGCCCCGTGTAAAGCATCGTCCCATCCGATGGAATCAAACACGTCACCATGTGCTACAGGGTAGGGACTCGACTTGGATCAGCGGCCTCGGCACTCCCCGAATCGGATGCTGCTGCTGCTACTGCTTCAGTGTCGCACTTGCTGCACTCCATCCCTGTGTGATTGCGGCAAAGACTTGGACTCCGCACCCAAAGAACTTCTCACTTGTCGGCTTCCGGCGGCATCCGTGGACTCCACAACTGATAGCGGCCTTGTGCGCCCAGAACGGGGGCGTGATGGCGTGCGTGGTGGCGTAAGACACAGTGTGCATCGACAATCCACAGAACCCAATGATACGGCGGGACCCCGGTTCCGCAGCCAATGGCAGGCCGCCCCCTTCATGCACCAATGTCGAGCAGATCACCCAGAGGGAACCCCTTCTCATCGGTATGCGGTGGATGATCCAAGGCCGAGGAAACGCACGGGCAAACATCGCGACGAGCTGCACGCAAACCTCATCATCAGGGATGTCCATCGACAGAGCCTAGAACACGGAGAGGGCGATGCCATCCACAGGAAGTGACGCTGCTGGGAAATCTCGGTGCGGCAGTTGGCAGACGTGGCTGATGGACTTGATGTAGCCTTGCGTCATGACGTGCAGCGCCTTGCCCAAGATGGCCTCCAACTTGGCCTTCACCGGCGTCACCATGGCCGACAGGCGCGGCAGGTCCCAGAGGCAGATGTGTTCCTCCCCGTCCGGATGCTTCGCCATGTTCTCCGGCTTCCCCCACACCATCTTGCGGTCCGGTGGGTCGTGAGCTCCGTCGGCAACTGGGCGGTTGTGATTGAAGATCCGGGCCCAACGCTCCTCGGCGATCGCTGGTGCCTCCTTGTGCGCCTCCTCCACCTCATACTCCGCAAAAAACTCCGGATGAACAAGTGCTGCAGGCCGGCAAGGTGACTTGGGTCGCTGTTCACGGCAGTGGGGCAGTCACTCGGCAGCTCCAACAGCAGATCCTCGTGCGCGACAAATAGCGGCGTGGAGGTGACGGGGAGGGCAAGGAGCCCGCTGGCCGCATACGCACTCGGGACGGTGAGCCCGGGACCGTCGCCGTCCCATTCCCACGCCGAGCGACTTAAGAGCGAGTAGATGACCAGCGTCTCCTCACCAGACTGCCGCGGATCGAAGAGGAAGAGCTTCCGCCTTGCCGCCTCCTTGGGGCACCCCTCCTTGGCGAAAGTCGCAGGCTTGGGCTTCGTAGAAGCGAAGCGGAGGGTGGTGGGCGGCTCGGCATCGACCGGGTGCGCAGCCATGTAATGGCTGCGGATCCGCGCGTGGTCGCTGGGAAGGCGGGTCGACAGGGACTCCAGCAAGGAGGAGTAGTCCGCTCCGCTAGGCCGCACATGGAAAGCGGTGATCTCGGGGTTCCGGCGCATTGTCTCTGCAATGAGGTCTGAGAGGGTACAGGGGTCCCTTTCACGGAGGATGGACTTGGTGATGCGCACCCGGCCAATGCTCGTGCCCGGCGGCCAAGTCACGGCGGAGTTGGTTGCGATGGCCGTGTCGTGGAACGTCTGCCCCTCCGGAAGGGAGCAACCACGTGTACCGGCCCGGCCTGTGACGGCCGCCATCCAATCCCAAGCAAACGGACATGCAGACATTGCGAGAACTGGGCTGCCTTTGAGGGGCAGGAAGGGCCATAGGAAGGGGGGTTCCTGGCCAGGAAGGGGGGGGTTCCTGGCCAGGAAGAGGTCTAGGAAGGGTCTACGAAGGGGGGTTCCTACTAGGAAGGGGTCCAGGAAGGGTGCAGGAAGGGTCTAGGAAGGGGTTCCTAGGGGTGTTGCTGCCCGAAAAAAGTTGACTCCCTTGGCCCCACACCGGGGTCGTGATAGTTCCCATACGCTTATTTTGACGCCCAAAACACCCCCCATAAGTGTGGTCCGTCACTTGAGCGGTGCACTACCATGTCATTTGGGGGAGGGTTCCTAGGCCACCCTTCCTTGGCTGCACCCCATGCAAAACTCGGAAAGCACATAATGTGTCGTGCTACAAATGGTATGCAGCAATGAAACACCCTGTGTTGAACCACTTTCACCAGGTATTTCCACCAGTTTACCCAAGGTGAGCAAGGGTCTGCCCTAGACGAGATCGGAACACCGCGCCTTGTTGGTTACGCTGCCTGGGAGCATTTCGGTGGTGGTAAATGGCCGCTTTGGAGGATTCGCCCGGGGTGCCGAGGAGAGCAGTGACGTTTTGGTGTACCGGATGGAGATGGCACCACCCGAGCCCAGACCCGTGTACCCGAGCTTGTTGATGGCCACCGGGGCGATCGTTCGGAACACCAAGGTGGTACAGGAGCAGGCCTTTTGGTGTGCATGCCAGCAGGTTGACACTCTATCCCCTTTGAATCGCAGGACCTTTGGTTGGAGGGGTTCACAATGCAATGGGGCAAATATATGGTCCGTACTGCGTGCCAAGGGTCAGCGGCGGTGGCAATGCAAGGGGAGGGCCGTTGGAGGACTTCCATTGGGCACCGTGTGTGGGCTGTGGCATGTGCATGTCACTCTGGAACCCCCCCTCCTTCCTGCACATGAACTGTCCCAGGAACCCCCCATGAACCCCCTTCCTGCACAGGAACCCCCCCCCCTTCCTGCACCGGAACCATCCCAGGAACCCCCCAGGAACCCCCTTCCTGCACCGGAACCATCCCAGGAACCCCCCAGGAACCCCCTTCCTGCACAGGAACCCCCCCCCCCTTCCTGCACAGGAACCCCCCTTCCTAGACCCTTACTAGACCCTTCCTGGACCCTTCCTGCACAGGAAACCCCCCCCCTTCCTGCGCAGGAACCCCCCTTCCTGGACCACTTCCTGTCCCCTTTCGTCGCTGGCACTTCCCGTACTTCTCTTCAAGCGGATGTCGACATGTACGGGCGCCTGGTCCTGAAGTACGTCGATGAGGAGGAGCAGGCGGCCCCACCGCCAGTGGCACCATCGAAGGCTGCACGGACCGTGGATGGGCGAGCACCAAGTCATCAAGATCCTCCGACATGGGTGTTGCAATCGACGCTGACCATCACTGACATGCACAGTCCTGTGACCAGGCAAGGGGGCACGTTCTGGTATCGCGACTGCACACTGACCGTCCGGAAGGGGAAGGCAGCCACTGCCCTGCAATTGCGGTTGCCAGTGGCATGTACGGACAGTCTGGCCGAGGTGCCCCAGGGGCATGCAGGACATGGCAAGACGTACGTGGTTGCGGAGTACTTGTGCCTTGTTGGCCATGCCAAGGCCAGCAACACATGGTTGTTCTTGGTGTACGGCGAGCGGATTAGCTTCAAGACGCTGAAGAGTCTAGCAAGGCTGACGGGTTTGGATGCCCGTGTCCCCATTGAGGTGCACAACGCGGTTGACGATTGGTTGGAGAAGTACCGCAAGCGGCAAGAACAGGGTCAATTGCGTGGAAGCTCACACGTGAAGAAGGAGCCCCGCACGGAGGAACGTACAAAGCCACTGTGGCAGCAACCTGGGGCCGAGGTCAAGCCGGAGCAATCAGACAGGGCAGCGCGGGGATCCGTGACGCGTCTTGCCCAGAGGACAATCATCCCCAACTCCCCCTCCAAGCGGCGCGTACCTGGCAGTCCGGGGCGGGCAAGTCCAATGGCAATGGACATGGGGACAATGATCACGCAGCTGGCACTTGAGTTGCAGGAGGTCGTGCGCACGGCGTTGAAGGAGGTGTTGCCTGATGCCGTCGAGAAGGCGATCGCAAGTGGCGGCAAGACCCGGGCAAAGCGGGCCACGGAGCAGGCAACCAAGAAGGAGCGCGAAGCACGGGAACAGGTGGTCAAGCACGAGGCAACCATTGCAAGTATGCAGGCACGACCGAATGCCCTGGAAGACCGAATGGAGGCGGCAGAGGATGCGGCGCGCGAGGCGCAGGCAGGCAAGGTCAAGGCCGAATCTCTGCTGCACGAGAAAGGTACGGAATGTGACCGGGCGTTGAGCATCCTCAACCGGACGTACGGCCAGGGCCCCAGCCCCAGCAAGTGATGGGGAGTGGCGAGGCACGGCGGTGATGAGAGCGCAAGGATCCCAAGTGTCCCTCTGGCCTGGTGGCTGTTGAGGGCCGCTCGGGTTCTGCCAACCTCGGTGGGCATGAGACGTGGAGAGACAACCCTTGGTGGCACACTGCAAGGGAGTTGCGTCCCGTTGGTTGCAGTACACGTGTGCTGTGACCAGGCCACTCCCAAGATTGCACGCATGCATGCATGGCTGTGCGAACGCGCCAAGGCTTGTGCGACGCGGTGCGCAAAAAAAATCCACACCTTAACCCATAACCCTTATAACCCATAATCCATAACCCTAACCCTAATTTTGTGCGCGACAGTCGCGTAGGATACTAGTCACGTCGTGCGCAGGGCGCGTAAGGTGCTGCCAGGAGCGGGGAGCTTCACATAGCTTCACCCTTGGGCGCACCACCGAGATTCCCAAGCTCTCCAAGCATGGACGCAGTTGCATCGCATGTGTGGTTGCAATGCCCCAATGTGACAGCGGTGTTGGAGAGGACCAGACTGTCTGACAGGGCAACCGATGGGGCAGTACACCGAAACACCAGGTACAGGAAGGGGGGGGGGTTCCTGTGCAGAAAGTGTCTAGGAAGGGGTACAGGAAGGGGGTTCTTGTGCAGGAAGGGGGGGGGGGTTCCTGTGCAGGAAGGGGTCCAGGAAGGGTCCAGGAAGGGTCTTCCTGTACAAGAAGGGGGGTTCCTGTGGGGTTCTTGGGAACGTTCCTAGCAAGGAAGGGGGGGGGTTCCTGTGCAGGAAGAGGGTTCCTGTGGGGTTCCTGTGGTACTTCCTGTGCACATCCTGCCCTCACAATTCTTGGCAGGCTTCCATTTTGAATGTAATGCAAAAGGCCGTCACAAATTTCCTTGGCAGTGTCGTTCGAGTGACCCTGTATTGGGATCTGGAGGTTGATGCGCGGCAACACAGACGAAATTACATTCGCGACGTTGTGGGCGCCATGCTGGGAGATGGCGACATCGTTGTGCGCGCAACCGGTAACGGTATAGTGATTGAGTCCAACAACCACGAGGTGCGCGATGACGACAAACAGCATGTCGCCGAGGAAGTGATCCAAGTTTTGCAAACGGCACACCAAATGAGCCTCTCCACGCGCAACATGTTAAAATTGGAGCGCAATTGTACACGAAGGGAATCAATGGAGGGGCGTAGCAAACTGCTGCCATATGTCGCAACGGCCCTGGAGGTTTCATCGGGGGTGTTATCGCGCCGATCTGCCGCTGTATGTCCACTCCTTGAAGTAGTGCAAAGCCAGCTGACGTTGAGTAGGGCGTGCGGTACCTTTAACATCCCTCGTCAAGACCGGCTTTTGATTATCACTTGCGCAGATGCCACTCTAGTGTGATAGACCTCGGCCACCAAGTGTGACATCCACGTGACGTTTGGTCAGAGGGTGTAGCAGCTGCGGGCGACGTGCGACGCTGGGCGACGTGGTGGGCGCTGGACGGACCGGATGACACGCACTGTCTCCGGGCCATTGACACTAAGGCAAACCTTAATCAGGATATTTTGGATGTTTTGTCCACTGTGGATGTTTGGCACTTGCAGAATCACATCCCTAGTGTATGTGCCTTGACAGGTGATGGCAAGGCCATGCTTTCGGCCAATTATCACAAGGGGAAATGTTGGGTAGGCTGCCATTGCATTGATTCCTTGGCACGTGCCAATTCTGTACCGGCCCAATGGAGGTGGGGGTCATTTTTGAGGGCAATTGGCCCATGCAACCACGTTGGTGACGTGGATCATGGCTCATGTCGTATTGCGAACGCAATTGCTAAGCGAGTCAATGAAGCATTGAAAGATTTGATTGAAAACGGTGAACCCGACCTTGCCCGTGCCGCAAGGGACGCAGGGAAAGCTTTGGTTTTGGAGCTTCACAAGCTTTTGGATGAGGTGAAAAACGTTCCGCATGCCGAGCGGTTGGCTCCCCGGCCAACCAAGGCCGGAAAATTGGATATAACAGGTGGCAAAATATTTTTTGAAGACGGTGCATTACATGGCCGAGTTGCGGCCGTATTGCGTGGCAACCTACCGGACGTGGCCTTTGGTGGCGTTAAATTCTTCCTATTGATGAAGCATGTGTTATTATCAATGCATCCAATGCACGCGCTCTGGCGCAAAAGGGATTGTCTAACACAGGCCGAACTCAAGGAATTGGAGTCCGCGAGTGACCGTTTAGGGGAGGTTTGGGGAAAATTGAAATGGGGTGTGACCCCTTGGGTACCTTGGGCATGTGTTCACAGCGCATATTTTGCAGGTCACTTTGGCAGTTTGTACATTTTTCGCAGTATTCCGACAGAATACAGAAACCAACCATTCAAGCGGCATATCGGCAACTCGATGCGCGGTTGGTGTCTTTGGCAACCCCGCATCACACACCTCGGAATGAGGCACGTGGTGCACACCGATGCGTTGAGTGTCGGTTTGCAATTGTACGAGGCGCGGCAAGGCGGCGGTGCAGCCGTTGTCAAGCGACGCAAGCGGCATGTGGACCAGTGACAACATCAATGTCGTGGCACAATGCGATTCAAGCCCCAGCGAACGGATTTGTGTGCTATTGCCTCGGGACAGGAAGGGTCATAGGAAGCGTCTAGGAAGGGGGGTTCCTGCCTAGGAAGGGGTCTAGGAAGGGGGGGGTTCCTGCCCAGGAACCCCCCTAGGAACCCCCCTTCGTGGCCAGGAAGGGGGGTTCCTAGGGGTGTTCTTGCCCAAAACGGGGTTTCCAAAAACACCCCAAAATTGGGCATCACCGACCCGGGACCCAATGTCCCCCAAAGTAGGTGCATTGAAGGTGTGGTGTTTGTGTTCAAAGTCTTCGGGTGCCGTCGTAACGTGTAGGAGTAGAAAAACCCTAGGAAGGGAGGCGTTCCTAGGCCATGCTTCCTTGGCTGCACCCCACATGTGCATGCAAACGTCCCTTCCCTTGGGTGACCTATTGTGGGGAAATAATACATAGAATCATGCAAAAACACCATTCTGTGGCTTTCATATGGTACGTAGCATGTGTACAAACCCTAACTTGGGGGATGGTTTCGGTAGTGAAACGGGCCTATTTACCCAAGGAAAGCTGTTACCATAATGGTTCAACCACGGTGAAGTGAGTACTACTCAAAGCAATGGTATTCTAGCATGCACCACGTGGACGTGCTGTGTCTACATGATAAACGTGAAAAATAGCGCACAGAGCTGAGACCGCCGTATGGCCCTCTTTGATTTGTGGTCCGTGAGGAGGGGGGCCATTTCACTGGTGCCGCGGCATCCGACGCAGATCAAATACCTTAAAGATTGAGTACATTGACTGTAAGACAAAGGCAGACGTCAAATAGCAGTTCATGCTTCGGGGTGTGCCAAAGAAGACATCCTTTATGCATCTGAATGACGCCGAGGCAGCTCTTCCTTAGCTTTGGGAGGCGCATCAAGCAAGGCGTACGAATGCACGGGACGATAGTGTGCCCCACCCGAAGAAGGATAGTCTCCCTGAGGACAAGTTCGACAAAGTCAAGTCCCGGGAGGTCAAATCCTAGGAGGTACTACACAACCAGGGCTATGATGAGATTGTGGAAATGAGCAACCCTCCTGTGGATTCGATGTCCCATGGCTCTGGCGTGAACATGAAGCTGGAGCCCTGCAATGAAGATTCCCTAGAGACCGCGAGTGTTCCTTCCGTGAAAGTGAAGCCGGACGCCAAGGATGATGATTTCTCAGAAGGTTTGTTGAGGAGAATCCCGTTGTTGAAGAGAATGCCGTTGTTCAGGACAGCAATGGTACGCCGACGGACCCGCGGACGGCTGGGTGGGGTCCAACACACAGGGCAGGCGCAGCTGGACTAATCGGAACGCTAAAAGCTTCGCCGGGCTGGCGTACGGTGGTGAAGGGTGGGTGTTGGGTGTGTATCCTCTTCTTAGGTGTCGTGTGGCGCAGGTGCATGGTCATAGAGTTAGCTGCGTGCACATCATGTGACGCTGCTCTCACCAAGGAGGTGAACCGCATTGGAACGTTTGTACCCTTCGTTAATCTCCGATAAATGGCTGTTTGAATGAAGAATGAATATTTGCGCGAATTTACCCGAATTTTGGGGGTTTTTGAGTAAAACGCCATCTTTTTGGTTGCTTTTGAGGGATTTGAGGGGATAAAATTCATGCCCCGGCTTCATTACGCATCATCCATTGAATGTCCTGCCCCAAACCCATCCAACATGCCCAAACGGCGCTCAAAACGAAAAGTGGCAAAACACGGCAAGCCTTAACCGATTCATAGGCATGATTTCGTACCAATTCACACGAAATTCGTACAAATTTCGCACGAGTTGCTACAAATGTCTTGCGACTTCATACGAATGCATACACATTTCACCCTTGTCCACCCCGTCATTTGTCTTAACACCCAGAGTACCCCCCCCTCCCTATGCACCCTTGCATGCAGTCTGGCCACGGGCAACAATTGTTCGTGGTCATGTTGTATTCTCATATCCGTCTCTTGCGACATCGGAACCGCCGCTCTAGGGTCTGAACGTGCTGCATGTCGGTTAGAAGCTGTCTTCTTGTACGGCTTGCGTACCTTTGTACACTCATGGGCCCTTGCCCATTTTGTGCCTCTTTGGTCGCATCCCAACCATGTGCCGCCGGGCTATCATCAATGGTGTGGTTGTCCACGACCACTTGCACCCCTAGTCTCGCCCGGAGGAGGCTTAAGCCCCCACTCTTGCGCAACATGCGCTGCAGCCCCCGGTGACTCCCCTCCATGGCAAAGCAAGAGAACTTTCAGAAGATTCTCCAATTCTTTGCAAGAAAAATACGTGCGGTCGATCCAAAGATGTGCCCACAAAATTTAGCCCCACTAGAGCACATTGTGGGCAGCGCCCATGGCTATGCTATGCCTTACGAGCCGCCCCCACTCGGCTCCACAGAACCATGAGGAACGCCAAGCGAACACACACATGCTTGCAAAATTCTCCCACCATGTCTTGCACATCGCCTCCCAACTGTTCCTTGCTACTTGATGCTGCCTCATAATGGGGTGTAGTAGGCAAGCATCAATTACCTTTTCCCATGCCCTGTTCCGCATGAAGTGGATGGTAGTAGCACACTGCATCTTGACCCTCCCCTTGCTATTTGCCTTCTCATTGTTTAATGAGGTCCAGTCATGGGTGCAAGTTTTTGCAACAAGCTGTGCGTCATCTAAAATTGGCTGCAGCATGGTGCATGCAACAGTGGCCGGTGCCTAGCTGTCAATCGTACAAATAGGTGCCGTGTCCCGTTGATGCCGCACGACGGGACACAAAGGACCCCATGGAGGCCATATTCAAGCACTCGCCTATGCCCCGTAATGGTGCTATATATAGCACCTATGGCAAGGACCCCTATCCAGTCCGCGTCTAAGGCACTTGCTGTCCCAAGAGCAGCAAGGCAAAGAGCACAGCTCCGCATGCAGACCGAACACACCATGGCTGCGGGGGATTCTGCCTTCCAATTCTGGCAGCCCGCCATGAGCACCTGCGCTTTCCCACCTGCACAAAAAAATAAGGAAGTGCCTATCATTCCGTCCCGTATGATTGAATATTACGGTTGGGGCCTTGCACAACTTATCATCAAAATCTATTTCTTGGGAGGCCGCGTAGACGGTCTACAACTTTTCACTGCCCCCCTAGTAGCAACCAACTAGATAGTTGGTTGGGGCTGGCGTTCCCAGCAGGCGTGCAATGGACACACAAGGCCGGCACGCCTCGATGTATCATCAACTGCGATGGGCAACCAATGCAGCCGTCGGTCCGCAGGCTGCATGATGTCCGAAGGTGGGGGTGGTCGACACTTGTACACGTGCCCGATGCGGTCGGAGACGTAGGAAGCTGCACCATGGATGGCCGTTTCGTCTCCCATATAGGCAGTGAAGGCACGGGACTCTGTTGAAGCTAGTTGCCGAACCATGCCGTACACCTGTTCCCATACGACACCGTACATCATGCTCCCCACAAGGTACCATGCCTCTGTCCTACAGAGGTGTCCCGACGGGATCCGCCACACAGCCGTAATCAACCTCTCCTTTATGCTAGGGTCAGGCTGCATGGTCCGTGTAACTCTTGTCTCCGGAGTAAGGACTATTTGCCCGGTATGAGGCAGATACTTGACGGTGTAGGGTGCTGCAAGCTCCCTGCTGACAACGTGCTGGAGGTGTTGTAGGTGCCTCCGTCGCATGCGATCCGCTACCAAATGGAACAGCTCCTTGGGCCGAGCCCCGTCACCACGCCCCGGTGTGTGCGGAGGAAAGCGTGTGGAAATGGGGAGGGTTTTACGCAACACCCTACGGTCCCGATGCACAAGGTGACCCTATTCGGTGAGATTTGCATGAAGTTGGCACGAAATTCGTATGAATTCACCAGATTTCCTTGGACACTTCAAAGTCAGTTGCCACAGTTTTCGTACGACTTTCGTGCGAATCCGACCGGACGTATCCTTTTTTTCGCATGACACATCCTACGGCTCGTTTCTGATTGCTTTCACCGTCACAAAAATCCAACCTCCTTGTCCACGAGGCCTCTTGGCACCCACAACAGGACACACTCTCAACGCGGCAGAGGCATGAGAACAAAGACAGGAAAATAGCTATGTACAATGTGCAAACAGCAGGCACAACAAAATATGACGTCACCTCCGTTGCAAACTTTGCAAAGTGGGGGGGGGGGTACCCCCCATGTACTGCAAACCCCCAATGCAGGCGTCACCAAGGGGGGAGTTTCGCGGTACTTTGGGGTGCGCCGCTAGAAGGTGTGCGCAAGAACCCGCCCTTCTAGTACCCTTCTTGCATGTTTACCCAAGCCTCAGCACCTTGTGTGGTTGAAAGATGGTTTGGTGCCAATCACGAAATGTTTACGCCCCTTTTGGCGGCTGATTTTCACTTTTGTCCGAAACGGTCCGGTTTCTGGATTATTCCACCCCCCCCCCCGGCTGCTAGAAAGGGGGTTTAAGCACCCTTTTTGCACCCTTTGTGCACCCCCCTTTTGGCGCTAGAATCCCTCTTTTGCACCCTCTATACACACCCTTTGTGCGGTGGAACCCCCTTTTTGCAACCCTTTTGCCGGGGGGGGGGGGGGTGCGCCAAGGCATTTTGCAAGAAGGGCACCAAATGCATCCACTAGGTTCAAATCTAGTTTCTCAATCGTACATGCAGTGCCTTTTTCTTCGGCCCCTGGTGGCCTCGTCAAGGGCACGCCTTTGCCGGGCCGCTCGGTGTCAACGCACGTCACCCACGTCAAAGGTCTCCATGTTCAATACATTGGTGAGACCACATCATGCAACGGTGGGTGGCGAAGGCACTGCCCACGCAAGCTGTTTTTGATGGCAAGTTTGAAAGGCGTATGCCTGTGTTCAGCAGGTACACTGCGGAACACATCAAGGTTACGATATTTTTGGTGCACCGCTCCACAATGGGCCACTATCCAATGGACCCATGGGGGTTGACTGCCAACCCCATTCGAGCCATGCCTCACCGATTTTGCGGCAATGAGACTTGGCCTCTTGCACCTGACCATTGGTCAATGGTGTTTTTTGCCTCCACAAGGCGTATTGGCTACGCATATTGCGCAGCAACACTTCAACCGGTGTCCACAAGAGGACACCACCAAACATGGTGTTCATAACATGGTTCCCTAGGCCATGTACAATTTGAACATGGTACTTGGGGTCTGTCAAGAACAACATACAGGTGCTGATATCAAATTGCCCCGCCTTATTGGTCCTTTGGTAAAGCCTGTTAGCACGGGCCACATGCTTTACATCCGCTAAAAGGGTAGACCATGTATCGGCAAAACCAGTGGCGATTCGCCGCACTCCAACCACACCCACTGCTAAGGTGGTAATACTTTCCGTTAGGCGCTTCTTGAAAGCATTGGTTACCCCACAACCTGCGTGTGCATAGTCTCCAATGCGAATACACACACTTTGAAGAAATGCCCCCCACTGAATTTCGTTTACCGTGTCCTCTATCGAAACCAACCTGGAGGCATCGGGGCAACGCCATCAACGTTTCCCCCCTCCGTTCGTCACCATTATTATTTTCCAGTCCCCGGTGAGTTTACATTGAAACTTTTTCGTTTGGTTTTTCAGACTGAATATACAACTTTCTTGTAGGTGGATTATTTGGGCATTTAGGCCCGCATCCTCATCTAAGGCCTGCAACCATGCGGCATCATCGGGGCCGTCCATCAACCATTTATGGACGTCCGCGGCAGCAAAAAACCTTGAGGCCCAACAGCTTACAAAAACATTGATCTTGGTGACCGATGTGTGCCACAATGCCGCTGCATCAGGGCATATTAAAATCCAAATCTTCTCAGTTTCCACTTGAAGCTCCCCTTGGGTCTGGGGTATCTTGAGCTGCGTGAAAACGAGGTTTTCGAGTGTTGTTTTCGCTGCGCACCGCTACTCCAAAATGTTGGGGCCATGGATAGCCTAGGTCGTGGTGGAGTACGGTGTTAACCTTGTGCGCGCCTCCGCAAAATCACCACGCGTCCATTGGCGCGGAAAGGCCAACACCTGGCATATTGACAACTTCAATCTCCTACGGGTGGCCCATAGTCCGATTGTGCGCACTACAAGAGGGTCCTTATCGTCGTGGTGCCCGGCAAAGCGCATGCACAATCCCCCACCACCCTTAACGACAACTGCTTTCGGATCCACGAAAAGTTCCCGCATAATGGTCTGTATGTGGTGCCGCCGCTTTGCTCGTGCCTTCCCCTTGATGGCCGTATATGGCTTGAGCTGAGGCATGCTCCCCACAAGTGCGGCAACCGCCTTCCCCATGCTTTCTGTGACAAACGGGATAGTTGTGTACCCTTTGTGAAGGGAGGACAAGTGGCCGTTGGAATGGGGTGTGAATAATCACGCGAATCGCCCCAAATTTCAAGGTTTTCGGAGGAAAACACCATAGTTTTGGTTCCTTCTCAAGAATTTGAGGGGGTAAATTTCTTGCTCCAGCTTAATGACGTATCATCCAGTGAAGGTCCCGCCCAAAAGCATCCACCATGCCCAAACGGCGCCCAAAACAAGAAGTGCCAAAACCCGGCAAGCCTTTAGCCGATTCATAGGCGTGAAATCACGTGAATTCATACGAAATTCCCATTTCATGTGAAGTCACTGAATTTATGCAAATTGTTTCTGCACCCTTGTGCACCCCCTCATTTGTCCTAACACCTGGGTCAGCCCCCCCCCCCCCCCAATGTACACATGCATGCACCCTTGCCACAGGCAACGACGGTCTTGGGCGTGTTGTACTCTCATGACCGTTTCTTGCGACACCGGAACTGCCGCTCTAGGGTCTTAAGGTGCAGCATGTCGGTTAGAAGCCGTCTTCTTGTACGGCTTGCGTGCATTTGCACACTCATGGGCCCTTGCCCATGTGGTGCCCTTTTGGTCGCATCGCACCCATGTGACCAAAGGCTATCATCAACGGTGTGGTTGTCCACAACCACAAGCACCCCTAGGCTCCCCCGGAGGAGGCTTAGGCCCCCGCTTTTGCGTAACATGGTCTTCAGCCTCCGGTGCATCCCCTCTATGGCAAAGCAGGAGAAATTTGATAACATTCCCCACTTCTTTGCAAAAAAATACATGTGGTCGATCCAAAGATGCGTCCACAGAAGTTTGCCCCACTCAAGCTCATTGTGGGCAGCGCCCATGGCTATGCTACGTCTTCAGGGCCGCCCCAAGTCGGCTCCTCGGAACCAACCGGAACGCCAAGTGAACACATACATGCTTGCAAAATTCTCCCACCATGTCTTGCACACTGACTCCTAACACTTTTTTGAATCCTCCTACTTGTTGTCGCCTCAAACTGAGATGTTGCAGGTGAGCATCCATTACCTTCTCCCATCCCCTGTTCCGCATGAAATGGATGGCAACGGCACACTCCATCCTTACCTTCCCCTTGCTGTTCGGCATGTCATTGCTCAATGAGGCACCGGTGCATGGTCGTGCAACAAGCCGTGCCTCATCTAAAACCGGTGAAGCATGGTGCGTGCCATAGTGGCCGGTGCAAAAGGTCGCGCGTCCCGTTTATGCCACAGAACAAGACACAGAGGACCCCATGGAGGCCATAATCAGGCACTCACGTATCACTTGTAGTGGTCCTATATACGGCATCTATGGCAACAGCCCCGATCCAGCCAGCATCTATTGCACTTGATGTGCCAAACGTAGCAAGGCAAAGAGCATGGCTGCGCATGCAAACCCAACACACCGTCGCTCCGGGGAATTTTGCCTTCGAGTTTTGACCCCCTACCCATGCCCGGCACCCGAGCTGCCGCGCTGCGCCCCCCCGTAGTGTGTCCGGAGCGCGCGGAGGCCTCGCTGCGCTCACTGGCGGCCTCGCTCGGGGCAGGTCCATCCCCGGTGCCGTGGCCCGGCCCGCTCTCCTCGCCAGGCACCCGCACTGGATGGTGCGGCGTGAATCGCCGCCGGGCGTGGTGCCAGATCTCCGGGGACCACGCGTGGAGCGGGACCTAAAGTCAGGGCAAAGTGTGCAAGGCACCAATTGAGGAAGGGGCGGCAAGGATGCAACAATGCAATGATCAAACAAACAAATTGGACGAAATTCGCATAAATTCGCGTGAAACTCGTATGAATTTTGTACAAATTTCACAGAAACTTCTGTATTCCCACACTTGTTTAGCATATTTGCTCGTACGAAATTCGTACAAATTTCTGGTGAATTTCGTCCAATTTGGCAAGACAGCCAGCAAACACACAAGCAACCACAACTTGCAATCACATGGGCAAGTTAGTGACCATGCCCAGCCTTCGATAATCTTGGCAGCCGCCACCCTAGGGCAGCGATGAGGATGCAAGAGCGTACTCGGCCGCACCGGGGGGGGCAACGCCCAAGATGGCGAAGTGGAGCGCGGACTCCGCATCGACGTTGTCCCCGTTGCAGATCTCGTTGTGATGCACGGTCCCCACAAAAAAAAACCTTTGACTTGCTGTTCAACGCCTGGCGGAGTGAAGATATGGCAAGCGATCCTGATCTCCCCCGGTGTTGGCAAAGCAGAAGCTCGCTGAGGCAGGAGGTCGGCCGGCCCCTTCTCAAGAAGTTCCCCACCCCCTCGTGGAAAATGTCCTTGCGGTTGTGAAGCTCCACCCAATGACGCCGGGCAGTGTCACTGTGGCAAGCGTGGCGAGTGGGTCCTTGCTCGCCCACAACGACGTCGCCACCTGCCCCGAGGTACTCTCCCCTCTCGACAGGGACATTTCGGGGTGTCAGTTGAGTAGCTTCCTCTGCCTCCCGGAGGAGTACTAGGTGGAGGTGCAGGCGGGTACGGCCCTCGAGGAGACGGAGGAGATGCGCTGGGACACCATTCAGCTGCAGGAGGGGGGGACATGCTGATGATGGTGGCCACCAGCCGCCACCATGGGATGCCTGCCCTCCCGGACTCCAAGGATGGGCTGCAAGGGGCTCTTTTTAACTTGTAGACCCTCGACCCCCGGCACCGCCACCACCAGCCCAACACTAGTCACCTAACCCCCCCCCCCCCGTGCGAGGCCGTGACCGTTGCTGGGGATTTGTCCAGCTAGGTTTGCCCGAGCGTGGTTGAGGTGTTGTGGGTGGGGAAGGGGTGGTTGGGAGCGTGGGGTTGTGGGAAGGGGGTTTGCCCCGGCCCTCTTCGCCGGAGCCCCCGAGGCGTTCTTGGCCGGCCGGCCCCCCCACCTGCCCCTACAAAGCCACCTTCCTCTCCCGCTACGCTGTGGCCACCCACCTCGCCGTCATCATGATCGCCGAGCACAGTGTCCTCTTGCGAGAACTTTCTCGTCGCCGCTGCCCCACGCCTTCATCACCTTGTTCCAACCCCCTTCGCCATCCCGTGCTTCAACAGTCCCCTGAAGCACAATGTAGCCGTTTCCATCAACAAAGTTGATGGGCGGCTGGGAGGGTTCAACCCTGTAGGAGTCGGGGTCGCGGTTGCCCATCACCCCACGGCGGGGTCCGGGAAGGGGTTCGGTGTGGAGGGGGGGTTCACTCGAAATGAAGGGGGGGGGGGGCACATGAGGCATCTTCACCTCCGCAGTCCGTCGCGCAATTCCTACATGGGGGGGAAGGCCGAGTCCACAAATTTGTGGAGAGAACTCCGCTTCCGGGTTCCTTCCCTTCGTTTTTTGCACATTCTCCCCCAACCCGCCACCATGGACCAATTGCTGAACCAAATGCGCATTAACCCGTTGGGAAAGCCTAAGGATGCCCATGCCTCGATGTACCCCACCACTAACCTGGTGCATACCCCCCCCAATTGCGACATGGTGTGCCTGCAGGATCTTGCTGCAGGGGCAGCGCCTGGCCATTATTTTTTGACCTTTACCTGGTACCTTGCCAACCCCCGGTGGTACGAAGATTTTGGCATGGGCCGTTTCCATCCGACCATCCAACCCAAGGTCCACATCCGCGACATCACCCACCCCACCTTCTACCGTACGACTTCTTTGCCATGGTACCGTGCTGAATTAGCTCGGGGGCGGGGTTGAGGGATGCTGCCCAAGCCACTACATCCTCCATCGAAAGTGCCCCCAACCGGTGTGTCACCTCCTGCGTTCGGTGGTGGGCGATGGGGAGGGCTTGGTACGGCGCCAAGGTGTCGGTAGCAGCAGCAGGGCGTGACTGCTGGGAGGCGAGCTGAGACAAAGTCTGCGAGGACATGGTCACAAAAACGGGCAAAGAAAGGCTTTGAAAGCTGCGAGAAGGCGAAACACGAGCAATTGGCGCAATTTCGTACAAAATTGGTTTGAAATTCGTACAAATTTCACAGTCTCGTGAATCTCTGAACCTAGCGTCAATTTATGTGTGAATTTTGATGGGTTAATTTCAGATTCGACCGAACCCCACCAAATATGTTGAACGGGGTGGCTACTTAAAACCTTGAAGCTACACACATTTATTGTACCACGCTTTTGGCGAAGATAGCACGAAAAGCACAAACGATGGCACCAAGTTGTACGCAAAACACACCAAAAAGTTGTCAAATTCACGGTACCGTGAATGTCCAATTCAAACAGCCGGTTCACGCGGGGAACATGGACCCCCCGCTGGAACCCTATGCTAGACCCACTTTCTGCGCTAGAACCCGCGGCTAGAATCCCTGGTGGAACCCCTTCCAGCGCACCCTTCTCGCGCTAAAACCCCTTCCACCACCCATTCCAGCACCCCCTTCCAACAATGCCCCCCCCCCCCTGTTTTCCCTTGTTCTCGCATTGAGACCGCCCCCCCCCCCCCAGGTACAGGCACAAGCACAATGAAGCGGTCAAAGAGGTCGAACGGTCATAAATGTGCAATGTATTGATGTACTACCACGAACCCCACACCCCATGGGGCCATGCACCTGTTCACTTCATTCCAAAATTATAGAGAATGCAATAGTAGAGCAAACCTTTGGCTATGTGAAGCCTCCCACTCATGACACCACCTTAGGCACATCGTTCACAGCGCGACTAATGTGCTACGCGAGGTAACGTGCACCCTGGGGGCAAAATCCAAAAGAGGTGTCTCTATGTTCAAGGTGGCGCATGGGATGCAGCGTTCTAGGGCGTGGTGTGGAACCCATAGTCAGAGCACAATTTCCGGAAACACCCACCTAGCCTCAATTTTGGGGCAAACCACCTAAAAAAATGGATTTGGCACCCTCAAAAACCCCCCATCCCCTTTCTTTCCCCACACAACCCTCATCGTAGTGGTGATTTTTTGTGGGGGGGGGGGTCAAAGAGTTACAGCAGAGTTAGAGTAGAGTTAGAGCATAGTTAGAGCACTCTACTCTAACTAGTTAGAGCACTAGTTATCGCGCGACAACGCACTTATCGCGCAGTTATCGTGGGTAGTTATCACACACCCCTCCTCCATCCCTCACTAGGACAAACGACACAAAACACTTGGCACAAAGCTGTTATGGTCTTTCTTCACACAAACTAGTCAATGCCTCAGGCCTTGGCTGCCTCCGGTCCCAAAAGCCCTTGCTCCAGTGCGTTCATGGACATGCAATGGTGCATGTGGCGGAGGGACATACTTGGCCTCACCAAGGACCTACCCTTGAAACATTTTCTGACCTTGCTCTTGTAAGGCCCGCGGCGATACTCCGTTCGGATGGAGGAAAACTGAAAAATGTTCCTCCATTTCTCGGATAGAGGAGTGGAATCTGCCAAGCACCAAGGGATCCACCTGGTGGGGGACCAACCTGAGTCTCCCCAAGGTTTTGAAAATTTTGTGGTCAACGCACAGTGGCGTTCCACTTGGGTTAGAGTGTACATCTGCCTCACCCTCCAAGGCTCACACAAACCCTCAATGCATTTTACCATGACATGCACAACAACCCATAATGGAGGTCCACCAGGGCACCTCAATGTGGGGACATGCTCTTTGAGTCAATCCGCAAATTGCCGCTGGAGGGGGGGGGGGTCAGGAAAACTTTGGTGCTTGTAAGATCAAAATCTATTTCCTTGGCCCTTGAGGTTGAGGGGAGACGTTCCCTCCGAGGAATGCCTGAGGTCTCATCCTTCAGGGCCTGATTGAAGGCCTGCAAAGCTGCGAGAGCTTGGGCCTTACCAGGGGTACCAAGGGGGGAGGGCCTGAAGGGTGGTCTCAGTGCACTTTGCAATGCCATTTAGAATGCGGCATGCTGCATGTCGGTAGTCCCCCGGCAGTCTATCACGGGTCACACATCTCAAAAATTCCCCCCATCTTGGGGTGGACTCCACCCCAATTTGCTAAACAATACCATTGGAGTCTTTGCACAACCAACACTTAGACCCAGCCCCCTCCATTGCTTGCATCCCCTTGTCATCCCCTGTCAAAATAACAGTGCAAGGCAACATTTGTTTTTGAAAGAGGACAACGTCCTCCTCCACATCCCTCACCTCTTGGTTGAGGTTGGCGGATATGTCCGGGCTTCTCAAAAATCATCCCCGCCATCCGTGCAAAACCATGAGGCCCGCAGCTTCACCTTCGAAGCATACTTGGCCCCCCCCAATACATTGACCCATACATCCGCACGGGTAGAGGATACCTTCCACAAGGAAGTCGCATCAACTAAACTGAGAACAATGGCAACGCCGAACGGTCCTTAGATCCCGTTGGGTACAACGGCGGGGCATTCGCAAAGAGGCCCGCTGGGAAAGATGCATGCTGCATGCCATGCGTAGCATGCTCATGAACTCATGCTCATGAGCTGTGAGTGCAAGATGGCCACCAAGTGGGCCAGAGAGGGCTGTGCGCCCCCGACCACTGAAACAAACTTCTCCTTTGGTGTTGGTGCCACACACAATGTTGGGATCCCCCAACAGAACTCGAACCAGCCTCTGAAGAGCCTTCAACCGCCGCCGCCGGGCCTTGGGACATTGCCAATCGGTGTACCGCCTCAGGTTAACTTAATCCAGAGCCCTCACGGCCTGATTAACAGCAATATCCATGAAGAATAAGAGGTCCTGCGCGGGAAATGAGGGAGGGTTTTGAAGCAAGGGCCCAAAAAACACACACGATAACCCAGCGATAACCCCGCGAAAACTAGGTTATCGCGCGATAACCCCCGCGATAACCCACGCGATAACCCACGCGATAACCAAGCGCGATGACTAGTTAGAGCACCCAGTTAGAGCGCGATAACTACCGCGATAACTAGTTAGAGGAGAGGTTAGTGCGCACTAACTGGAGGGGTTAGAGCACATTGGGCACCCCAAAACCCAGGTCCACCAGCTGCTGCCGCCCTGCACTGCAAAAAATCACGCTCCATCGCTCGCCCTCCCACTCAGTGTTGGAGGAGGTGGTGGGTGTATAAGACCGTACGTTTTGTTAGGTGTCACAAGTTGCCTACCCCCCCCCTTGCGCTATGGCCCACGGAACTCCATGTTGTAGTGAGAGGAAAAGTGCGTGAAAAGGGGTGTGACTTTTTGGGTATCCATACCCCCTTGGTGACAACATGCAAAAACAAGGTGTGTATTTCAAATATATGCCATTATTTGCATTGCTGGCAACACACAGATTTTCAAAATAAATATATTCCATCACCAAAATATAGTGTTTTACATTTAGACCACTGCATTCCAGTGCGGGGGGGGGGGGGGGGGGCTGCCTATTCTTTCACTCCCCTTTGTTCCAGGGTGATCACAGAACCCCCCGAAACACCACAGGTTAGGGTGCCCCAAACAGACCTTTCATTGAAGCACACAAAAAACTATCCCAAAAGCATATACCTGTATTTGCTATTTTAACGAACCTGGCCCGTATTTTGGCCAGCTGTTCAAAAAACGTCCAAACACATGGTCCTATTTGGCATACAGGCCTAAGGTGGCCGAAATTTCGGCGAGGTCCATCGAACCTCGGAATATGATCGCTGAAATGGGTACCGATGACAGGAGACATGAGCAAGGAACACAGGAGCATTGACACTTCAACATGGCGTGCAACGTAATATACTCAATTACAAGCAAATACTTGACACCCGACCAATCAAAACAGACTTTTGCAGTGCTTGTGGAGAAACACAGTAATAAGAGGTTTAAGAGGCCGAAAGGCTGCATGCTGGCCGAAATTTCGGCCAGACTTCATACTGAGAGGCAATGTAAGCATTAGGACTGGCATTAACGCTTCCGCGGACCAGATGCACGGGGCTTCTTAGCACCTGCATTAGCAGGAGGCTTGGCACTGGTTGCAGCAGCAGGCTTGGCACTGGCAGAGTTCTATGACTGTGTGTTTCCACCCTGGGATGGTGAAAAATCATTCGCAAAAGCATTCATACCTCTGCCAGTAGGGGCCACAGTGCCTGAGGAGGAAGAGGGGGTGCCTTGAGCGCACTACGTGCCACCAGATGAGGGGGCAGGGGCAGTTTTGGGTTTCTTCTTTGGAGTGTGCGTCTATGGTTGCGACTCTGCCTCCCCATCTTGCTCCTCAGGATCCTCATCTACATACCTAACCCCACAACAATCCACACGAAAACCTGCCCGCAAGTCATGGTACACATCCTCCCATGACTTGGGGGGGCACGTGTCGGCGTTGGTGATAGCCGCTCTGATGGACTGAACAAACTCATGAGGCACAACAATCTCCTCACCCTCAAGGGCACACACAACATTATAGTCCTTGGAAAACCTGGTAGACATCATGCTTGCAAAGTACACAGGCAGAGTCCCCAGCAGAAACCAGTTGCCTGCTTGTTGTGGCCACTTCCGCTTGGTGCTGTGCAACTCCTGCCATACAGTGCCACTCAGTGCCACGGGGGAAAGGGTCGCGCACGTACACGGGGGTGCGCATGCTCGCCTACCTACACCACACACTCAGGTAATGGGGGGGAAAAGTTGAATTTACCTACCCAGTATAGCGGGGGTGTCGCTCCAGGCTTCCCACTCCAAAAGGAGGGCCAACCCACTCATGGTTGCAGACAGAATAGAAAAAAATGAGGATCTCATAAAGAGAGGGGATGGAGGAACCAAAATTCCTAAAGTCTAAAAAGTCAAAATGGGCGAAAGACCGTCGGCTCAAGCTGGGGTTAAAGGAGCGAAGGCGCATGGGGGTTTTCGGGGTATTGGGGCTGACCGCCTACCACCGGTTTCCTCCACTAAATCCATTGACCGACGGGTGGTGGGTCACCCATATGCGCTGGGTTCCCGCTCTTAAGCCCAGTGAACGGGTGGAGGTAACTGCAAAGGGGAAGTGAAAAACATACAATAGTAGGGAGGAAGGCAAGAGAATGCGTCGCCTTCCACCATGGTTTGTGGCCACTCATGCCACCTCAATGGGTTGTGGGGGTGGGGTGGGTACCTTACCCATGAAAGAGTAAAGTGGGGTGGGGTGATGACCGGAACCACGCTCAAAAGAAATGAGAACATCTCAACAGGCATCATAGACGACATGGGTCCTTCAGTACAAGCCATGTAACGGGGCAACCTGGTATCAAAGGCGGTGGCAGAACAAATGGACACCAGACGGGAAGTCGAAGTATACAACAGGGTCCTGGTTGACAAATTGTAAATTGAAACATCACACTGATACATATCCTCAGCTACAGTGGCCTTCAAAGCAGGAACAGTGACTTTCACATGAGCAGACTCACCCGCAATGAACACAGGCACACCGGATAGAAGCAGCTGCGCAACCAGGTTATGCAAACCAGCTATAAAGAGGCGGGGCACCTCAATGACGCAAGCAGCAAAGGGCAGTTAACTAATGAGACTGGGAACAGGGAGTCCACAACGCATTGCCATGAGTTCCACAAGGCCTGACTTTGTAATGAGTTTGCTTGTGCTTGTCTGAGCGAGGGACTCCCTAGCACATTGGATACTAACCACACCAGTATCAGATTTCTCACAAATGGGCTTAGCAACACCCTTCTGCAACAATCCCCGCAACCCCTCATATTTGGGTTCCTTCCAAAGAGGTGCCTTAATTACTGTTGACCACAGTGGCGAGGGGTTTTCTTTAGTCCACGTCCATATGCCATAGGCTACCTTCAGGTGTGATGCAATAGCGCACTACCTTTTGGCCATCTCGATAGTACCAAGTGTAGCCGCAGACAGGTGGTGTCGCAGAGTGGGATCCTATTGTGCATTAGTTCAACGACACACAAGGCGGCCCAAATTTCGGCCAAGTCGGTCAATTTATTCAAATACAAACCCTTGTTTGACCAAAACATACCTCTGGTGTTGTTCACAAGCCCATTGGTAAGCGCCTCGTGATGAAGGATTTGCCGGGACCACATCTGGGCCTTTTTAACATCTTTTACAATTTTTCTGAGACCACGTAGGGTACTTTTTGTCCCCTCCATGTAACCTGCGATGTCGCGAAGTCGGTCAAGCGTGATGCCTTCCACTTCCTTGAACGTGCCCAGTGCGGGATGTAATCCACGCTTCTCCATGACTGCCATGGCGTCTACTGCAGCAAGACCAAAAAATTTCACCGAACGCCCAACGCCACCCCACCGTTTGGCAACAGCAGTCTCCACAAGAGAAGATGTGGAAGAGAGAAGTTGGCGGAAATTTCGGCCGGGTCGATCGACAGAATTGAGTTAATAAACGAAACACACCACAGTGCCTTCCTCGGCAATAACACCACACTCTTCAAGAATAACAGTAATGTGATGCACCAGGGTGTACTCATTGGCATCCTCATCCTCAAGCCTATCCAGGAATAGGGACAGTCGCTCCGATGTGGTGGATGCTGAGCCAGCAGTGGTCTGAATTTGATGTAAGCCTGCAAGCCGGCACCTAGTCCGCAGGGGGCATTCCTGTTTGACTTCATAACCACCAAATACCAGGGTCCAATCCGGAGTCTCCATATTATTCAACTCAAATTCCGTCTTCTGTTTTTGGGCAGCAGCGTACACATGCTGACTCCCCAACACAACCCAGCGAGTGGCTGCGGAACAGGAGTATTAGAAAAAGCAGGGTCGAAAATTCAAACACGAAAAGGGTACTATCGAGAAGAATACAACAACACACATACGAGTGACTTTATAAAAAAGGAGATTTTGGATGTGATCCACAGGCGGGGCTGCCTTCAGATCGTCATAGCGGCGCTGCACGCGACCATGCGATATCCTACGGACCTGCCCAAATTTTCGGTCGTGGTCAATAATAATCTGGTCCCAGTGAACCGTTGTTTTCGTCGTTGACGTAACCCAGTCGGATAACTTGATAGAGAATGTTGCATTTTTCTTTGGTGCGCACTTAGGCTTCTTTTGAAGTCCCTCTGTGCTCGCCAGGTCCTCTTGAGGCTGGATTGCACTGGAGATTGCCCATTGTCTGCTGCAGGCTCACCATCTTCCAAAATAGCCACTTCCTATGATACCCCTCCAGGCTAAGTAATGAAATAAGATACTACATGGCAACATTTCATGAAGGGGAGAGTTCCAAAATAGCAAACAACAAGCACAGATCAACCAAAAAAAGACCAAAATGGACTGCCCGACAGGAAAATCAGATAACCTAGCCGAAATTTCGACCAGCACTGCTGTGCATGTTAAACCACTGTGCACAAATACCATTCTGAGAGGCTTGCCGAAATTTCGGTCAGAACCTTATGTCATTTGTGTTCCGGGGGTTCCCATATAACCAAACAACAACTGTGGCCGAAATTTCGGCCGGAAAAACACAAAACAGCAAATAGACACACCAAAATCACTGGCAATGCGTGGCAGAACCCACACCACAGTGACAAACAAAGCTGCAAAGAGAAAACAGTCCTAGTCTTGGGTATCCACACCGATGTGTTTTGCCTTATCTAGGGCTTCAAAGGAAGCAACACTGTCGGCATCACAATCAATCTCCAGGTCACTATCACAAGACTCAATGGCAATGGAATCATCGGGGGCAGGGGGGGGGGTACTGGGGGGGGTACTGTGGGGGCTGTGGCTCCGGGCCTTGGGGGCGGCTTTGGGGGCAAGGCAATCCCACCAGGAGCAGAAGCAAGAGCAGTAGGCGGGGCACGGTTGGCCGCCGGATTGAAGCATGTGCAGTACGCAATACCCCTTGCTGGGCAGCAGTGCGAGCCGGTGCATTTGTGTGCAAAAAAATCCTCAACACCCCGAGGACCCCTGGTACGCGCAACCATATTTTGCATTGCATGCACCAGAACCACTTTCAACCGGTGTGTGGTGATTTATGTCCTAGACATGGTACCGGAGAAAGACGGATCCTCAACTGCATCCAGTCTTCTCACCTCAACTTTATAGTCAGGAACGGAAACACATATGGGCAGGCTCTGTTTATGGGCTGTCAGGATGAATTGTTTCAGATTGGCAGAGAACATTGCCAGTGATCTCTCAGTGAGCACACCACGCAAAAATTTCTCTCCGGCTTGGACAAGGGGAAGTGTCACAAACAAATCAGCCGACTGTTGGACACTGGTACAGCTAGTGTTGCGACGACGGTGGGCTGAGAACCGACTCAGAAGTGCCTCGCCCAGCTCTTCAAAGTGGATAGACCCTAGGGAGGCAAAATGACACTCACTCCAAAACAAAAGAGCAACAGCAATGTGTTTCACATACTCCGTGGCTAACTGCTCCTCGGGCTTTAGGATGCTCACCATGAGCCGTAGGAACATCTCAAGTGCCTGCTTAGCAACAATCTCACAACCTGCCCCCGGCCCAGCTAGTTGCACTCACGCACCAAAGTCCCAATGCTGAAAGCAGCTGGACGGTATGTGTACAGCAAAGCCTTAACGGCTAATAACATACACAACCCTTGTGCTGAATGGGTGTCAAGTCCCTCTGGCTACTCAGCAGGGCAGTTACACGCTCATCTAGTCAGCCTCTATTGGAAGCTGTGGCTGGCATGAGTCCAAGCAAGGTCCTCTGCATATGGATGACCTTGACCTTGCGAGGGAGGAGAGAGACGCCCTGAAGGGTATTCCCCTGCTCCAAAAACTTAATGAACGGCAGGAAGGCCCTGTAGATCAACTCAACGTAGTACTTATAGCTATGCCATACACCGTATACTAGAGGAAAACCCTACAATAGTTGCGGTACATTCCACGGAACGTAAGCGGCACCATAACACAGCTAAACAGCGCGAAGGGTATTTTCATGTCCACAAGCAGTGGAACACAGTGCCTGCTGCGGTGTTCCACACATGACAAATCAACCACAAGTTGCAACAGCTCTTTATGTGTGCCGGAGCGGAGCTAAGACAGGAAAAAGCGTCCCCAGTTGAGGGAAGGAACATCTTTTTTGGCAATATCTAAAGGAGCACAAACGCGAACTCTCTGAATACCTTGGTTGGCAACATCAATACGATCAAACAATGCTCTATGTGAGCGAAATATGTCATCTGCAACCTTTTGTACCCTGGCCTCAATTTCGGCCAGCTCCGGCAGACCCGGATATGCTCGTGGGGCAGTAGTGTGTAAAACAGCAACAAATGTACAATTTAGGGTTAACTCGGGTAAATGGGAACAGCTCCCGACCTGCAACGCCTCAGGTTATCAAACCACATACAAACTTGCCTTCGGTGCATGGTATTCCACAAGCTGCGTGCTGATAGTCAAGCACGATGGTGAATGGACTCCTGCTTAGTGCTACACTGACCAAAGACTCCTACCTTACGGTGTTGGCGGCTGGACATAATACCCCAGTTGTAACCAGACCCATAGTTAGAGTATGGGAGGGCCATACGACGCAGAAGGCAGTATAGGGCATGGAGTGTGACAAAGATGTGAGGGTACCATTGTGGGGGCTTTTTCTCGGTGGCGGCAGCATTCAACTGTGTCATAGAGTGCCGGCTCCTACGATTCTTCTGCAACATGAGGCAGAATTGCAAAAGCTTTTGCAGTTTCCCACCACGTAATGCATTTCGCAACAGCCCTTTGGCTGTAGTAGCAAAAGCACCAGGACCTGCAGCATGTACGACATTTACAGTAATAGCAGACATTAATGCTGAGATAGGAAAACAATTATGTAGGAGTGTAAGGTGGAATACACATGAACAATGACTATTGCAAGGTGGCCGAAATTTCGGCCGGGTGTGTTCGAAGGGGAAACAATTGCTTATATGTACTAGAATGGGAAAAGCTGAACAAAATTTCTGCGAGCCCAGAGAAAAATGAAAATAACTATACCTATTCACCATGAAAACAAAAGAGTGGACGAAATTTTAGCCAGAAGGGGTAAAAACTGCATATACACATAGTTGTTTGCAGTGTTACCAAAAGGTGGCCGCATTTTCTGCCAGCTTCAGAAAAACGTCAAATACAACACACTAGAAGAAGTGGATACACAAGGCTAAGACATCAAGACGTATTTCATGTACCCTTCGTGAACGGGGGATAAGTGGCCGTTCAAATAATGCGCGAATATTCACGTGAATCGACCTAAATTTTGAGGTTTTCGGGAGAAAGCGCCATATTTTTGGTTTCTTATGAGGGATTGGAGGGGGTAAAATTCTTCCCCCAGCTTCATTACGCATCATCCAATGAAGGTCCCGCCGCAAGAGCATCCACCATGCCCAAACTTCGCCCAAAACGAGAGGTGCCAAAAGCCGGCAAGCCTTTAGCCGATTCGTAGGCGTGAATTCACGTGAATTCGTACGATATTCGCACGAATGTCGTACGAATTTCGCGCGAATGTCACCTGAATTCACGTGATTTTACACAAATGTTGCCGGTGTGCACCCCCTGATTTGTCCTAACACCCCTAGTAGGCTCTCCAATGCAGCCCTTCATGCACCCCGGTCACAGGCAACAATGGTCTGGGTTCGTGTTGTGATCTCATGTCCGTTTCTTGCGACACCGGAACCGCCGCTGTAGAGTCTGAAGGTGCTGCATGTCGGTTAGAAGCCGTCTTCTTGTACGGCTTGCATATGTTTGTACACTTATGGGCCCTTGCTCATTTTGTGCCCTTTTGGTTGCATCCCACCCATGCGACCAAAGGCTATCATCAATGGTGTGGTTGTCCACAACCACCAGCACCCCTATTGTCCCCCGGAGGAAGCTTAGGCCCCCGCTCTTGCGCAAAATGCGCTTCAGCCTCCGGTGACTTCCCTCCATGGCAAAGCAGGAGGACGTTGAGAAAATTCTCCACTCCTTTGCAAAATAATACATGTGGTGGATCCAAAGATGCGTCCACAGAAGTTTTCCCCACTATAGCTCATTGTGGGCGGTGCCCATGGCTATGCTATGGTTCCGGAGCCACCCCAAGTCGGCCCCGGAGAACCATGCGGAAAGCCAAGCGTATACACACATGCTTTCAGAATTCTCCCACCATGATTTGCACACCGACTCCCAACTTTTTCCTCCTACTTGATGGTGCCTCACACTAGGATGCTGGAGGCAAGCATCTATTATCTTCTCCCAACCCCTGTTCCGCATGAAATGGATGGCAGCAGCACTCTCCATCCTCAGCTCCCCCTTGCTGTCTGCCATGTCATTGTTTAATGAGGCACGGGTGCAAGTTCGTGCTGCAAGCCGTGCCTCATCTAGAACTGTCTGCAGCATGGTGCGTGCCACAGTGGCCGGTGCCTTCCGTGTCAATGGTACAACTAGGTCCCGTGTCCCGTCAATGCCACACAAAAGGACATGAAGAAACCCATAGAGGCCATAATCAGGCACTCGCCTGTCACTCGTAATGGTCCTATATATAGCACCAATGGCAACAGCCCCTTCCCAGTTGCCGTCTATCGCACTTGCTATGCCAAAGGTAGCAAGGCAAAGAGCACGGTTACACATGCACACCCAACACACAGTGGCACCAGGGGATTCTGCCTTCCAGTTTTGGCAGCCCGCCATGAGCACCTGTGCTTTCCTTGGCCCACATAAAAAAAAAAGGACCGTCTATCGTTCCCTCCCGCACCTTTCAATCTTACGGTTGCGGCCTTGCGCAACTCGTCATCAAAATCGATTTCTTGGGAGGCCGCGTACAGGGCCTCCCACTATTCACTGCCCCCCAGTAGCCACCAACTAGATAGTTGGTTGGGGCTTGCGGTGCCACCAAGCGTGCAATGGACGTACGAGGCCTCATGCCTCGATGTACCATCCACCGCAATAGGCAACCAATGCAGCCTTCGGTCCCCGGGCTGCATGATGTGCGAGGGTGGGGGTGGACGACACTTGTACAGGTGGCCGATGCGGTCGGGTAGGTAGCAGGCCGCACCTTGGATGGCCGTGTCGTCTCCCGTATAGGCAGTGAACGCCCGGGACTCCGGTAACGCTAGCTGCCGAGGCCACCGTACGCCTCCCATACCACAGCGTACGTCATGCTCCCCACTAGGTACCGCGACTCTGTGCTAGAGAGGTGCAACGACCGGATCCGCCACACGGCCATAATCAACCTCTCCTCCATGGTGGGCTCAGGCTGGACGGCCACTACAACTCTTGTTTCTGGGGTAAGCACCATTTGCGCGGTATCGGGCAGGTACTTGACGGTGCAGGGTGCTGCAAGCTCCTTGGTAACAACGTGCTAGAGCTCTTGTAGGCGCCTCCGTTGTGTACGATCCGCTACCGAATGGAATGGCTCCTTGGGCCGCGGCATGGTGTAAGGTACAAAACCTGTGGAATGGGGTAGGTTTTTTTCGCAGGTTTCTACGACCCCATGCCCTAGGTGACTAAGTTTCGTGGGAATCTAGTAAAATGCGTACGAAGTTCGTGCGAAATCGTTACGAATTTTGTACGAATTTCACATTCTGGTGAATGTGTGAACCTAGCGTGAATTTATGTGAGAATTTGGGTACGTGAATTTCACATTCACGCTAATCTCCCCAAATGTGTTGAACGATGTGGCTACTTAAAACCTCTAATTTGCACACATTTGTTGGATCTCACTTTGGGCGAAGATAGCACGAGAAATGCGCACGATGGCGCGCAAAACACAACAAAAATTGGTGAAATTCACGGTATCGTGAATCTCAGGTTCAAACGGGCGGTTCACGAAGGGTACACAATGGATGTCACACAGTGCTGGCAACAACATCGGTCACATATGTCAAATAGCATACTCAAAGTAGAAATGTAGAATATTCTCACATCGCGCGTATACGGGTCCTAGAGGGTGGGCAACTTGTGACGCCTAAGTACCATGGCAATGGAGCGTTTAGTGCCCCGTTGTTGAACAACACCGAGGCTCGGGGCGTGACCTTGCATGCCCAACCCCCCACTGCCCTACCCTTGCACACACGGGTGTGCCGCTTTTTGTCCCTGAGGGAGGGATTCAGCACGCCACCACTCTCCACCCAGAATTCTCCCCCCATGAAAGACCCCACACACACAATCAGCGCCATGGGCGCCCCATCACGCGAATGGGCGTGAAGGCCCATGGTGTCCGTCCATTGGAGGCGAACAACTTGGATGCTACACCATGTGAACCATGGTGGAGCATTCCAAGTGCAATACTCATTCAGCCCCACAACCAAGGGGCTGAGGGGAGGCCTCGGGGTAGTAGCAGCCATGTGGGTCGCCCTAAAATTAGAGGAGTTGGGGTTTACGCTTCCCACGAGGCCGAAGTGGCACATGTCCACTTGGGCCCCATATCGCTCCTCCCAACGAAAAATGCCCTTGAGGCAAACCCTTGAGCAAATCCACTAGTCATTGACTCCCACTCCTGCTCCCGCTACCCTGACTCTGCACCCTTGGTGGACCCACCCCTTGGTGGGCGGAGTAGGTCGCACTGAGAGTGGAGGTGGGGAGCGCGATAACTAGCTCGATAACTCACGCGATAACTACGTTATCGCGCGATAACCCGCGCGATAACTAGTGCTCCAACTCTGTTCTAACTAGTTAGAGCACAAAAAGACCAAATCACAAAAAGTGCAAAACGGGCAATACCGAGCAAATGAGACATGCAAGGCACATTGATGCATCATAGTGCACCCATGTAACATGTGAAGGTCCGGGTTCCAACCATAATAACAACCACCAACATTGGGGGGGTTCCACACCACGCCCTACAACAGTGCATCCCACAGTGCCATCAGCACAATCACACAGCACCATGTACATGCACATGGTCACTCTAGGGAATGGCCTGGTGACAGCACACTTGCACTGCAACCAATAGGACGCCACGTCGAGGAGGAATCTGAGGTCCAAATAGGTCTCATCTGTGAATCCGAACACGTCTCATCTCCAATGCCTATGCCTTGTTGTAATAGCCCGCTATCATTGCCAACAGCTGCTCTGCCTGTTGCTTTGCTTCAGCGGTCTTTAAGTTGCTCTCCACCACCTGCTTTTTAATAATCTCATTCTCCAACTCCAACTCCTTGACCCGTTTCCGCTCATTGTCCAACTGGGCCTCGGCGTTCACCCGTCCTGTGCGCTCCGCCTCAAGCTGCTTTGTCAGCCGGCCAATCAATGTCTCTGCCTTGCTCTTAGAGGCGTCACACATCGCGTTTGCCACCGCCGAGGGGAAACAATCTCTCAGGGTCACACTCATCTGCTGTGTCACGGCGTCCTTGCACCGCTGTACCACCTCGTCAGCCATAGCCCGAACGTCAACCACTTGGTGGGACTGCTCAGATTGCTGGGACTGGGACTGCGATGACGGTGGTGACATTGTTGGCCTGGTGGTTTGGGCCTTGTCCTTGCGCTAGCCTTTGTCCTTAGCCTTCTCCTTTGGCTCGTCCTTGGCTTTGTGCTTGGCCTTTGTATTTGTTTTCGGGCCTGCCCTTCAGGTCATCCTTGTCGTCCTCATCTTCGTCATCTCCTTCCACCTCAATGGCAGCGCCCCTTGTGTGCCCCCGGTCACGAACGTAAATGTCTTTGTGCTCCTTACCCATGCAGCGAACACCTTCATGACGGACTCCGGAACCTCATCTCCTCCAACGCCTTGCAGCCCCCACACACCATACCACACGCTCCGCCCGTCCTCCTCATGGTACATCTGGTACGACCAAGATCGGTGCAGCCTTTTCCCAAAACCAAACATGAACTCGGCTCGCTTCTTGCCTTGTGCACCCTTCATCCGGACCAGAAACGTGCACACCACCTTGACGCTGCTTGTTGTTGCCACATTGAGGTTCAGAACCTTGTAGCACGGGGTTTGACCAGACTGGAACATCAACTCTACACGGCCCCCGGCCTTGCTGCTGCACTCGCTGGCCACGTCACCACGTCGCGGGCCTGCCACGCAACCGAGCCTGTATTAACCACAGATGCTGTAGCATCGGCATTGTCCCCTCTTGCCGGCGGCTAAGCCACCGGCTCATCCCCTTGCACCAGTTGAGGCCAGACAACAACAATTGCTTGAAAGAACAAGCAATAGGTGGTACAATGCCACTTGGAACCCCCGCTGGACCCCCTGTTCTAACCCCTTTCTGCGCTGGAAACCTCTGCTGGAACCCTGCTGGAACCCCCCTTCCATTGCTGGAACCCCCTTCAAGTGGACCCTTCCGGCGGACCCTTACAGCGCTCGAACCCCTTTCTGTGCCTTCCTGGCACCCTTCGAGCACACGCTTCTAGCGCCGGAACCCCTTCCAGCACCCCTTTGTGTTCTAACCAGGGGTTCCGCACAACGCCCTAGAACGCTGCATCCCATAGGGACATATAGGCACCCCCCGCTCCCAAACGCAAGTTTTGGCTAAGGCTTCAAGTGCACCGCACTCCATGCACACACCTGTTGGCAAGGGCACCAGTACTCCTTCGGGCGCTCAGGGTTAGCCACCAGAAGCCCCGATTGGACAAGGACAGGCGTGTCAACGACCCATGCGTGGCTGCCTGCCACATCCTATCGCACAACTTGGGCGACGGGGGGGTCCACATTGTCCTCCACCACTGCCATCCCACCCACCCGCCTTCGCGCACCACCATCACGCTGCTCGGCTGCGTGGCAATGGCACGGAACTTGCTTGGGTTCGGGGCGAGCAACTCCTCCTCCTCGTGGAGAAATGGGCCCAAGGGACAATCTTCGGGGGCGCAAGGTTGGGTAGACGTGTTGATCACCGGGCCTGTTGAATTCTTGGCCGTCAGTGGCCCCCGGCGATGGGTGGTGCACTGTATCGTTTGGTTTTAGGGCATCATCAAAACCCCACCTCGCAATCCTTTGCTTCCACCACCCCCCGAAGCCCAATATTGTACATGTAGCCGTTCCCATCAACAAACTTGAGAGGGGGGCTGCGAGGGGTCGACCCTGTTGGGGTCGGCGGGGTAATCGCACATCACCCCACAGGGGGGTTCAGGAAGGGCTTCGGTGCGGAGGGGGGGATTCACTTGAAATAAAGGGGGCGGGGGGCATGACGATCCCCGAAACCATTGCAGAGCAGTGGTGCTGTAGAAAGTGGGGTGGGTGATGTCTGGGATATGAACCTTTGGTTGGATGGTGGGATGGAAAGAGGCCATGCCCAAATCCTCCTACCACCGGGGGTTGGCAAGGTGCCAGGAAAAGAAGAAAAAGGAAAGGTCAGGTGGTGAACCTGCAGCCAGATCCTGACTGCAAGCCATGTCGCAATGGCGGGGGGGGGGGGGGGGGTATGCACCAAGTTAGTGGCGGGGTAGCCCTGGACGTGGGCGTCCTTGGTCTTCCCCCCTGGGTTAGTACGCATAATTGGTGCATGGTGGCGGTGAGGGGGAGAAAGTGCAAAAAACGAAGGGAGGGAACCCGGAAGCGGAGTGGCCTCCACAAACGCGTGGACCACGCCTTCCCCCCAAGGTAAGAGTTGCGCGAGGGGCTGCGCACATCAATGTGAATAACCTCGGGGGCGGGGTCCTCAGATGCTACCCAAGCCACTACATCCTCCGCTGCGAGCGCCTCGGAGTTGTACGTTGCCTCCTCCATCTCATGATAGGAGGGCTTGATATTGCGCCCGGGTGTCGGCAGCAGCATCAGGTCTCGCCTGCAGGGACACCAATTGCAAAAGTGTTTGCGACATAATGAGATAATGAACAGCGATGAGAGCTGTAGGAAAGCGAAACTGTGCAATGGGGGACAAGTTCGTGCGACATTCGTACGAAATTCGTGCGAATTTTGTACGAATTTCGTACCAATTCGTACGAAATTCACCGCCGTGAATTTGTGTTAATCTTGCGTGAATCTATGTGTGAATTGCGGCAAACTCGCAACGGGTTCGACCGAACAACACTGAACATGTGGAAACAGGCGTTTAGTCAAAACCTCAAAGGTGGACAAATTTATCGTACCACCATTTTGGCGAAGACAGCACGAGCTAGAAACACACACCATGGCACCAAGTTAAACGCAAAAAACAGCAAAAAAAATTGCCAAATTCGCACCACGGTGAATCTCCCATTCAAACGGCCGCTTCACGAAGGGTACGCCAATGTTCCCCTTTGTTACATGGACCTGTATAGCAGTTGTCCGCAGTGCCAATGGGTTACAACCCATGGAATCCCATGATCACATCAACGACGACAGTGCCCTGTCTGCGGAAATGACGATTGGCGACTAGTGGGAGGACATTGGTGGCCTGGTGTCCTCCGGTCCGCATAGTGCCCGCAAGTATTGTTGGCCCCGGTTGGCCTGTGCAAGGTGTCAGTGTGGATCCCAGGCACGGTAGGGGTTTTAATAGCCACTTGTGCCACTATCCTCTTCCTTGGGTTGGGGAGCGGGTGGTAGTGGTATTTGTAGGGAGTGTGGCCTCGTGAGGGTCCAACAGCCAGGTACGTGCATAGCTGAAGGCCTTGCATTTTCCGTATTGATCCATTGGATACCGGTGCATTCACTTTGTGCCCTACATGGTCTGGTGATAGGTGGTAGTGGTTTGGTGATGGCTAGCAGCAGTGAAAGTGCTCCTCATCCCGGGGAAAGCGTGCTGTTTCACCAGGTATGTGGTGAAAGTGTCCCTTGTACGCTCCGGCATTTTTGGTACAAAGGGGGGGGAGGTTGTACGCTACATTTGTTCCCTTATCATATGGGGGCCTTAACGTATATGCGCCAACAGAGTTGGTGTGTCATGAGAGGTTTGGAAAGAGTGGCAATTGGGCCCAGATTTTATGATGTCGCGGTGTCACTCCGTGCGGCAGCAATTCCTTTGGGGTGGGCAGACAATGGTCTGCAAGGTTGTCTATAATATTCAGCCCGTTGCATCTGCAATCGACAGCGCTTTGCTTCAAGTGTTGTGACACATTTCAAGGTGTGTGCACCCTTGGGGCCAAATGCATGGCTTATCAAAGTATGAACACAAGTGTGATTTTCACTAGTGAAAGTGGTGAGTTTCACCACCCTGGCGCATGCTACCAAGGAATGTGGTGCAGGATGTTTGCTTACGCACAGTGCTGGTGTTTCACTGCCACACGTGGTAATTTGCCCTACATTGCTCCTCTGCAGTATTGCATAGTATGTCTGACTACACTGGGTACTCAGGGGGCCAGTGTTCTGAGGCGCATAGTGTGGGATCGACTCCAGTAGTAGGCAAATTGAATGGTGCTAGGGCAATATGAAGTGGGCTAGTGCTTGGTGACTGTGGTCATGTCAGGCAGTGTGCAAATGATGCGGAGAGCCAGCTGTTATTGGATTTCATTGGATTGCAAACATTGCCTCCCGCAAAAACAGTGGGGTTTTGGGGGGTATGTCTTTTCCTAAGTCAAAATGGCGGTGAAACAGGGCAGTTTCACCGCCAAGACGCATGGATGGTCCCAGCATGGTCAAGCAAGGGTTAGGTATATTTGTTTGCACAAAACACAATGGTGTAGAGGGGGACAACACTAAAAATGATGCGTTTTCGGCAGCCAAGCGGCAAAAAAAGGACATTTTGCATGTTTGGTGAAACTTTGGGGAAACCAGAGGGGTTTGAGTAGTTAACATGGGCCCTTTCACCCCTAGTTGGAAATTCTTACAAGCAAAATGAGCACCAAGGGTTGCAATCATAAACACAAGCAACAAAGCACTGGATCTACTTTTGACGCAGGTAGAGCCCTGCACTCGGGATGCAAACAAAAACTATGGCAGAATAGTAGCACATGGTTCCATGGTTGTGGTTTGTGTCTATGCACAGGTGTGTGCCGGTGTGTGCTTTGGTGGCGCTATGTGTGCTCTTGGTGCTTGCGTGCTGCTATGCGTTCTTGGTGTGGGTGCATGCTGTGCGTGCTTGTTGTTGTGCCCGTCTACGTGAGTGGGCACGTGTGTGTGTGTGTGTGGGTGCGTGCTTGGTGCCCATGTGCCTGTGAATGTTTGTGCTGTTGTGTGAATCTCGGATCATTGCCGTGCTATTTATAGCAACCTTGTTTCTTTTTCACGAAGCACTCCATGTTCCTTGCATACATTGAGCTTTATTGTGCGTGGTGGATATATGCCATGGAAACACGAGTGCCGTAGCGCGCAGCGCAAGTCGGCCCCATTGGTTCCCAATAAATCGCACCATGACCTCATGATACTTGCTTGTCTGTGGCTATGTGTCGGCAACAATGTCCCTTTCATGCATATTTGCATCACCTTTTCCCATGGAGAGAGAGCACATTGTGTAGCACTCGCCGGACACCTAAGTACAAGACTTTCCGAAAAGGTTGGCATCCACAATGGTCGTGTCATGCATGGCTCAATGTACCTGCGGCTCACTGGTGGATAAGTGGAAATGTGATGTTGGGGCTCATTTGGGGCTCAGTTGTGCATTGCGATGTCTTTGCGCTTGTTTGTTGTGCGTTTTGCATGCTAGGTAATGTGCATGTAATGTTTTTAGAAGTTTTAGATACTCACTTGGTCAAGGTTCAAGGTGGGGGGTAATTTTTTTGGCGACCGGCTCAGTTTACTGGGCGCCCGACTGAGGTGTCACTGAGCCGTCACTGAGCCGGCTCACTGAGCGCTCACTGAGCGCGCCAAATGGCTCAGTGAGCGCTCAGTGAGCGCTCGCTGAGAGCTAATTGGGGGCTCACTCAGGGCTCACTCACGAGTTTCTCCCCCTTTCCGCCCTCTCTTCCCACCCTTGCTGGCCCACACTTCACCCTTTTCACACCAACATTGGTCCGCAGTTCTCACCACGTCTTTTCTCCAAGAACTTGAGCGTGCATGCACACATACATACTTGCATACATGTACCCGCGGCGACAAACATATAAACATCCAAACACACACACTTCGTCAGGGGAACAAATAGCCAAACACATGCACACACATATACCATACACACGTACACACACACATGCACATGCACAAATTGACAACCACATTCATTCTTGTGTGCAATTATCTTGCGTGTACATAAACACATGGCCACATTGAACCATGTGAAGTCAAGGGCTAGGGAGAGATGGTTACGGGGTTGGGGTTCGGGGATATGAACCTAACCATTTGCGAGGGTGTTCCTTGTTGCCTCATGAAAATGGCACCCACCCACCCCACACACACACACACGGGCGCGCGCGCCATGAAGCACAAATAGGGCACAGAGGATATTGATCGCTTTTGTGAGGTTGATCATACAACCATCGTGACCTACACCATGGCACACTCATTCCCCTCCCTCCTTATCCCCCCCCGTCCCCTTTTGCCATGCCTGATCCCCCCGCTTACCCCATGCCAACCCCTTCTCTTATCTTGCCTGTCGCGTCCCCTTGCCCTGCCCTTGCCATGCCTTCCCTATTTGTTGCCATGGCATCGAGTGCATGATGGTGGCGGCAATGACGATGACCTTTGCAGGTATGTTGTGCTAGTGTGTGTGTTCGCGGGTGTGTGCTTGTGCCCATGCGTATGTGCGCAAGTGTGGATAGTTTGTTCCCTCTTGGTTTCTTTCATTTAGTGTGTTTGTATGTATGTTTGTGTGTGAGTCGGGGGGGGGGGGCTTGCTTGGATCGATGCGTGGGTGAGGGTATCCTTGTGTGTCACTGTGAGTGTATGACTGCATTCTTTGGTTTCCGGTTGTCTAGGTTTGTGTGCGTACGTGGATTCGTGAATGTGTGTACGCGCAGGTGTGTGTGTGTGTGTGTGTGTGCCAATGTGTGTGTGTGTGTGTGTGTGTGTGTGTGTTGCAGCTTTTGCAACTGTTGTTTTGGATCCTGTTGTTGATTTTGGTGTTGTGTGGCATAGGCTTTGATTGTGTGCGCATAACATTGTGTTTGTGGCTGCAGATGCATGTATGGTTGTGTTTGTGGTTGTGGCTGTAGTTCTAGGCTTGCGTGAGGTTGTTGCCATGGCCGTTGTGGTAGCTGTCGTTCTTGGTGTGGTTATGGTAGTGGCTGTGGTTGCGGCTTTGCTTGTGGGTGTGGGTGTGGGTGTGGGTGTGGGTGTGGGTGTGGGTGTGGGTGTGGGTGTGGGTGTGTGTCTGCAAGCTGTGTTGTGTGTGGATTTGGTTGTGGTTGTGTCAATGTGTGTGGCCCTGGCTGTGGCGAAGGCTGCAATTGCAGCTTTCACTGGCTGCAGCTGTTCTTTGGGTTCTGGCTGTAGCTGTGGGGGGGGGGGGGGTAAAGGACTACAAAGAGGGGGGCTGAAATCACCATCCATCCCCTCCCAAAAAAGACCGCACCAAGTTTACAGTGACAGTGTACACTGACAGTGTACAATGACAGTGTATAGTGAGAGCATATAGTGCGTGTAGAGTGACAGTGTAGAGTGCTAGTATAGAGACTTGGGCGATGTGGCGGACGTACCGTGTGTGGGGATACATTCTATGAGACCTTGGGGAGTACAGTGTACAGAGTACAGTGTACGGTGCCCAGTGTGCAGCGACAATGTACAGTGATAGTGTATAGTGACAGTGTGCAGTGGCAGTGTGCAGTGTGCATGTACCCTTCGTGAACGGCCGTTAAGCGGCCGTTTGAATAATTGCGTTCATTTCACGTGAATTTACCCAAATTTTGAGGTTTTTGGGGAAAAATGCCATATTCTTGGTTCATGTCAAGGGCTTTGAGGGGCCAAAATTCCTCCCCTAGCTTTGTTACGCATCATCCAATGAAAGTCCCGCCCCTAAAGCATCCATCATGTCCGCACCGTGCCCAAAACGAGAGGTGCCGGAACCCGACAAGCCTGTAGCCGAGTCACAGCCGTGAATTCACGTGACTTCGTACGAAATTCGCACGAATTTCGTACGAATTTCGTACGAATTTCACGTGAATTCACGTGATTTTATACAAATGTTACCCGTGTGCAACCCCGGACTTGTCCTCACACCCCTAGTGAGCCCCCCAGCATGCACCCCGGTCACAGGCAACAATGGTTTGGGTTTGTAAGGTGATCTCACGTCCGTCTCTTGCGGCACCGGAACCGCCGCTGTAGAGTCCATGCGGAACGCCACGCGTATACACACATGCTTGCAAAATTCTCCCACCACGTTTTGCACACCGACTCCCAACTTTTTCCCCCTACTTGATGCTGCCTCACACTAGGCTGCTCTAGGCAAGCATCTATTATCTTCTCCCAACCCCTATTCCGCATGAAATGGATGGCAGCAACACACTCCATCCTCACCTTCCCCTTGCTGTTTGCCTTGGCATTATTTAATGAGGCACGGGTGCAAGTTCGTGCAGCAAGACGTGCCTCATCTAGAACCGGTTGCGGCATGGTGCGTGCCACAGTGGCCGGTGCCTTCCCTATCAATTGTACAACTAGGTCCCGTCTCCCGTTGACTGCACACAACGGGACACGAAGGACCCCATGGAGGCCATAATCAGGCACTCGCCTATCACTCGTAATGGTCCTATATATAGCATTTATGGCAACGGCTGGTTCCCAGTTGCCGTCTATCGCACTTGCTGTGCCAAAGGTAGCAAGGCACAGAGCACGGTTACGCATGCAGACCGAACACACAGTGGCACCAGGGGATTCTGCCTTCCAGTTTTGGCAGCCCGCCATGAGCACATGTGCCTTACCATCTGCACACAGAAAAAAAAGTAACTGCCTATCGTTCCCTGCCGTGTCCTTAAAACTTACGGTTGCGGCCTTGCGCAACTCATCATCAAAATCAATTTCCTGGGAGGCGGCGTAGAGGGTCTCCCACTTTTCACTGCCCCCTAGTAGCCACCAACTAGATGGTTAGTTGGGGCTGGCGGTGCCACCAAGCGTGCAATGGACGTACGAGGCCCCATGCCTCGATGTACCGTCCACCGCAATAGGCAACCAATGCAGCCGTCGGTCCCCGGGCTGCATGATGGCCGAGGGTGGGGGTGGTCGACACTTGAATAGGTGGCCGATGCGGTCGGGTAGGTAGCAGGCCGCACCTTGGATGGCCGTGTCGTCACCCGTATAGGCAGTGAACGCCCGGGACTCCGGCAACGCTAGCTGCCGAAGCATGCCGTACACCTGGTCCCATACCACACCGTACGTCACGCTCCCCACTAGGTACCGGGACTCCGTCCGAGAGAGGTGCAATGACCGGATCCTCCAGACGGCCATAATCAACCTCTCCTCCTGGGTGGGCTCGGGCTGGACGGTGGCTACAATTCTTGTTTCGGGGGTAAGCACTATTTGCCCCTTGTCGGGCAGGTACTTGACGGTATAGGGTGCTGCAAGGTCCTTGGTAACAACCTCCTGGAGCTCTTGTAGGCGCCGCCGTCGTGTACGATCCGCTAGCAGATGGAATGGCTCCTTGGGCCGTGGCATGGTGTGAGATACAAGACCTGTTGAATGGGCAGGCAGTCATCGCAGAGTTTCTACCATCCCCCTCCCGCAGACAACTCTCTCTACTGTGATTCGCATGCAATTTGAAGAAATTCACATAAATTCGCACGAATATTGTACGAAATTCGTACAAATTTCGTGCGAATTTCACGTGAATAGAAATGTGTGAATATTCTGAAAATGTGAAATTCGTACGAAATTCGTACGAATTTTGTGCGAATTTCACATGACTGTCACAGAATTTCTGCCAAAGCCTCATCCTTCTGCCCTCGTTGACCCTCACAAAGCAAGCTCAGGATGGTGCTCATGGGTTATCACACACCCAGTCCAGTGGCTGTCATTCCGGCTGTCACTCAGCCAGCAGTGTAACACGTCAGGGGGCATAGCATACCCCAAACAAAATACAAACAGTTCCGCAGAAAAAATCGCAAACAGGTCAGGGGGTACACCGTACCCCAATTAATGTACAAACAGTGCCGCAGAAAATTTCGCACAGTGGGGGGGGAGTACGCCACATATCGGTCAAACTGCCCATGCTTGGGGGGGGGGGGGGCAGGATAACATTCGTCGTGGTTAGAAAGGACAGGTGCTCTGGAGGGTACCTACGCACCCCCCCCCCCCCCGGGAGCAGAGCTCCGGCTGGCGGAGCCCTGGGAGCTTTGCTCCGCCACCGCCTCCACAAAGGAGGGGTCCATGGCCGCCGACGTGCGGCGGTGGGGGGGGTACTGCCGGCGCACTTCCTCCATCGCGGCAGTCACCTTGGGGGCGTTGGGGGCCACGCTGTCCACATCGACCTGCGTGGCACTGGCCATCATGGCCATCCGCAGGCCGGTGGACACTGCGGACATCTGGCCGGCGCATGCCTTGGCCTGGGCATGCCAGGCCTGTGCGCCGGCCAGGAGGTACCGGACATCGGCAGCACTGGCCCCCCCCTTGTCACCCGGGGGGGCGGGGGCCTCGGCACCCTCAGCCCTCTCCACTGCCTCTGCTGGTTGTGCCGCTGGCTTTGCCCTGCGCAACGTCGCCACGTCGCGCTCAAGAGTCTTCACCTTGGTGACCAGCCGGTCACGCTCCTTGGTGACGTCCGCCAACCGCGACTTGCAGTGCCGCCTGTCCTCGTTAGCCCTGAACAGACGGGCCTCGAGGTCGCGGTTGGCGGCCTCCGCGCTGATAGCGCGTGCCTCCCACGCCCCCGCCCGCTGCTGGTCCACCCACTCCTGCACCACCCCCCTCTGCCCCCGCCTCCCCATCGGCTCCGCCTGCTCCGCCCGCACTGCCCGCTCCGCCGGGGTGGCCGTAAGCGGGGCTTGGGGGGGGGGGGGGTGGGGCCCGTGTCCCCTTCGGGGCGCCCTTTCCGCTTGCGCATGGGGGGGGGGTTCGTCCTCCTCGACGTCGGTGACCTCAACCACCACCCCCATCTTCCGCTGCCTCCCCACATGGACGCGCATGGCAAGCCATGCCACGACCAGCCACTCCGGCCTCCGCTACTCCCAACCCGTGAGCACATTCAGCCCAAAAACCCCAGCCCTCGTCACCGTCCCCGCCTCCCCGATCCGCGACACCCCCGTCTGCACCCGCCAGTGCCCAATCACAAGCCGGTAGGCAAACATGCCCACCAGCTCCTGCCCCGCAGGCAGGTTGGCCCCCCCCCGGACCACAATGGGGCAAGGGAAGGAGACGCGGAGGGTGCCCTGCACCCCTCGCGACTCCAACACCATGTCCCACACAGCACTGAGATGCCGCTGCCGCCCATCGGGCCCGGGCGGCACCTGCTGGGTCCAGGCCGGATCCGGCTGCCTAGCGGCCAGGGCGACCCGGTCCAGGGGGGGGGTCGTTGTGGGCGTCGCCCAACTCGTCGTGGGACAGCTGGGGCACCACCACCTTGCGCGCCACATGCCCCCTGGCGGTGCTGGCCTCGCTGCCTCCCGAACGTCGAGAGCGCTGCGACCCCTCACTGCGCACACTGCCGGCCTCGCTTGGTGCCCGTCCACCGCCGGTGCCTGCGGGCTGGTCGCCACCGGGGCCTTCGGCGGGCTCGGCGTGCTCCACAGGCAATCGGGCCCGGGGCTGGTACTTGCGCCGGGTGTGGTGCCGAATATCCGGCGACCAAGCGGTGAACGGGACCTGCATGCAGATGTGGGGAGGTGTGCCAGGCACAAATTGAGAAAGGGGGAGTGGACACGAGGCAATGCAAGAGCAAAAGGAGCAAATCGGACGAAATTCACACAAATTCGTACGAAATTCGTACGAATTTCGTGCGAATTTCACATTTCAAGAAAATTCAAACAAATTTATTCACGTGAAAATCGTACGAATTTCGTACGAATTTCACGTGAATTTTGTCCAATTTGCCAATACACAAAGCAAACAAACAAGCAAGCACACATTTGCACTCGCATGGGCAGGTGATGCTCCATGCCCCGGTCCTCGCGCACTTGGGCGACCGCCACGCTGGGACCGTGTTCACCAGGTGCCACAGCGTGGTCGGCCGACCCGGGGGGGCAATGCCGTAGATGGCGAAGTGGAACTCCGACTCCGTGTCGACATCACCCCCCTTGCAGACCTCAAGCTGGTGCACGCTGCCCACGACGAACAGCATGCACTGCTCGCCGACCTCGATGACGGCGAGGTCGGAGGCCGGGGCCGACCGGGAGATGAAGGTGGGGTGGAAGGGGCAGGTGGGGGGGCCTGCCGGGAGCGTCTGGGGGGGGTCGGCGAAGAGGGCCTTGGCAGCCTCCCCCTCCCACAACCCCACCCTCCCAACCGCCCCCTTCCCCACCCACAACACCTGGTCCACGCTGGGGAGGTCCCAGCTGGACAAATCCCCAGCAACGTCCAGGGCCTCCTTGGGGGGGGTGGCGTCCAAGTATGTGGTGTTGGCCTGGTGGTGTTTGCGTCGGGGGTCGGGGGTCCACAAGTTAAAGAGAGCCCCCTGCAGCCCATCCTTGGAGTCGGGGAGGGCAGGCAATCCATGATGGCGGCTGGTGGCCACCATCAGCAGCATGTCCCCCCTATACAGCTCAACGGTGTCCCAGCGCGCCTCCCCCGCCTCCCCCAGGGCCGTTCCCGCCTGCACCGCCACCTGGTAGTCCTCTGACAAGCAGAGGAAGCTACTCAGGTGGCAGTCCCCCACCTCCCTATCGTGGGGGGGGGGGACCTCGGGGTGGGTGGCCACGTCGGTGTGGGGGAGCTGCGGCCCACTCCCCACAATGGCCACAATGACGCTGCCCGGCGTCATTGGGTGGAGGTCCCCAACACCAGGGACACTTTCGGTGAGGTGGGGGTGGACCTTCTTGAAGAGAGGCCCCCCCACCCCCGACCCCAAGGTGCTCTTGCTTTGCCAACGGCGGGGGTGCGCAGGATCCTTGGCCTGCTCCTCACTCCGCGCGGCGTAGGAAAGGAGCTCAAAATTCTTTGCGATGACTTTTTCGTCGCCGCTGCCCCACGCCTTCATCACCTTGTTCCACCCCACCTCACAATCCCGTGCCTCCACAAGCCCCCGGAGCACAATGTAGCCGTTCCCATCAACAAAGTTGAGGGGCGACTGAGAGGGGCCAACCCTATCGGGGGCGGGGTCAGGGCTGCCCATCACCCCATGAGGGGGGTCGGGAAGGGGTTCGGTGCGGACGGGGGGCTCACTTGAAATGAAGGGGGGGGCGCATGAGGCACCACGGTACCATTGCAAAGAAGTTGTGCTATAGCAGGTGGGGTGGGTGACGCCGGAGACGTGCACCTGGGGGGGGATGGTGGGATGGAAAGGGGCGATGCCCAAATGATCCCACCACCAGGGGTTGGCAAGATGCCAAGAAAAGGGGAAAAAAGAGTGGTCTGCTGGTGCACCTGCAGCAAGATCCTGCAGGCACACCATATCGCAGTGGGGGGGGGTGTGGGCGAGGTTAGTGGTGGGGTACACTTGGACGTGGGCGTCCTTAGGCTTCCCCACAGGGTTATTCCTCATCGAGTTGAGGAGCTGGTCAACACTGGAGGGGAGAGGGGTTAGATTGAGAAATTTGAGGGTGGGGAGTTGGCGGCGCAGTTCCCTCCACAGGGTTGTGGCCCATCCCCTCCCCCCGAGGCAGCTGTTGCGGGTGGGGCTGCGCATGTCGATGTGGATGACATCGGGGGAGGGGTCGAGGGAGGCTGCCCAGCCCACGATGTCATCCACCCCCAGTGCCTGTGACTCATACATTGCCTCCTCCAATTGATGGTGGGCAACGGGGAGGGCTTGGTAGTGGGCGAGGGTGTCGGCTGCGGGGTCGGGGCGCGAGGCCAGGCTGGCGAGTTGAGACATGGTCTGCTGGGACATTGTTAAAAGAGAAGAATGCGAGGGCTTTGAGAGCTATAACAAAGCGAAAGAGAGGAAAGGAGGGTAAATTCGTACCAAATTCGTACGAAATTCGTACGAAATTCGTGCGAATTTCACATTCTCGTGAATATGTGAATCTAGCGTGAATTTCTGCGTGAATTTAGGTGCGTGCATTTCACATTCACGCGAATCTCACCAAATGTGTTAAACCATGCGGGGACTTTAACCCTCTAAATTGCACCTATTTGTTGCATCTTACTTTGGGCGAAGGTAGCACGACAAAAGCACACGACAGCACCAAGTTACGAGCAAAACACAGCAAAATTGAGTGAAATTCACGGTACCGTGAATCTCAGATTCAAACGGCCGGTTCACGAAGGGTACACAGTGATAGCGTACAGTGCCAGAATACAGTGTACCATGTACAGTGACAGTAGACAGTGACACCATTGACAGTGTACATGGATAGTGTACAGTGACAGTGTACAGTGACACTGTACAGTGACAGTGAACCATGAGTGAGCCCTCACTGAGCGCTCACTGAGCCATTTGGCGCGCTCACTGAGCGCTCAGTGAGCGCGCGAAACGGCGCAGTGAGCGCTCAGTGAGCGCGCTGAATGGCTCAGTGAGCGCTCAGTGAGGGCTCACTCATGGTTCACTGTCACTGTACACTGTCATTGCACACTGTGTATTGCACACTGCACACTGCACACTGTGTATTGCACACTGCACACTGCATACTGTGCATTGCACGCTACACACTGCACACTGTGTGTTACAAATTGCACACTGCACACTGTAATGCACACTGCACACCCTGTAATGCCCACTGCGCACTGTGTATTGCACACTGCACACTGAGCACCCAAACGCTTGCACTGTACGGTGTGCAGTGTGCATGACACAGTGTGTAGTGTGCATTACACAGTGTGTAGTGCGCAGTGTACACTGCGCACTGCACACTGTGTACTGCACACTGCGCACTGCACACTGTGTATTGCACACTGCACACTGCACACTGTGTATTGCACACTGCACACTGCATACTGTGTATTGCACACTTGACACTGCACACTGTGTGTTACAAATTGCACACTGCACACTGCACTGCACACTGCACACTGTAATGCACACTGCACACCCTGTAATGCACAATGCGCACTGTGTATTGCACACTGCAGACTGCACAGTGCACCGTGTGCAGTGTGCAATACCCAGTGCGCAGTGGCACACTGCACACTGCGCAGTGCACCGTGTGCAGTGTGCAATGCCCAGTGTGCACTGTGCAGTGTGCAATACACGGTGTGCAGTGTGCATTACACAGCGTGTAGTGCGCAATGTACACTGCGCACTGCACACTGTGTACTGCGCACTGCACTGTAATGCACACTGCACAATGTGTATTGCACACTGCACACTGTAATGCACAGTGCACACTGTGTCATGCACGCTGCACACTGTGCATTACAAACTGCACACAGCACGCTGTCATGCACACTGCACACCGTGTATTGCACACTGCACACTGCACACCGTGTGTTACAAATTGCACACTGCACGCTGCAATGCACATTGCACACGGTGTATTGCACACTGCACACTGTATACTGTGTATTGCACAGTGCACACTGCACACTTTGTGTTGCACTGTGTGTTACAAATTGCACACAGCACACTGTAATGCACACTGCACACTGTGTAATACACTTTGCACACTGTGTCTTGCACACTGCACACTGCACGCTGTGTATTGCACACTGCACACTGCACACTGTGTGTAGTGTGCACTACACAGGGTGTAGTATGCCGTGTGTGATGTAATCCACACGGCACACCGTGTAATGCACACTGCACACTGTGTCATGCACACTACACCCTGCACCGTGTGTATTGCACATTGGGTACTGCACAGTGCACCGTGTGCAGTGTGCAATACCCAGTGTGCATTACGCAGGGTGCGGTGTGTAGTGTGCAATACACAGTGTGCAGTGTGCATTACAGTGTGCAGTGTGCAATTTGTAATGCACGATGTGCAGTGTGCAGTGTGCAATAGACAGTGTGCAGTGTGCATTACAGTGTGCAGTGTGCAATACACAATGTGCAGTGTGCAATACACAGTGTGCAGTGTGCAATGTGCAGTACACAGTGTGCAGTGCGCAGTGTACACTGCGCACTACACACTGTGTAATGCGCACTGCACACTGTGTCATGCACACTGCACACTGTATAGTGCAAGCGTTTGGGTGCTCAGTGTGCAGTGTGCAATACACAGTGCGCAGTGGGCATTACAGGGTGTGCAGTGTGCATTACAGTGTGCAGTGTGCAATTTGTAACACACAGTGTGCAGTTTGCAGTGTGCAATACACAGTATGCAGTGTGCAGTGTGCAATACACAGTGTGCAGTGTGCAGTGTGCAATACACAGTGAGCAATGTCAGTGTACAGTGACAGTGAACCACGAGTGAGCCCTCACTGAGCGCTCACTGAGCCATTCAGCGCGCTCACTGAGCGCTCACTGCGCCGTTTCGCGCGCTCACTGAGCGCTCAGTGAGCGCGCCAAATGGCTCAGTGAGCGCTCAGTGAGGGCTCACTCATGGTTCACTGTCACTGTACAGTGTCACTGTACACTGTCAGTGTACACTATCCATGTACACTGTCAATGGTGTCACTGTCTACTGTCACTGTACATGGTACACTGTATTCTGGCACTGTACGTTGTCACTGCACACTGCACACTGCCACTGCACACTGTCACCATACACTGTCACTGTACATTGTCACTGTACACTGTACACTGTACACTGTACAATGTACTCTGTACAGTGTACTCCCCAAGGTCTCATAGAATGTATCCCCACACACAGTACGTCCGCCACAACGCCCAGATCTCTATACTAGCACTCTACGCTGTCACTCTACAATCACTATATGCTCTCACTGTACACTGTCATTGTACACTGTCAGTGTACACTGTCACTGCAAACTTGGTGCGGTCTTTTTTGGGGAGGGGGTGGATGGTGATTTCAGCCCCCCTCTTTGTAGTCCTTTACCCCCCCCCCCCTCGCACAGCTACAGCCTGAACCCAAAGAACAGCTGCAGCCACAGTGAAAGCTGCAACTGCAGCCTTCGCCACAGCCAGGGCCACACACACTGACACAACCACAACCAAATCCACACACAACACAGCTTGCAGAAACACATCCACACCCACACCCACACCCACACCCACAACCAAAGCCACTACCATAACCGCACCAAGAACGACAGCTACCACAACGGCCATCGCAACAAGCGTACGCAAGCCTAGAACCACAGCCACAACCATAAACACAAGCATAGCTGCGTCTGCAGCCACAAACACAATGTTATGCGCACACAATCAAAGCCTATGCCACACAACACCAAAACCAACAACAACATCCAAAACAACAGCTGCATCACACACACACACACACACCTGCGCGTACACACATTCACGAATCCACATACACGCACGAACCTAGGCAACCAGAAACCAAAGAACGCAGTCACACACTCACAACCACTCACGCACAAAGACACCTTCACTCACGTATCGATCCATGCAACCCCCCCCCCCCCCCACACACACACAAGCAGACATACAAACACACTAAATGAGAGAAACCAAGAACGAACAAACCATCTACAGCTGCGCACATGCGCATGGGCACAACTACACACGCACGCAAGCACGCACACCCACACCCACACACATAATACCACAACATACCTGCAAAGGTCATCGTCCTTGCCGCCACCATCATGCATGTGATGCCATGGCCAAAAAATAGGAAAGGTAGGACAAAGGGGACGGGACAGGCAAGAGAACAGAAGGGCTACGCACGAGGGAAGCGGGGGAACGCAGCATAGCGAAAGGGGAGGGGAGCGGATAAGGAGGGAGGGGGACCAATGTGTCATGGTGTAGGTCAAGATGGTCGTATGATCAACCTCACAAAAGCGAGCAATGTCCTTTGTGCCCTATTTGTGCTTTATGGTGTGTGTGTGTGTGTGTGTGTGTATGGAACACATGCACACACATACACCATACACACGTCCACACACACATGCACATGCACAAATTGACAACCACATTCATTCTTGTGTGCAATTATCTTGCGTGTACATAAACACATGGCCACATTGAACCATGTGAAGTGAAGGGCTAGGGAGAGATGGTTACGGGGTTGGGGTTCGGGGATATGAACCTAACCATTTGCCAGGGTGTTCCTTGTTGCCTCATGAAAGTGGCACCTACCCACCCTTGGCTATTTGTGTCCCTGACGAAGTGTGTGTGTTTGGATGTTTGTGTGTTTGTCGCCACGGATACATGTATGCAAGTATGTATGTGTGCATGCACGCTCAAGTTCTTGGAGAAAAGACGTGGTGAGAACTGTGGACCAATGTTGGTGTGAAAAGGGTGAAGTGTGGGCCAGCAAGGGTGGGACGAGAGGGCGGAAAGGGGGAGCAACTCCTAAGTGAGCCCTGAGTGAGCCCCCAATTAGCTCTCAGTGAGCGCTCACTGAGCGCTCACTGAGCCATTTGGCGCGCTCAGTGAGCGCTCAGTGAGCGCTCAATGAGCCGGCTCAGTGACGGCTCAGTGACGGCTCAGTCGGTTGCTCGGTCAACTGAGGCGTCGAAAAAAAGAAACCCCCCCGGTCAAATCCTCTCGGCCTAGGGATTGGTGTCCCTTTGGGGACATTCCAAAACCCCAACCCACCCCCGAAAGCCACAACTTTCCACATTAAACCCCTTGAAAAACACCACTTAGCCACAAATGAGCCGTTTTAGCCCCAACTGAGCCCCAACTTCACCTTTCCAAGTGAGCCGCAGGTACAAAGTATGCAAAGATGCCACGGATATATGCCGAAATCCTTGGGCCTTGATGCCACGGATCTCCGAATTATGCCTAATGCCATGGATAATTGCTGGTATCCCGTGGCATTGGCACGGCTACCAACAGACGCACAGGCACAAGCACTATGGTGAGCATAAACTGGCATACCAGGAATACCTGGAAGTATATGGGTAAAAAAGGGGGTTTTTGGCAGAAAGGGGTATGTGGCATGTACAGGTGGCTACTAATGTACAATGCACAATGCATGCATAGGTGAGTTGGGGAATACCTCTGGTTTGCCAATTGTGATGATCAATGTTGTGTTTGAAACTACCCCATTTTGGGCCCTTGGGGTATACGGCCGTATACTCAAGGCTCCAATACCTTAGTATACGGCCGTATACTCTGGAGTACACGGCCGTATACTTAGAGTATACGGCCGTATACTAGCAGTATACGGCCGTATACTGGGAGTACTTGTTTGCACCACGTGGTTCTTTCAAGTTGAAAAATTCCATTGTTGTGCCTTTTGTGCCCATCTTTTTGCGTGCTTTGCCTTTGCCAAACAATTGCACACCACTTGAAACCAATTTACCAAACCACTCATGATTGCAATGTATGTCTCCATATGTGTCCATTTCAATCCATATTATGTTGCTTCTTGCTCTCGTAAGCCCTCTTTTTCTGGCACCATGACTGATGTGGGCACTCATGCTCTGCTGAAGAAGTGGGCCAACCACTTAGCACTCCGCATAGTGCACAAAGGTGTGTACAGCCCCGATAGCACACGCACTGTGTCTTGGGCTTCTGTTGAGAATTGTGCTTGGTCCACCTTGGACACCCCTGTGGCCTTGGTGAAGGTAACGCAACCCGGCGTTGCTCAACCCCAGAGCCTCACAGACCCTTTGTTGACGTTGTTTGACAACAACCCTAACCTGCAATCCATTGTGCTGCAGCTCCAGGACACGGATGCCCGCGCTGTCGTGGAGCACGTTCAAAAAAGCTCTGGGGGACCGAATAGGGGGATGAGTTTGTATTTGAGGGAACGGGAGATGCCGGATGGCGCTCCGAGGATTCAGGTCTCGGGGGACGTGGATGCTGGCTGGCGCAAATGGGAGTGCAATGCCCAGCAAGTGGAGCGGGGGCATTGGGAGGACACCGCCCCCCTGTACTCCCTCCACTCCCAATCGCCATGGTCCTTGCATGCCCATTTGGAGGGCGACACCCTCCCCACCCGGTACAAGGGTACCGGGATGCAACCCTCCCTTTTCTTCCCCCTCACCACCACCCCCCTTTTTGGTGTTGAACACCATCGTGTCTCCGTCCCCATTCGGGTCGTCGATCATCGTCATGTCGAGGACCTCAAGGATTTCAAGCAATGGGGCCATGCTTTCCAAACTGGCCTCATTTCCGCCCATTGGATGGAGAAGCTTCAGGATGAGTATGGGGAAGTTAGGGGGGATGCGGGGGTCAATATTTTTAATGAGGATTGGCCCGCCGAGACTCGTGCAGGGGACAGTGACACCCGCCGCACAGTGACTCCACCGGAGGGGTGTGCAATGTACAGTTTTACAAGGGACGTCCTTATACCCCACTTGGACACTCATTTGGGTTGGAAGTCTCCGGGCGTGAATGTTACCACCTTGATTGTGGTGAAGGCCGGTACAGTGGATGTGGAAAACAAACAGTGTTGGCACCGTGACATTAACCTCAGCTATGTTACCGGTCCGGACCAACACCATGTTATTTGCCTGTTCCCGATGTTCTGTCCCACACCCGATGATGGTTGTGCTGGGGATTTCGTGGTTGCATCACACACGGGCCTCCCGGACCGTTGGGTGGAGGCCCCATTGGACATCGGGGATTTGTGGTTGGGCTATGCACTTCCTGTGCATCGCGGAGGTATTTGCCCTACCACGAACCCCAACCGGCGCCGTGTTTTTGGTTTCATTTCGGTTGGTACCTCAAGGTTCGACTACAACAACACTTGCCCTGTTGTTGTTCCCCCTTGGGCAAGCAAAGCGGCCGCATCCCCCCATGGGTCTCAAGGCCATCATGCTACCTGTGGTGCAGTTGGTTGTGAGGTGTTGCTGGATGAGAGTGATGATACCACAGTTTGTTGTGTTACATGTGGTAACGTGCCATTGTGTGCCACCTACGGCGTGGAGGGGCAATGTGGTGCTTGTCAGGAGGGCGCTTGGAATCAGGGTAAGACAATGACGCAACACAGTGGTGTTGCATGGGGTCGTTGTCCGGCCCCACTGCAATTGTACATGCCCGTTGATGGGGCTACGTTTTTTGCAATTCATGAAAATTTGAGCCCCTGCCCCCTTCGAGTTGAGGTTGAGGGTCACCCTTCATACGAGGAGTGCCCATTGCGGCAAATGCATGCTAACCCCTTGCCTTCTGTGGGCCGGGATGGCACTTTCCTTGCCTGTCCCCCCCGTTCATTGGTGGTTTCGCGGGGTTTGATTGGTGGTGTTGCTTTGGCTTCCACCGATGCCACGATTGGCGGGGTTTTGCATTGGTTTGCACTTGGGCACAAGCACCACCTCATGGGTGTTGCACTGGCGGAGAGCTACGGTTGGGTGCAGTGGTGGCCATTCAAGACCGTCTCAAGAAAGAAGAAGTCGAAGCCAAAGCCCAAGCCAAAGTCAAGGAAGGGCAAGGAGAAGGCCGGGGAAGAAGTTGAGGACGTGGAGGAGGAGGAAGAGGAGAAGAATGTGTTGTGGTGCATGTGCAATCAGGTATTTGTTGTGGGCTCTGGGCATGGGTGGAAGTGTGTTGTTGTGATTCATTAAGTGCCATGCATGTCAAAAGGTAGGGTCACCGGTGGGTTTTTTTTTGCCTGTCGTGAGCGCCTTGGTTGCGGCTCTTCGGGTTGAATTTTTCTTTGATCGTCAACCTTTTCAGCTTCTTCGCAGGATTCTTCCATGGCCTACACACGTTTTTGCATGTTTGAGGGCACTGGGCTTTGAACCAGGGACGTTACGGCGCAAGTGTAGCATGCATACCTCGCACCCACCCGGTGCCATGGTCTGGCAATACGGCCGTATACCTTGTGTATACGGCCGTATACCCACGGTATACTCCCAATATATGGCCGTATACCGCGAGTATACGGCTGTATACGTGCCCACCCATTTCGGTATACGGCCGTATACTCAGGGGTATACGGCCGTATACTGGGGGGTATACGGCCGTATACTCATAGTATTTGTTGCCAATTTCAATCGATTTTGACTGGTTCTCTGTTACAATTCCACCCTTTCTTCCCATGCAGGTCCAGTATGATCCCTGGCCACTGCGGAGCATCACTGATTATGAAATGGCCGAGCCCGGGGTGGGGTTGGTGGCGCCGAAGGCTGCCGCGGGTCAAGTGGTCTCCGGTCGGGAGTATGTGAAACCCATTCTGCTGTGTCCAGGGCATGTTGCCAGTGCCCCCTCCCAGCTGGCATGCACCACTGGCAAAGACACTGGGTACTATTCCTGACTGAATGTCCGTGCCAGTGGTGCACTGTGTGATATTCGACTGCCCATTGGGGTCATTGGAAATCTGAAGGAGGGGGTAGTGGAGGCCATTTGGGGGGCTGTAGTGTGGTTGAAGAGCTCGGGGAAGGTGCGGGTTTTGTGAGCACCACGGGGGAAAAATGGAGCATTTCGGACTCCATCATGGTGCTTCAAAGTTTTGGAGAGGAGCTTGTCCCCCTGGAGCAATGCCTGGCCCTCCACGCCGAGTTGGCCGCGAGGGCGGGAAAACAGCTTGGGGGGAGGGGACTGAGGCGGGCTCCTGAGGAGCCCGCTGAGGTGAGCGCCAACCTTGCAGCCCCCCCCACCCGGAAGGCCCCCAAGCCTTCCGGCTCTGCTGCTGCTGCTGTTGCTGTGAGCTCGGGGGGGGCTTGAGGGACTTGGGGGGGTGGGAGGGATTGAAGCGGCTGCCCGCTGTGGCGCATGCGAGGCCTTGGGGGACCTCGCTGTGCCCAGCACCACTGACATTGTCAGTGGTGTTGTGCCGGGCTTGGGCAAGTGCCGGCTGAACATCTCCAAGGTGATTGGGGAGTTCAGCCGGACTTCCCTGACCTCCTTGAGGGAGGCCAATGCCTCCCTCAAGAAGGAGCTGAAGGCTGCCCATGCTGAGGGTGACACCAAGGAGAGGAGGATTGTAGATTTGGAGGCCACGTTGGCTGAGGCCACCACCTTCGCATCCACAACACCACCTCCATGCACATCCAACCGCATCAGGGTCCCTTGCGTGGAACTATGGAGCACTCTGTACCCTTCGTGAACGGCCGTTAAGTGGCCGTTTGAATAATTGCGTGAATTTCACGTGAATTTACCCAAATTTTGAGGTTTTTGGGGGAAAATGCCATATTATTGGTTCATTCCGAGGGATTTGAGGGGCCAAAATTCCTCCCCTAGCTTCGTTACGCACTATCCAATGAAGGTCCCGCCCCAAAAGCATCCATCATGTCCGAGCCGTGCCCAAAACGAGAGGTGCCGAAACCCGGCAAGCGTGTAGCCGATTCACGGCCGTGAATTCACGTGACTTCGTACGAAATTCGCACGAATTCGCACGAATTTTGTACGAATTTCACGTGAATTCACGTGAATTCATACCGATTTCACCCTTGTGCACCCCCTCATTTGTCCTAACACCCGGGGTACCTCCCCCCCAAACACCCCTGCAGGCACCCTGGCTACAGGCAACATGTGCACATGTGTGTGGGTGTGCCTTTGTGTGGGCTGTGTGGGTTTGTGTGGGTTTGTGTATGGTTGTATGGTTGGGTTTGCATGTGGGTGGATGCGTGACTTCCTGTTTGTTTCTACGTGCGGGCGTGCGTCTGTGTGTTGGTGTGTGTGAGGATGTGGGGGCCACCCGACCATATACGCACACAAACCCGTCCCAAACCTCACACCAACACCCACACACCCACACACACAACCACGGACCCATGGATACACACCCACACACAAACACGTACCCACGCGCACAAACCAATCAACTCACACACACACACACACATAGACACACCCACAATGATCCCGTCCCACACACCTAACCACGACACATCCACTATGCAGGTGTGTGTGCGTATGTGTGGCTGGGCAGTGTGTGGGTGTGGGTGGGGTGGCAGGGCGGTTTGATTCCACTAATGGCATGTGGGTGTGTGTGGGGGGGGGGGTACATGTACGACTGTCTGTGAGGATGTGAGGAGCACCAAACCGTGCACATATACGCACAAGCCTTACACACACAGCACACCCTTCCCGCACCTCACACCAACACGCGCGCACACACAAACACACACAACCACAGACCCAACTACACATGGACACACCGACCCACACACACGCATCCGCACAAACCATACGCATACACACACACACAGAATCACCCCCCTAACCATTTAACCGTGACACATCCACTGTCCAAGTACGTATGAGGGTGTGTGGGCGGGCAGTGTGTGGGTATGGGTCGAGTGGGGGGCTGTTTGCTTTCATTGAGGGTATGTGTGTGTTTGTGCATGGGTGTGTGTGTGTCTCTGTGTGTGGGGGGGGTGTATGACTGTCTTTTTGGTTATGGGTGTGGGCGTGCCCCTGTGTGTGTGGGGCGGGTGAGGATGTGAGGAGCACCAAACCAGATATACGCACAAGCCATACACACACACACACACACACACACACACACACACACACACACACATACAGACACACCCTTCCTGCACCTCACACCAACACGCGCATACACACAAACACACACAACCGGACACCCAACTACACATGGACACAACGACCCACCCACCCACACACACACACACACATCTGCAGAAACCCATCCACACACACAGGCAGACACACATACACACACACACACACAGAAACCCCCCCCCTAAACATCTAACCGTGGCACATCCACTGTCCAGGTACGTAAGAGGGTGTGTGAGCGGGTAGTGTGTGGGTGTGGGTCGAGTGCATGGGGGGCTGTTTGCTTTCATTGAGGGTATGTGTGTGTTTGTGCATGGGTGTGTGTGTGTGTGTGTGTGTGTGTGTGTGTTTGTGTGTGTGTGTGTGTGTGCCGGGGGGGGGGCAGGTACATGGAAATGTGTATGGGTGTGGGGACTTCGTTATTGCATAGGTGGTGTTGGTGTGGCTCTTCTGCCAGTGTCCTGCAAAAATGGTACGAAATTCGCACGAATTTCGCACGAAATTCGTGCGAAATTCGTGCGAATTTCGTGCGAATTTCGTACGAAATTCGTCCCCAAAGTGTACCGTGAATGTGGTTGTTACGAATTTTGTACGAAATTCGCACGAATTTTGTACGAATTTCGCACGAATTTCGTACGAATTTCGACCAATTTGCATGAATTTGTATCATTTTGATGCAGAACAAACACACTCAGCCCATAGCACACAGCATAGCAACACAACAACAACACAGAAGAACAACACAGTCACCCCATATCACACAGCACAGCAACACAACAACAACACGGAAGAACAACACAGTCGGGTCATCAGCAACAGTCACCAATGAGGAGCAGCAGACAGACGAAGCACAACAAGCAGCAAGCAAAACAACGGTACCAACACAGCCGAAAAGCAGGCATTACACACACATCATGACAATCAGCAGTAACAAACACAAACGACAAACAGTCACAAACTACAAACAACACAAAAGTATTGTCCCACATGATTCAACAACAGGCAGCCACCCATCCAACCATCCACACCCACTCATAGCACACAGCACAACAACACAACCACAACACAGAAGAACAACACAGTCACGTCATCAGCAACAATCACCAGTGAGGAGCACCAGACAGACGAAGCACAACAAGCAGCAAGCAAAACAGCGATATCAACGCAGTCGAAAAGCATGCATTAAACACACACAATGACAATCAGCAGCAACAAACACAAACGACAGACAGTCACAAACTACAAACAGCACAAAAGTATTGTCCCACATGATTCAACAAAACCACCCAAGAACACAAGAACCACCAATGCATGCACATATCACCCAGGCACGCACACACCATGCACCCACGCCCACACAAACAACAACCCCTCCAACCAGGCACACCCACACACACACAAAAATGACACAAATTCATGCAAATTGTTTGAACTTCGTACGAATTTCGTACGAAATTCGTAACAACCACATTCACGGTACGTATTGAGGGACGAAATTCGTACGAGATTCGTACGAAATTCGCATGAATTTCGTACGAATTTCGTGCGAACTTCGTACGAATCTTGCACCATTTTTGCAGGACACTGGCAGAAGAGCCACACCAACACCACCTATGCATGTACCGGAGTCCCCACACCCACACACATTTCCCTATACCTGCCCCCCCGGCACCCACACACACATACAGTGCAGCAATGTACACACACACACACACACCGCACAGACACACACACACACACACACACACACACACACACACACACACACACACACACACACACACACACACACACACACACACACACACATACACACACACACACACACACACCCATACAAACCCCTACACAAACACACAAACCCAAACACAAACACAAACATACCTGTTTGCTTTCATACCAGCACAAGCTACACCCCATCTGTACGCAATCCTGAAATAGCAATGCCGTCCCTGTGCAACATTGGAAAGTGCACAAGAAGAGGCCTCTCAATACCCCACAATCTGTGCTCCCAATCACCCCTTCTACAGAATGCTCGTGCTGGATCCTGCAGAGCCAGGCCGTGCCGCGACGCGATGCGGCTGACTGTGGTGAGAAGCCAGGCAACACCATTGGGAAGCGACTCAATACACAAAACCCGTGAAGAGAAAAAGGATACCCTCCCTAACCTTAACCGCACTGCAACAAGCAAGACACCCTCATAACCCCACACCTAGACACTCAGGGGCTGTAAGTGGGGGGTCTCCTTGCCCCCCCCCCCCCCCTCCCAACCCTAGACGTGGTTGATTACGCTCCTATGGTTTTACCCAATGGACCCCCCCACCCCACCCTCATGCATCTACTAGCAACTATCACCTTTGCCCTTCCCAACAACCGTGTGAGCAAGGCAACAATGGTTCGACCCCAATGGACCCCCCACCACTGCATCCACTATCACCTATAACCTATGCCCTTCCGGACAAATTTGTGAGCAACGCAACAAAGATTAAGAAATGTAATGTGTAATGTTTTGATTTGATCTACAAAACAAATTGTTCAATATCCAATGTGTGCAACCAATAGCAGTGACAAGACAAAATTGGGGCCGATTCGTACGAATTCGCACGAAATTCGTACGAAATTCGTACGAATTCGTACGAAATTGGTGCGAATTTCACATTCTCGTGAATCTGTGAATCTCGCGTGAATTTATGCGTGAATTTGGGTGCGTGAATTTCACATTCACGCCAATCTCACCAAATGTGTTGAACCATGCGGCTACTTCAAAACTGTAAATTGCACACATTTGTTGGATCTTACTTTGGGCGAAGATAGCACGACAAAAGCACACGATAGCATCAAGTTACGAGCAAAACACAGCAAAATTGGGTGAAATTCACGGTACCGTGAATCTCGGGTTCAAACGGCCGGTTCACGAAGGGTACATCCACCTGATTCAACACAGACCTCCGCACCACAATGCGCCCGGACAATTTAAATGCAAATGGCGGAAAGCGGAGAAGGATCCTTCATATGGCGATGGCCCGGCATTCTTTGTGAGGTATTGCATTGTACCACTTGAATGGTGGTCCAATGGAAGCACCTTGGAAAATTTGCATGCGCGTGTGCATTTGAAAGGCAAATTAGCTCCCTTTGCCTTCCATCCCCGCTGCACAATTATGGGATGCAGCGTTCTAGGGCGTGGTGCGGAACCCCTAGTTAGAACGCAATTTTTGGGACACCCACCTACCCTCAATTTTGGGGCAAACCACCTAAAAAAATGGATTCAGCACCCTCAAAAACCCCCCATCCCCTTTCTTTCCCCACACAACCCTCATAGTAGGGGTGGTTTTTGGGGGGGGGGGTCAAAGAGTTAGAGCACAGTTAGAACACATTTAGAACACAGTTAGAGCACCTTGCTCTAACTAGTTATCGCGCTAGTTATCGCGCGATAACTCAGTTATCGCGTAGTTATCGCGTGTAGTTATCGCGCACCCCTTCTCCCTCCCTAGGACAAACAACACAAAACACTTGGCACAAAGCATGTGTGGTCGTTTTTCATACAAAGTCATCAACGTCTGAGGCCTTGGCTGCCTCCAGTCCCAAAAGCCCTTGCTCCAGGGCGTTCATGGACATGCAATGGTGCATGTGGCGGAGGGACACACTTGGCCTCACCAAGGACCAACCCTTAAAACAATTTTTGAGCCTCCTCTTGTAAGGCCCATGCCGATACTCCGTTGGGATGGAGGAAAACTGAAAAATGTTCCTCCATTTCTCGGCAAAAAAGGTGGAATGTGCCAAGCACCAATGGATCCACCTGGTGGGGGACCAACCTGAGTCTCCCCACGCTTTTGAAAATTTTGTGGTCAACGCACGGTGGCGTTCCACTTGGGTTAGAGTGTACAACTCCCTCACCCTCCAAAGCTCATACAAACCCTCAATGCATTTCACCATGACATGCACAACAACCCATAACAAAGGTCCCCCAGGGGTCCTCACTGTGGGGACATGCTCCTTGAGGCAATCCACAAATTGCCTTTGGAAGGGGGGGGAGGTTAGGAAAAATTTGGTGCTTGTTAGATCGAAATCTTTTTCTGTGGCCCTTGAGGCCGAAGGGAGACGTTCCCTCAGAGGGATGCCTGAGGTCTCATCCTTGAGGGCTTGTTTGAAGGCCTGCAAAGCTGCAAGAGCTTGGGCCTTACCAGGGCTACCAAGGGGGAGGGCCTGAAGGGTGGTCTCAATGCGCTTTGCAATGCCGTTTAGGATGCGGCATGCTGCATGTTGGTAGTCCCCCGGCCGCCTATCAGGGGTCACACTTCTCAAGAATGCCCCCCATCTTGAGGTGGAGTCCACCCCCCTTTGCTCAACAATACCATTGGGGTCTGTGCACAACCAACACTTAGACCCAGCCCCCCCCATTGCTTGCATCCCCTTCCCATCCCCTGTCAAAATGACAGTGCAAGTCAGAAATTGATTTTGAAAGAGGACAACGTCCTCCTCCACATCCCTCACCTCTTGGTTGAGCTTGGCGGAGATGTCCAGGCTTCTCAAAAAAGCCTGTTCATCTCCGCCCTCCATGCAAAACCATGAGGCCCATAGCTTCACCTTCGAGCATACTTTGCCCCCCCCATACATTAACCCATACATCCGCACGGGTTGAGGATGCCTTCCACAAGGAAGTCGCATCAACTGAAATAACAACAATGGCAACGCCACTAGGGGGGGGTTTCCCAATAACTCGGGCCATAGATATTGCATTTTGCACAATTGATTGCAAAGGCACATGGGCAGCTGCCCTATTGCGGCCTGTGGTAGACTTTACAATGGTTGTTTGGGGAAAGTAGGGCATGATCCGTTGCCGAACGGTCCTTAGGTCCCGTTGTGTGCAACGGCGGGGCATTCGCAAAAGGGCCCGTTGGGAGAGATGCATGCTGCATGCCATGCGTAGCATGCTCAGGGCCTCATGCTCCTGAGCTGTTAATGCAAGATGGCCACCAAGTGGGCCAGACAGGGCAGTGCACGCCCCACCACTTAAACAAACTTCTCCTTTCGTGTTGGTGCCACACACAACGTTCGGGTCACCCAATAGAACTCGCACCAGCCGCTGAACCGCCTTCAAACGCCGCCGCCGGGCCTTGGGGCACTGCAGATCGGTCATTGGGGTCCCTATTAAAGGCCCCCAAGGGCTCGGCGGCAACCACCTCCTCCGCCTCCCCAATAAGGGGGTTGTTGCCCCAAATGGAAAAAGAATCACCCCCTGCCCTGAAATAATGTTGGGAGTGGTGACCCCACACCACTCACGCTCCCACTCCCTTGTGGGGCAAAGGGAGTGCATGGGGAGCTTGTTTTCTGGGTCGTCAGTGCATACCCGGCGGGTGTTGTGGGTGAGGGGTTGGGGGAACCAACCATCCGACTTCCCCTTCCCCTTACCCGGTCGGATCCTTACCTTCTGGACACTAATCATGAGGGGGTTGTGGGGCTTCCCCTTCCCAGCCCCCACCTCCTCCACCTCCTCCGCTTCCTCCTCCACTTCCTCCTCTTCCTCCTGACCCACATAAAGGGTCGTCTTCGTCCCCGCACCCTTCTCGGCATGGGCGGTGACGGACTCCAACACCGCGTCCACGTCCTCGGGATGCAGCTCGATGAGGAATCCAGCAACCCCTGAATTTACCTCTAGCAACTCGAAGATGTAGTTGCTGAGAACCAGGGGGTCTCTCTTGTCGGCCATGAAGGGGGACTTATGGACAAGGAGTCCAAAGTCCACACCATGTTCAAAGCGAGTCGCCACAGGGCGCCTCACGTTTGCGTCACCCATCGTAAAGCCCTCAGGACCGCCAAAGCGACGGACCCCAAGGAGCTTTTGATGGTGTTCGCACCAAGCGTGGGCAGCAGCAAGGGCCATTATCAAAGAATACGAAGGCTTTGAGAGCTAAAGCGAAAAGGGGAAACATAAAATGAAGCGCGATAACCCACGCGATAACCCACGCGATAACTAGTTATCGCGCGATAACCCCCGCGATAACCCCCGCGATAACTAGGTTATCGTGCGATAACCCCCGCGATAACTAGTGCTCTAACCCCGTTCTAACCCCGTTCTAACTAGTTAGAGCACAAAAAAATCAAATCGCAAAAAGTGCAAAACGGGCAATATGGTGCAAACGAAACATGCAAGGCACATTGTTGCATCATAGTGCACCCATGTAACATGTGAAATTCCGGGTTCCAACCATATTAACAACACCCAAAATTGGGGGGGTTCCGCACGTGGTACCACGCCCTAGAACGCTGCATCCCATAAGTGCGCAAAGCGCCAATCCTTCCCTTGCTTGCGTGCCCCTGTAGCCCCAAACTGCACATTGTGCACTTGTACACCCAAGATGTGCACCTTGCGGTACACCAACTCTCAGCACAAAGCTGCAAGGGCGGGGTTGGATGGGGGTCGTCATTGCGGCTTTGGAGGCAGGCCACCTGCTCGGGAGGCGGACTGACTTCCCTAGCTGACTCCCACTGCCCTGACTCCCAGACCCTTGGGGTGGGGGTGCAGTCCGTGTGACACAATGGGCAACAATGGACCTCGCCCACTCCTCATTGGCCTTGGCCGATTGGAGTTGCGTCTCCAACTCCTTGGCCTTGAGATGCCAGTCATGGGCACTCGTGCCTACAAGGGCTGGCCGGGACTGGTTTTTAACTCCAAAGCCCACCACGGGCCTGCCCCATGGAGGGGGGGGCGCTATGCCATTGTTTTCTACAATGTGTGCCACACAGATTACCTCCCTGATGAATCTATTGAAGAGTTATTGGCCTATGGCTTTTGTTCTTGGGGCCACTAGTGAGCACCGTATACTACTAGTATACGGCCGTATACCTCCGAGTATGCGGCCGTATACCTGTCAGTATACGGCCTTATACTCCAAGTATACGGCTACCAGTTTGCGCTGAATCTTGCATGCTGTGCCCCTGTTGCATGCGCCTGTGCGCACTGTTCCATTGGGCAACTGGCCCACATATGCCCGGAACATATTTCTGGAGCAATTATTCTAACAACTATGTTTGCGAATGCCCATCCGAAGGAGAAGGGGCTCTGTTTGGAGAGTATTCAAGAATTTTGTGCGGGAATGAAACGCCGGCAATTGACCCCCTATGCAGTATGTGATCTGCATCCACAAACGTCAACACCACCACATTATTTTGTTTCACATCATATGGCCCAGCCTGTTTTTTTTACATTAGGATTGCGGGGAAAGAGGGCAACGCAATAGCTATACGGGACGAAGCACCAAGAGTACCATTTTCAATTGAACATTCAAGAGACCGTGCAAGCAGTACAGGGCACTGGGGTATATGTTCTAACAACGGGCGTACACATGGCCGTCCTTTGATCACCGTGTATGCATTGCCGTCTGTACCTGCACACCCCGACTTTCTAGCACTCTCTACAGCTTGTTGGAGCTGTACCTGTCCGTGTTCCTCGTGGTAATACTAACGCACCCTCGACTCTGCACCCTGGCTGTCGTGGCTCCGTACCTTGCCGTGTGCTTTCGTTGTGGTCTCGAGGCATGTGGCGTGTGTTTGTGGTGTGGACATGTGTGTGCACATGTTCCTGGCTCCAGTGGTGCACTCACGTGTGGGGCGATTCAGGCAGGCCCTGGCCATGCACATGTCCCTGGCCTCAGTGATGCACTCACGTGCGGGGCGATTGAGGCAGGCCCCGGCCATGCACATGTCCCTGGCTCCAGTGATGCACTCACGTGTGGGGCGATTGAGGCAGGCCCCGGCCATGCACATGTCCCTGGCTTCAGTGATGCACTCACGTGTGGGGCGATTCAGGCAGGCCCTGGGCATGCACATGTCCCTGGCTCCAGTGATGCACTCACGTGTGGGGCGATTGAGGCAGGCCTTGGCCATGCACATGTCCCTGGTTTCAGTGATGCACTCACGTGTGGGGCGCTTCAGGCAGGCCCTGGCCATGCACATGTCCCTGGCTTCAGTGATGCACTCACGTGTGGGGCGATTCAGGCAGGCCCTGGGCATGCACATGTCCCTGGCTCCAGTGATGCACTCACGTGTGGGGCGATTGAGGCAGGCCTTGGCCATGCACATGTCCCTGGTTTCAGTGATGCACTCACGTGTGGGGCGCTTCAGGCAGGCCCTGGCCATGCACATGTCCCTGGCTCCAGTGATGCACACACGTGTGTGGGGTGCTTCAGGCACGCCCTCGCCATGCACATGGCTCTGGGTCACAGCAAGCTCCCTAACATCAATTGCCGTGGCGTCTGGCGCCTAGTGTCACGACACCAACTTAGTGTAAAAACCAGGCTGTATACCTGCACTTATATATCTGCCCGGGGGCATGCGCCCGTCAAACGCACATGCCCCTCTCCCTCCCTCCCTTTCATAGAGCTTTGGGTTGCAATTTCGGCCTCTCACATCATTACACCAATTCAGTTCAACGTAATGCTATGTAACGGCGCCACAGGGTACAGAGACACCACAATGTCTGTCGGTTCCGCCCACTCTAGACAGCTCAATTAGTTATACTACACACCCAAAAAGATACCTCACCGGAAGATACCCAAGTGTTCCATGAGGACAACACACCTACTACGCATTTCAAGCCACAGCTAACTATGCCGCACGCCATGCCTGGCGTTTGTGGATGCATTCGGTAGCATCAGCATTGCTTGGTGATGATGTTATTTTACGACCCCATGCCCAAGGCCTCATGATTATTTTAAAAGATGGTGAGGTAGATGCGGTGCTGCCGCATCTTTCCATCCGGGCATTGAAGGGTTGCATGAGGACAACATGCACTTGAGACCATGTGATGGCAATGCGTGAGACCATCACACCTTACCTGTCCAAGGGGAGGGTTTTGGAGGTGGCCACTAAAGGGGGTACGCAGACTGTAACATGTGGGGTGGTGGAATTAATTGCATGATATTGTCACCACCATGGTTGCATGTGCCCACGCTGAGAACAGCATTCGGAAGTATGAGGAAAATACATATTTGGCTGTTGTAATCTGTTGTGATGCCACTGTTTTTCATAATGCCAGTGCCACACGCTGTGATGTGTTTGTGGACCTATGGGAGGATAGGGGGGCACACCATGATGGTCAGGCATGGGCCTCATGGTGGGTTTTTGATGGGGGGGATGATATGGCCCATCTGCAAAGGATGGATGTCGTGGGGAAATTGAATGACCAAGTCAAAAACCTTGAAGCAGAGGGCGGCATAGAAGTTGGGGGAACTCCCAAAAAATTATTGTGTGTTAAAAGTGGGGATGGGAAAGTCATGATGTCGGGTTCGTGTGGGAAATGTTGGAATTGCAATCTGAAGTATGACCAATTCCAAGCCCATTTATTTGCAATTGCAGATTTTCCAGTGCTTCCCCGCATTGGGTCCCTTATGTCTTGCATCCCTCCCGTCCGCAATGTTGGAGATGTGGCACATTGTTGTGCAAGCGTGGGGATAGGCATTGGGAAACGTCTCAAGGACAGTGCCCGCACATGGGGCTCACCAGGAGCCCTAAGGGCCGTGTCCCATTTCATTTCTAACCTCCGACAAGAGGCGAAGCACATCCCTGTGGCTGAGAGAGTGATGCGTGCTCCCTCGAAAGAGAAGGAACACACTCTCGACATTAACACCTCCCGCCTTTTTTTTTTTTTTAACACCCGAGTTGCACGCCGAGTTGGTGCGCATTGTTGCAATGTATTGTACCCATGTTGTGAGGTGGGAGGGCAACAGGTGGCTCAAAACCAGTGCCGTCCTGCACCTCATGTTGCAGGCCTGTTACCATATGCAAAAGATTTGGCGCCATGTGGGTCCTGTTCCCATGGAGTAACGCCAACGTTATGCATGCATGGTTACACAATTCACCAAGGCATGGGGGGCACTGGGGTGGAGTGTTTCGGTTTGGGTGCATTGGGTGGTGTGCCACAGTGGGGCACACCTCCAAAGGTGGGGGGATTTTATTAAGTTTTCCTCCATTCCCACGGAATGGAGGAACAAAAGTTTTAAAATGGACATCCGCCATTGTTTTCAAGGCTGGAAGTTGAGCAAGCCTTATGTCACCCGATGGGGACTGAGGCATGCTCTGCACCTGGATACCCTTGATTGGGGCGTCCGTTTGTGGTTTGGGGAAAAGGGCTTGTAGAGAGGGGATGAGGTTTGGCATGCAACGCATGCGGAAGAAGCATCGTGCACCAAAGCACATGTAGGTACATATCATGTGATATGATATGATGTGCAATACGCATAAGTATGTATATTAGGTTTATATAACATGCGGAGGTGGATCACATTTGACATTTCGGATGGGACATCAAACAAGGATGCTTCTTGTGGTCTTCTGCTTTGCTCATATGGTGCTCTTTTGTGTCTACAATGTGTTTGGGGGTTGAAGAGTCATGAGTACTTGCAAGGACGGGGGTAGTTGATGAGAATGGTGGCATGGGTGGGAGGCAGAAAGTCCCCGTGTAACTTCCGAGTATACGGCCGTATACTCCGAAGTATACGGCAAGAATACTTCTCCAATACTTTGAGTATACTGACAAATACCTCAAAAAGTGTAGATTGCCACACACAGGTGTGGGGGTATGGAATTGGCTTTGCGGTTTTTTGACCCTCCGTCCCCCCATTTTCAAAGTGCTAAACTCATTTTTTCATATCCCATGGGCACACGGAACGACTAGGTACATGTGACAAAATGGCTGTTTATGGGGGGTATTCTTGGTATGCCAGGTTATGCTCACCAGAACAATGATCGTACAATGTGCATTTGCAGGGTGTCAAGCGGAATAGAGCCAAGGCAACACGAAATTGATTGGACATTTGCTTTGGGTTTGCCACATCTTTGCGGAAGAATGAAAGACATTCGCAATTTTCAAACCACTTCCGAGCATGCATGACAACGTAGAAGCCATTTGGCAAATGGGCTGTGGGTGAGTGGGATGAAGACCTCAAGGCTGGTTTGCCGACAAAATTTGATGAACTTGGCATTGTCAAGATAATTTGAGCCATATAGTCCTGCCCCATAATTTGTATAGTAGTAGAAATTGACTTCCAAGACATCCATTGGCTGCATCTTGCCGATATGGTGCACTCCCACCCCGTTGGTACCCTTGGTAACAGGGAAGGGCAGTGGTGCAAGAATAAAGCAAGCACATGGATGGAAACGGTGTGTTCGAAAAGTTATTGCGGCCTGCGTATGTTGACATATACACACACGACCTTTGGGCTTCGTCGCACGTCAATGGAGCCGGTCACCTTTGGGTCATGCCTTGTGGGATAGGTCCCAACCCGAAACCTTCATTCTACAAGAGCACCCTGAAAGGTGCACGCATAGCAGTGCTGCCCCCCCCCCCCCCAAAGGCTTTCGCACAATTCGAGTTGTGGCAAGTATTGTCACTTGGCACTGTCTGCGCAACACACACATTGCGCTGCGGCATAATCGCAAATTTTGTACAAATGTTCATGGAACATTTGGACAGACAACTCAAAATCCCCAAAAGGGATTCTATGTTTTGCAAAACGTGGGCTCAATGGTTAAATGCCGGGTTCATTCAATCAAATCCGCCAAGAATGTGCCCAACAATTCCAAAGTAAAGACCAAAGCAAAGAAAGGCTGCTAACCGATGCATCAGAGGGAAAAGAGTGATATAGAGCACGTGCATGTCATCTACAAACAGGTTCGTAGAACGGCGTGGGCTTGTGCTCTCTTGCCCCGCCCTTCGCTTCCGTACTCACATGGCCGTCACATTCCGATTTGTATGTCCTACCACGGGCCCAGTCGAGCTCCACGGGTGGTGGTCTGAAATCACCAGAAGTCAGCCAAAAGCATGTACCCTACATCGAATGCAACTAGTGGAACAACAAGGTGTATATCATACAAAGCAAATCACACAGAAAAAGACCCGTCTCACCCATCCGCACGGCATAGGTTGAGAGCACCTCCCACCCACATACAAGTGACGACCTTGCTTCCTAAATCCAACGCATAACATCTTGCCTAAAGAACCTAGACAACACGAATCTGTCAAAAAGTCGCCGCAGAGCTGGCTTCCACCACCCAAGTGGATAGCGCTTCCTAGACCGTCCCCACACCAAGGATGTAATATTGTACAGGACATCCGCTGCACTCCAGGCAAACCAAATAGACTTTCTCTCTTATATGTTCAACCGTCCCTGGTAGTCGTCGTCGTCCTTTTTGCAGTCGCCTGCACTGCGATTTGCGCTACCTCCTGCTCGCAACTAGCTGCTTGGCATCTGCCATGTAAGGCATTTTCAACTGCCATCCTGCCATGCCAAGCAATGAAGCAACATCACAATATTAGTCTTGACACCAACACGCCGTTGCACGAGTGCGGGCAATGTTAGCAAAGAAAGTTTGTATGCAACAAATATTCAAATTTTTATAAACCTCAGAGTCGCAATGTAGTGTAGCACCACGGAAAGCTGCGGCGCCCTTCGTGCCGCAGTGTCTCCATTCTCCGTCACACTCACACCTTCACAAAGTTGATAACACCAAGTTTCCCACCTTTTCTTATAGTTAAACTCACAAACCAACAATGCCAAACCATCAATCTCACGTGGCCACCTTGGAGCAACTGGCAGTGGCGTGGTACATCCTCTCGACGGCCATTGGGCGGAGAGGCGTTGGTATGGCTCCTTCCTGTTTGTTGTGCGTTTCCGCTACTCTTACTTCAATTTTGAGGTCGCTTTGCGCTCGAGCTGTTCTGTCACTGCGACGCGTATTCCTGGGCTTATAAAGTGATTTACAGTATAATAATGTCGACGAAAAACGAAAATGTAAAATCTAAATGGTAGAGAAAAATAATGTGGCCGAAAAATGGATAATGCACGATGTTATTTTCTAACGGACGGGGGTCGCGGATAATGTAATTGGATGTTTTTGTCAATTTTTGCTTTGGTGCCTTCGGCGTCCAACGCGGACTTCCTCCCAGGAAAGACGTAGAAGAGAGAAGGGGGCGGGCGGTTTGGAGGGGGGGGGGGGTTGGATGGACCCCCAGTTAGTCAGCCTTTCTGGTATCTCTCTGCTCCCTCTTGCCCTCTCGAAGGCACATAAGACAAGCAGTAGACCAAAGCAACACCGATGTGAAGTATGACGAAAGCATCGTCAACTTGCTAGTCCCTCTCAGGTCGCATCCAGCAATCTGCATCCAGCAATGATTCACCAGAAAAATAATACAGGAAAAACATTATTTTTCATGAAAAAAGCGCCTACCTTTAACGAATAAAGAGTTCAACCTGACTTTTCTTTTTGCCAAATGCCGGCGCCCGTCCTTCACAGTAGGGGGAGGCAAGGGCTATGCGGCGCCTGGAACTGCGGCTTCGACAGCGCTTGCCGGGCACAGCCCCCCCCCCGAGGTTCGCGGAAAGCCGAAACTCTCTGAAAGCAGTGGCCTTTCAGGATCCACAAATGTCGAATTACTGGTTTTATATGTCGACCTTTCTATCTCTCCCATTACTTACCGTTAGTTCCAATGAAATCCGTAATTTCGACATTGAAAATGGTAGTGCCACCTTATGTCCACCCATTTCCTCTTTTGCTGTGCGATGTGTGGCCTTCGGGTAGGCCGTCGATAAGGTCGAGTCGGCCGGACGTACGCCGGCTTCCGCATTTCTGGGCAGTGCAGTTCTGGTCCTTGTGCATCTTAGAATTCCACGAATCAAGCTGATTTGCTGATCTGTACATGACTCGTGGTACAACATACAAGCGTTTCTGTTCGGCTTGTGGTGCAGGTCCGTGTGCGACACCTAGACTCACTGTCGCTCCACTCTGCTGCGCTTTGCACCTCCATCAAAGTGTGGTACCAAAACATGGTGGTGTAGGCAGGGTGAATGTGGCCTCAGTGGTCGCATCCAGATTTCGCATAATTCGACAACTGTGCGTCAGCGCACACGCTCGAAAGTTTACTGCAAGTTTCGTCACCGTACTGTTGAAAGGGCACAGTCATTCGTACCTGCAATTCAAAGACAGGCCACCCTGCAGAATCAGATTCGCAGCGCTGCCTCCAAAATGAAGGATTTGCTGAAGGTTCACTGACACTATGTTACTCGTGTCAACTCCTTGAGGAAATCCGAAAGGGCTCTTCAGAAGAAGCTGAGAGAAGTCCAGACAGAGCTCGCTAGCAAACGTGCACGCATTGCCCAGCCTGTGAAGAGTATTCAAAGCCTTCCTCTCTAGTGCGGTGGCAGGTACAGTGCCTTGGTCCGACAGATGTATTTTGAACTCTACAAGTGTCGCCTTTCAGAGGCCATGGTCAATAGAGTGATAAGAGTCATAGCCAGTGCTCTTGGAATCACACTTGGTAAGCTGCCCTATTCAAGAACTCGAGCACGGCTTAGATTAGAGGGTGGATGCTGGGATTAGCTTTGTGCAGCAGCTGCCATGGCTGAAGCCAAGGCAGAGGCCCAGGCTGATGGGAGGGTGTTCACCATCTGTGAAGGTAGGGACACAACTACTGCTCGTGGTTGGCACTTCCAGGTCCACTCCTCTCATGTCACCAGTAGATCATGCCCTGTGCACCTGGTGAGTGATGCACCGGTGGTGCACAACAAAACAGCAGCCACACAAGCTGAACACACCCGTCAAGGTAGAACTACTGTTGTGAGTTTGTCTCAGGGTCTTGTGCAGCCTGATGCAGAGGTAGACAGCAAAATCACTGACAGTGCGAATAATGTGCGAATACCGTGTGAATAACCCTGTGGACACCATCATGGTGGATGATGATGTACCACGTGTTCTCAGGTTGGCCAAGGAGGTTCAGGCGGGACATGGTTCCATTCAAAGGTTCGGGTGTGAACTGGCTGCTAGAAGGCGACTTCGAGCTGATAGGGAGCTTAGAGAGAAGGAGAGGATAGCGACCGAGCGCCTTCGAGAGAAAGAGAAAAGAGAGGTGGAGTGTGCTCAGAAAACACGGGTGCTCCAAGAGCAGGCAGAGCAGAAAAAACGTGAAAGGGAAAAAAAGAAAGCTGATTTGCAAAAGGAGAGTGCTAGGAAGAGGGCTAGACAAGAGTCGAGGTCGGATGGGAGTCCCAAGCGTGCAAGAGTGGCTTAAGTGGTCCCTACAGACCCTGGGCCTGAGTGTGTGCAGCCACCAGTAGAGAGTCGAAGGTCTGGTCGAGTGAGGAGAGTCTCTGTGAGGCTCAATGATTTTGTACATTGAACTTCGACTACAGTGCTGTTTTGTTGTGTTTCTTGTCCTTGCAATCTCTGAGTGCAGAGATTGCCTTTGTCGACGCTCGTCGATCTCAAGTTTTGCTTTCGAAAGGCGTCGAGAGTCCACATTTGTTTGCGAGAGTGCCTCAGGCCTCTCTTTATCCTTTTCTGTACATACATGTCACCCATTGCAGGTTTGGAGGTGTCGAATCATTTTTCGACCAACATGTATGCATTCGTCGGTCATCACAGCCCATTGGAGGCCGGTCGACGACCGACAGTTTTTCACAGCAGACATTTGTCTGCCTTTGGCCTCCTTATGCCTTCGAGAGGCCCTGTGTACCAGTTTGTGTTGTGTTTTGCCAATCCGACAGCCAAATGAGCCAAGTACTGTCCAAACGACTTGTGTACTTGGCACACATGCCACAAGGCGCTGTCAATTGCTCCAATGCTTGTTGTTTTGCTTCGCTGAATGTCTGCGTTTCTGTTTCAAATGGAGGATTCGAACACAAATGGGGAAATTTGGGACCAAGGTGCAGAAAGTTGAAGCAAATGAGGGAGAACATGGGAGGTAGAGGGGAGGAATGGGGATATGATGAGGATAATGAGGAAGGAAAGTGGTGTCATTGCAGTTTCTGAGCTCTATGGTGGTGTGCTATGAGGCAAGTAACACACCTTAAGGGCTAGGTGCCTTCTAATTGCCACCACCTTAATTCTGTGCATTTCTACAGGTCTCATCGGGCTTGCCTCATTGTGCCCCATGGCCACCATGGGCCCACCACTGCCCAACCGACATTAACTGCCACCGTGGCCACCCCTAAAGTGGGTAAGAGGACCGGGTTTGCACCCCTAGTTCAGAGCTTTGCCAAGGTTAGGTACCTTAACTAGGGTGTTGCAAGAACTGTGGTGGCCCTTGCCTCCCCCTATTCACAGTCGCAAGGATTTCTCTTGGAATTTGTGGTCTTTTCTGGATTTTTTCATAGATCTCCAGGTTGAGACCCAGGCTACTCAACTATGTAGAAATTTTGGGATTTGGTGCCAGATTGCCTGATTTATGGGCGCCAGAAGGTGAGACCTTCAGCGATGCTCTAAAGTGCCATTTGCCAAATGATAGCGCAAAATATGGGCTCTTCTCAGTGGTGCTTCATGTGGGCAGCACTGATTGCTGCATGATTGATGCCTGCCGCTCGCTTAGGACCAAGGCTAATGACAGGTGAGAATTCAACCTTGAAATTGTGGGCGGTGCGATTGCGTGGTGCAATCGCCTGATTGCTCCCATCGCTCGCAACCCGTATGCTGCAACGCTTTTCTCCCCTTTTTCCAATGTTGTCCTAGGAGAAATCTTCAACAAAAGGACACACAATGCAACAACCGAAACAATTTTACTTGGAATTTAAGTGGTCTGCACCATTGGATCCAATTATGACCACATCCAACCTTTTGGCAGTAGCAAGTGATGAGAGTGATAGTGCCGGGCTGCACAAATCTTGGCGGTTGGATACAGTGCTCGCGGACGGTGGTGCATTCAATGGTGATGAGTGCATTGAAGATATGCGCCGAAATCAAGCAGAAAAAGAAAGAAAACAATTGGAGAAACTTGCACGAGCACAACAATGCGAAGGGCGCCGCAACGCGAAAAAACGAGAGCATGAAGACAAGAAGAAGCGGCAAGAGGGCCGCAAGCGCAGCACCGAGGAGAAAAGAAAAAAACACGACGGTGCGTGGGAGAAAAGGAGGAGACAAAGTGACAAAGTGAGGCACAATGTGCCTGTGACCACGGCGCGGGGCCAAGCGCAAAGCCTTGGGCCTTGAGCGTTGGGACAACGGCACCACATGCCCGTGTGCAAACGCTGTTGGCACGGTAGAAGCAGAACATCGGGCTTGCCGTGAAACGTAGGTGCAGTAGATTCATGATAGGTGTTACGTGCTTGTGTGGAGCCGTGACGGTGCCTATTTGGGACAAGAGGACTCTCATGGGCAATGCACAATCTGTACTCCGAGCTCTGATGCCGCGGCGGCCTCCGATGGAGACTACAACCAAACTCATGTGTCTGGAGGTAACGCCACATAATGCCTCCTAGATTGGGGGAGGGGGAGGGAAAAGGAAGGTGGGTTTGCCAAAGGGGATCCTTGGACAACGGTGAGAAGGGAGAGTAGGCTCGTGGTTGCATGAGCAATACACAACACGTTGAAAGTAATTGCCTTGTGCTGTGCGCGTGTTAGTTGTAGCGGACTCCAACTTCTGGGTCGGTCGTAAAATTACATATTTTGCGAGCTAGCGTTGCAGGTTGGGGTCCATATGTCCATTTGCCATAATTTTTGCTTATATGTGCACCCCTGATCAAGCCGAATGCCATGGTCAATTTTGGTTGAGCGGATGTTCCTGTTTACGCTCTTTTTGAAGCACGACCGTGATGCCACGCGATAAGGTATGCACCAATCTTTTTGTTTTGGTCCCGAAGTCATGTATAGAAATCCTTCTTAACATGGGGTCCAATGGTTCAAAATGAGCAATTTTTGGCATGTATGAGTAGCGTGGATCAAGCCCTACACACTGATACTTTCCGATTTAGCCAACTCATCGCTGACGGCACTTGTTAAGAACGACTGGGAGCCACACAGTGTCTACCACGTTATTTGACCAGCCCTCAGATTTCGAGCAGTCAACCCAGCAGCGCTCGTGAATACGTTTCCGCAAATGTATGTCTAAAGTAAATAATAATGCTCCGGACAGCATATCTTAAACGTCAATTTAAAAGAATAAGCGCAGCCGAATTCCGGAACTGTTATTGTACGGTAAATTGTCCTGATTAAAGGTCATTTTCCATTTGGCTTTTTCTGGCCGAACTCTGCACATAGGGGAGGCCAGCTCTTTTTCAAGTAACAGATGCAAGCCGGGTGCTCAGATTGCCGCTGACAGAACCATGGAGACCGCGGACGAAAACTAAATAGAAATGGCGTAAAGAGGCGTGCTCAAGAGCCCTCGCCCGTTTGGAAGCCACCATTGCATCGACGAATTCGGCCATCACCTTTAATTTTTCCCACATTTCCGGCCACAGCCTACATCGTTGGGGTAGAACGTTGCCCCGAATCACAGGACATGCAGAACAATATACAAAAGTTTCAGGCCCTGTTTAATTGTTGGAACATGGATGTACTGGCATAGGAGACACGAAAAAAACCGGTATAGGGCCCCATGGATTCCCAACAAAGCTAGGTCTTTATTCTTATCCTTTAAACAAGGATGCCATTAATAGAGAAAAGCTATTTTGGCTATGGTTTTTCGCCAACGAGTGAGATGAAAGTGGCTAAGGTGTTATGGTCTCGAGCAGCAGCAGCGCAGCGAACTCGCGGGTCGGAATCGCATTGCAGTCTGCAAATACATATGAATGAAACATCGAGATGCCGCGGTGAACAAAGTGGTGTATAATACTTCGATATCTTTGAACAGGGTTTTTGTCTTCGAATTGGTGAAATGGGTATGATTTGATGCTCCGCCAAAACTTCCTGCGCAGAAAGAGGTTTGTAGTATTTTGGGATTTTCGAGACACAAGACATTTCCCAAGTCAAACCACCACAAGTGGTAGCCAGTTAGGTCGCCGGGAGATCATTATTGTCGACCTGTGCGTTACAATCTTCGACGCTGTCTTTGATTTCAACTTGAAATGGAACGACCTTTCGACGACGCAGCTATGCTGCACTTCATTCGAGATTGTCTGTTTCGATCCCACTCGCTGTTGCACCAAGAGTTTTCGAGTAAGCTAGAAAAGTTCATCGCACAGCGCATTGCAAGTCGAGAAGGTGAGTGGTTTCCGAGCATATCTCGTGATCTTCACAGCTTGTCGCAGAAGCTCGCAGGAGTTTGAACCAAGGTCATTGAATTGGAGCAGCGCATCGATGAGTTGCAGATATTAGCAGCAAACGCCACGGCGGCGACGAATCACAGAGTGGACACTTTGCAGTCTTCGACGGAGAATGCAACACAAGCAGCAGTAAGTGAACTTCGAAGACTGCAACATGAACTTTCGCAATGTTACGTCCTTTTCAACGAGTTTGCACAATTTTCGAGCCAACAACCTTCGAATCACTCTCAGTTTTCACCACAACACCCTCACGCACAACCATCTTCTTCGAGCTATGCACGGTATTCGCCAGGGAACAACCAGCCGACTCAACATTACCAACCGCAACAACCACCTCTACAAGCACCTCCCTTTGATCCGTCGATGAATGAAGCCAATCCAATGAGTACCAAGAATCCTTGCGCTCCAACATTCAAGATCCTGGGTCGCGGAGTTGAACGCCTACGCAAACGGATTCGATTATTTTCTGGGAAACCAGGATCAGGAGATTTTGGGACTTGGAAGGAGGATATTGTGCGAGTCTTCGCCCTGTCGGACATCACTTCACCACACGATCAAGTCACCACCATACCGTTTCTTCTCGAAGCCAACGCTGTCGAGTATTATCACAGTTTGACAAAACAGGTACAAGATGATTGGTTCGAGCTCATGCGTGCGTTGGGTCAGCGCTTCGATTGCATATTCCATGTGCCAGTGTACCTGTCGAGAATGTTAACCTTGCGAGAAAGTGAGTTCCTTCGACATGCGGACTACGTGAAGGAGTTTCGAACTTGCGTCATCAAGTCGAAGGTCAACACCAATGACGTCCAGATGGGTTACTTCGGTAACTCTCCATTTGTTGAAGGGTTGTCGAATGACGCTGTGCGCCGACCGTACATCGTCGAAGTCCGTTCGAAATTGCGTTCAAGAAGACCATTTGGCTTCGACACGGTGGTGGAGACCATTGCCAAGGCTTACATGGCAGCCGGCTATCAACTCGAAGATATTCAGAATGCGTCGCGACCGATAAGAGACACCACGGGTGCTGCGGTCTAGAGACCTCTGCCTATGATGGTTCCGCCAAATTGCACTTCAACACCTTTTCCTTCAAGTCCTATGCCGACCTCGCACTTCAATCCTATGCCGACTCCAGCTGCGGGCCAATGGCTTCGATTGTGCCGGAGCCCATGAATCTGGATACAATTGCCAACCTTTGAGAAGAGCTGTACGCCTACATTGGCGAATGTGGAAATGATCCGTTCAATCGCCCAGATGGCCGAGAAACTAGACGTTGCTACAGCTGCGGCGAACAAAGGCACTTGGCCCGCAACTGTCAAAAGAACCGACCGCCATCCGGAGGAAAAGAATGTCGAGAGTGGAGAACAGGCACGCCCCGAAGAGATCTGAGTCGAGACAGTAAGGGACGATTTCGATCACGCTGCAAGAGCAGAGAACGGCCCACGTCGGCCTAAAAAGCATCTTCGAAGACCTGGTGGCGGACGTCCTCGAGAAGAGCTGAACTCCGCCATGAGTACCAACAAACCGGAAAAGATTTTGACACTTGGGAGTGTCAACGTCGAAGGAACAGAGCCTGAGCATGCGACTCTCTTCACGGTTCGAGGGCGCATTTGCGTGGAATTTTTGGTCGACTATGGAGCGATGAGTGTCTTCATGTCAATGCGGACTGCAAAGAGGGCGCGACTTCCCCTCTAGAAACTGACCAACCCTGGACACGTTGTAACCGCCGGAAGTGTCCAAATCGAGGTGCGATACTACACGAGAACTTATGTTCGTGTTGGAGAGCTCGTGTTTCGACATCACTTCCAAGGTTTTTTGGAGATTCTACGGGATGCGGTGGTTGGGTTACCATGGCTTCGAAGCTATAACCCGATTGTCAACTGCAAGGAACTGTATGCGGACATATGGCATGGTTCAAGTTCATACCGATTGTCCTTGGACGAGTCAAGACACTCCACCCAGCTGCAGTTCCAGGCCGCTTCGAAGTTGGATCTTCTTTGGACACTTTCATCCAGTACCTCGTGAGTACGTCCGGTTGGGAGCCCTACACCACCTGCCAAAGAACGCCATGACCTACACTCGTCGACACGCGATGAGAGCGGCGCTGACATACCCGATGAGTCCGAAACGGAGGATGGTATCGCCGATAAGGAGTGCAGCGACATTAAAATCGAGTACATTTCGTTGCCGAAACTCAATGGGGAGATCCGTCGAGCCGACCTCACCGGTGGTCAAGTGTGCTGTCGTCCATGAGTCCATGACGATGGATCTTGTTGTTGTTCTTCTCGTTGTTCTTCTGCTCTGCAGGTCTTTCTTGAGCTCCTTTTCTACTCTTGGTGCTAGACGAGCAAAGAACTGCCTCTGCTACCAACTTTTACCCTTTGACTCTTTCTTCGCAAAGGAAGCATGGCCTTATCCCGGTCACCCTTGGATGAACACCACGACACTGCAATACACAAAGAACTAGCAGTCGTCAACTTGAATCTCAATCCAAGTATCAACAATAATACAAATAAGAAATAGACATCCTGTGAGAGGAAGTGAAGAACAATGGACAAATATGAACACAAGACCTCATACCTGAACTACATGCAAATGGGCAATTTCCGCTCTCCATTGGGTATGGGGATATAGAGTCGGGAAGTGCCCTCAAAACACACAAATTCAGCAATTCTATTTTACAATATCATGTCCTAATGGACTGCACACAAGGTGCCACAGCAAAAGCAAGGGAGCAATGGGCACTCAGGACTTAGGCCTCAAACATCCACCAATACTGCATCCAAGGGGGCGTCCATAAGGGTGCACTAAGGGCCTCACAAATGGCAAGAAATAGGCAACATGGAGGTATTTCACATGGGTGCTCAGGGCAGCCAAGGCCGGACCCATGGCTCATGAGATAGGAGGCAGGACCTAAGACTCATCCCTAGATGCGAGACTTGAAATTAGGTCCGAGATCCTCATGGGGTGAAAGATATTGGCCCGCCAATTGACCACAAGTAGAAGCTGAAATTGGGGTCCCAAAATGGATGATTTGGCACACCCTAAAATGAGCTAAATTTGAAAGTATCCCCAAGGGTATTCCTCTATGATGGCTTCGAGACGGGACTCAACGTTTGGTGTTGCACCCAATGGGAGTCCAGTGTGGGCCCACACGTACTTGGGTCCCAAAGATCTCCATGGGCCATGGCATGGTGATGGCCGGAATTGTACCCACAAGTGCCAAAATGGCAAAATTGTCCACACTCACCTTGGCATAGCTTCTTGTGAGCGGGCGCTTCGGTTCGCCCACGTGGTGTGTGAGTCATGGGAACCAATATGCATGAGCTACATACCATATGTGGTCCATTGGTCCATGCGTCTGGCGTGCACGGGGGGGCTGAACATAGTGCACGTCGAGCCAAAAATATAGGAAATGGCAGAAAATGGCCAAAAATGCACACACTCATGGTGGGGCAAACGGAGCACATGTTTTACTTGGACCGAGGTGTGCTCCAGAATTGAAACCAAGTGCTATGTGTCCAACATACCTTTTGGGCGTCGAATAAACACCCCTCGATTCGGGAATGGCAGGGTCACCAAGTGAACCCATGATTTGTCATTGACCCAAATTGCCCACATGGTGGCCTTGGTGTGCCAAGCCCAAAAGGAGTTATTGGCTAGATCTAAGATATGTTGGGCACCGAAGTATATACTCTCATTACATACTTGGGTCATGATGTCAATTGAACAGAACTTTGAGATACAAGGTCGCCACTTGACATCGTGACGGCCCAAAACTGGTAAAATTGATGAAAAAACGTGAAAAATGGACTGGAAATCCCACAAATATATTACAATATCTTCGTCTTGAATTGAATATTCGGCAATTCCCTTCACAAACTATGTCTCGGTACCATGGACCTTCGATTCCAAGCTTGGGGTCCATTTGGGGTGCAATGGAAGGTTACTTGCGCTGCTCCCCAAGTGGGCATGTGGAAAAATGATAAAATGCAAATAACACACCTTGCTTGCACCGCATCGCTTCGGGTATGCTCTCCATGAGTCCTTGGGTGCAGGTTGGACTTTCGTTTGTTGGGTTGGGTTCGGGAGAAGGGCTCCGCTTAATATGGGGTCCATGGGCGGGTTGATCTAAGAATGGCATACCCGCCAAATGGGCACACGAAATGACCCATATTTGGTCAACAACCCTACCCAAGCCTTATATACCCAACCTAGTGGCCTAGGACCAAAGGATGCCTACATTCTTATGTAACTTTGGTCCCTGAACACACATGCAAGTGCTTGGGTTAGAAATCGACCTCATTTCCGAAAATCGATTTTTGACGTTCAAACACAAAATGTGGCCAAGTGGGTTATAATGGACATATATGCACACTGCGGGGAAGGCAAGTGATATGACCCGGGTCGTAAGGCGTGCAAAGAGGGGGATTATACCAACTCAGCATTTTTCTACATGTACTTGGGCGCCAAGTACATGAGATTGCCCAATTTTCGGAAAATCCGAAAAATGTGTAACCCTTTGGGCATATTGAGTTGGGACCCAAAGGCTTCAATATGAGGGTGATAGGGGCAAACCCTCATCAATAGTGCCTATGAGGCACATTAGGTCGCCCTAGGGGGCTTGGACGCGCGAATCCCTTGTTATTGGACTTGGGGGATGAAAGCGCGTTTTGAGATCTTTCTTTACGGGAAAAATCGGCGACTTCTGTCAAAAAATACAGAAAAAAATTGCGGAACACTCGAAGTGTGTTGCGCGTTAAGTTCTCAAAGAATCACTTTACAAATTTGGCTCATCAATGCCGCGGCACAGGCGACGCCGTCATTTGCGACTGCGACGACGGGCGCCTGTGGTCACCTAATAGGCAATGATCGAATTTTGATGAAATTCCATCACCAACATAAAATTGTTGGAAATCCAGCTTGACTGGTGCCACTGACGGCAATGAAACGACAACGCCGGGAATCGTCATTCTGCAACAACTGCAAACAAATAAAAACGTGGTATCTCAGTGGAGGAAGAAAGATACCTCAGGGACGTTGTAAGGGTGCCCATGGGGGGTCAAAGGGGCGGCGCTCACAGGCTGGTCCATCCGGAAAATACCCCCCCCCCAAGACACAAGTAGGCCTTGTGTCTGGAAAGGCCATTTGGGAGGGAGCTAGCAGAAATGCACAATCGGGAGGGAAGGGTTGGTGTTTAAATTCCCAGACCAGCTGTGAATTACCTAAACATTCCCCCCACCAGCCCCAAGTATCCCGGATAGGCGTACTTGGCAGAACATCTCTCAGAAGTTGCGGAATGCACCTTCACCAGCCCACACATGTGCTCTGCACACAAACAGGACAAACACGGAACCATCGCAGGCGACGCCCGCGTATGGCACTCAGCCATGCACACTGCAGTGACGATAGTAGACAAAACAGAAATCACACACATATCACGTGGGGGTAGACCCCAAAAGCAGGCCGGTAACCTAGAAACAAAACTCACTGGCTGGGATTCAGCCCAGAAGGTGCCGCAGCTTGGTTATCGCCTCCCTGTAGGGGGCCCCCCTGGCGCTTGAGGTTCCCGGGGCGTGATCACACAGGATCTGCACATCTGTGGCATCACATACCGTTCCCTAGCCTCAGCAGCTGCCTTACCTGCACTAATCGGCCAGTGCCGTTTTCCTGGTCCCTTTGAACCCGTAATTGTGAGCCATGAATAAGCTTCACGCCCACATACAATGTGGGTTAGGGCTGTATAATTCTCCTGAACTCAATTGAATTCAGGATGCGAGTTCCTGTAACCGCACCCACGCCACTCGGATTCGACACTCAGCGAACAACAGGGCTCGCTGTAATAACACTCTGTAATGTACAATCCATGCGTGTCACTGCATAAAACACCAGTCACATCCACTGCGGGCTGCAACGGTCACCCCTGAGGAGGGCAAACAATCAATGCCGGCTCAACAGTGTTTCAACGGGGCGACACACCAAGAAAAGTGGAGAGACAAGCGAGGAGGGATGGAGAGTAATTAAACAACATAACAAAGAGACACATGCACGGATCCACGTCTGGTTGCACAATCCTGACAGAGGTGCACACCAACACTCTCTCCATGCCGAGGCACGTCGGAGCGTCATAGGCTGTCGTGGCTAAAACAGGCTGTGCCTAGGGCACACAATCGGGGTGGCCTGTGCACACAACGCGTGTCTACTAGGCCGATCAGGAACTAAGCCATTGTGAGACGGCGAGTCGCAGACCGCCTCTCAGCCGTGCGACGATGTGTGTCTCTGCGTGCACTCGTGGACGTGGCAACTGTACTGCACTATGGAATGTCCAAGAGGATGTGAGTCGATGTAGAAACAGGGACGGAGTTTCGATACCACATCCTTACCCTGCTCACAGCTGCACGCTCTTCCAAGGGGAAATCCCGTCTGCACCTTGGTGTCATTGCGGCTGCTGGTTTCCGTTGCATCTGCTGCACAAGGACGATCTTGGCCAGACTTGTCTCCTAGGTACCAAGCAAACTGTGGTTCTGGCCGGTTGCGACGGCTCACCCACATAACATACAAACCACAATGATGATAAACCTGATGACAACTGAACCGAAAGGCTATACAAAAGGGTGCTTCCCACTCCCGAATCCCGGGAGGGCCCACGTGCGTTCATGAAAAATCGGCCAAAAATGGCCGTTTTCTGGTCAAAAATTGAAGGTTTTTGGCCCCAGACAAGCAGTTGAAGACCCCCCCCCCTATTTTGAGGGTGCTGGATGCGAAAAAGTAGGATGTAGGCAGACACAGAGCAGGAAAACACAATTTACAGCATCCGTATGTACCAAAATGTGCCGTTTTTCATGAAAAATCGCAAAAAAATGACCGTTTTCCGGTCAAAAATTGAGTTCTTTTGGCCTCAGACAAGCAGTTGAAGACCCCCCTCTCCATTTGGAGGGTGCTGGATACGAAAAAGCAGGTTGTAGAGGCATATATATCACGAAAACACAATTTACAGCATGCGTATGCACCAAAATTTTCCATTTTTCATGAAAAAAACGGCCAAAAATGGTTGTTTTTTGGCCAAAAATTGAGTTTTTTCAGCTTCAGATAAGCAGTTGAAGACCCCCTCCCCCTATTTTGAGGGTGCTGGATGCTAACAAGCAGGTTGTAGGGGCACACCGATCACAAAAACGCAATTTACAGCATGCGTATGCACCAAAATTTGCCATTTTTCATGGAAACAAACGGCAAAAAATGGCCGCTTTTTGGTGAAAAATTGTGTTTTTTGGCCTCAGCCGAGCAGTTGAAGACCTCCCCACCCCTATTTTGGGGGTGCTAGATGCAAAAAAGCATGTTGTATGGGGACACAGATCGCCCAAACACAATTTACAGCATGCTAACTACTTGAATGGGTGTTTTTTTTTCTGCTGCAGGTTTTGGGATTTTTGGACGTCATAAAATCCTATGTGCAACAGTGGGTGAAAAAATGGAAAACAGCATTGGGGTTCAGTTCAGTCAGTCAGCAAGCAGGGAAAAAACAGCATCAGCAGAAGTAGGCACAATCCTGGGTCCGATGAACTCACCATTACATCAGGATTGTGTCCGGGTACAGCGACAGGAACGGCGATTCACCACCGTTTGCAGCCGGAACTGGTTCACCATTCCCTTGGGAGGGCTCTGCATTCCACAGATTCCTGAGGGTATCAACCAAAGACCCCCCCTGAGCGTCAAGCTGACACTCAGGCTCAGGCTCAGGCTCAGGCTCAGGCGGCGGAGAGCAAAGAACTCGCCATTTAAATGAAACATTATCCACTTGGACCCTTTGCCAATTAAAGTGACTGAGGTCCACGTAGAGTCCATGCTGCATATTATATTTCATCCACGTACTGTTGATGTCGTTGAGAAAACTGGCGGCGGGGAGCCATTCCAGGCGGACGTGATCTCGAAATTTAACATACCACCAAAGCTTGGCACCGGGAAAAGGTTGGCGGGCGCTTTTGTCGCGGCTATTGGGCCCTTTTCCACGCCATTCATATTTGTCCACCAGCTCCAGCATGTACGAATCGTCGTGAATCCCACGGCGCTCCGCATAGTAATGCAGTGGGGGCTGACGTCTGTCATGGAGCTTCACAAAGGGCTTCAGCTGTTCGACCGATAGGTCATGCTCCACTCCATTGTGGTTAACCGGGTAAACGGAGTCAGAGATCCTGTCAATGATCTCAGCGGATCCGTGCTATACTCTACCGAGCTTTTCTCCTTCTTCCTCTCCGTTCTGGACCCATTTACGGTCACCGGCAACGAAAACAGAGGGAGGGTGTTCCTTTAGAAACTTGTCCAACTGTTTTTAGTGTATTGCCTCCAGTTTTCCTTTTACCAATTCTCTTTCCGCAGCCACCCTCTGAAAAAACTTGGTGGTGTCCTCGCAGTCCTCACTGTCCACCACCGGGGGTAGGTCGCCCAACCCTATGGGGTCGCGCCCAAACACCAGGCGGTGTGGCGAGTAGGGTGCCACTGCCCCAGGGAGGTCATTGAGACCCCACAGGGCCAGTGGCAACGCCTCCAGCCAACTCACCTTCCTGCTGAGGAGGTACTGCCGCAGAGTATTGATGGTACTCTGCGCAGCCCACTCAGCCCTGCCATTGGACTTAGGTCTATATGTAATAGACTTGGCCTGTTCAATGCCGGCAAGATTGCACAGCGCATTGAAGAGGGTGCTGCTGATGATCGACTGATTGTCAGCTTGAATGTCTCTGGGTAAGCTCATGAAAAATCCACACCTATGCAGGAAGAGCTCAGCAGCCATACGACTGGTGAGCCCCTCCTTACAGCAGGGTATGGCCATCACATATCCTGTCAACCGACAAACTATGACCATGGCGTAGTTGGCCAAATTTTCTGTCTTGGTTGACTGCTTACGGACTTCAGGTAAATCCACCAAGTCTATGGCCACTGAGCTGAAAGGAAACGAGGGTACGGGGAACGGTTTGCAGGAGTCAGGATGTGGGCCGCGTCTAGCTTTCGCGTGTGCGCAAACCACACAGTCCGACAATACCTTCTTCACTGTTTCCCGCAGCCGGGCATCGGGCATGTCAGCGTGAAAACGCCGTACAAACAGCTCCAGGGTCTTTCCCTGACCCAGGTGGGCACATGCATGTAACTTCCGGATGACTTGAGACGCAATGGACTGCGGGACCCAAATTTTACCATCCCTACGAATGTTGGGATGAATCCACTGGGGTCCCTTGACCCAGAGGTATCCATCCATGAGAACCTGATTCTCCAGACCCCCATCCAGGAGTCGCTTGTACGTTCTCGCCGCCCGGTAGTGGGTCATCCAGTCCTCGTACAGTATTTTGGTCTCAGGCGGCACGTTGACCTCAGTGAGGTTCCAGAAGAGGCTGGCGGCAACCTAGGTAGGATCTCCCTCACTGTAGCACAGTGGAGACGCATCATCCGTCTCATCCAACACATTCCAGATGGCTTCATCAGGGGCAACACTGGAATCCGCTTCAGACGAGTTGTCCTCCTTGAGGCTCATATGGCCTCTACGTGGAACACCAAACCGGGGCCACCATCTTTGGGGCGTCCTCCGACGGCGAACTACACACCCTGGCGGACGCCGTCACTGCCACACCGCCATCCGAAACGATCCGGCCCCGTAACATCTGGGTAGTCGTGGACGACACGCTCGACATCCACCTCACCAAGCACCTCGCGGACGTGCCCCTCCACAGAACACTCGAATCCGGACTCACCACGCAAGCGTTGGGGCTGTGGATCGCCTTCAGAGGCATGCATCCCCAGGACGCCCTGCACATCGTCAAACAGGAATCCCAGCGCTACACGTACGGCAATGGACGCGCAGACATGCATGCAAAACACCAGAACACCAACCACACCCCAGGGCTCGAACATGTTTGACTAGACACCCCACACCACAGCCACCTCCAGCACCTACCCCCGATACCCTCGGCCACACAGCACCCCCACTGGATACCCGAGGACATGCCGTACACGGATCGAGACAAGCGGTACCACTACCCCACGCACATCCAGCAACTGGCGACCACGTTGGGCCACCCAGCGAACACAGAACTCCTATGACGCCTCGAAGACTCCGTCAGTACCCCCCTCTACTACTCAGCCCTACGCCCAGATAGCCTCCCAGCACACCTACAAAAAACCCCGACTCCAGCTCGCCCTGGAGCAGCTTCTCCTCCTCACCCGATACCACCGATAGTACGCACGCCGCTCGATCCACGTCCCCGCCAGATACACCAAATGCATCTGTGGCCACGCGTAAGAAAAAACCTGTGACCATGTAAAGACGTGCCCCCTGTACCGAGGACTGGACACCCTCACAGACTGGAACCCAACCAACACCATCGCACAGCACGCCTGTGGGTTGACACGGTCCCCGACAACCCAACAACTCGCCACCATCCTCAAGCGGAGGGAGGTGCTCGAGGCGGTCCGCAGGGGGCTCGTCCCCACTGCCGTCTACACCTTGCTACACACCCACGAGGAAGACCTGCAGGGCACGGTAGCGCACATGCAACGGACGGCCGTTGCCAAGACAGCTGAGCAGCTCACGTACCGCACCCACAAATACCTGCAGCAAGCAGCCACCCTGCCCTCGAACAGACCAAGCCCACCTCCTCAAACTCCTGTTCTACCAACCGTGAGAACCTGCCTCACGACATACCACCCAGCACGCCTGCACACCATCCACCAGGCACAACATCGGCAAGGCATGCACGAGCACCACAGACACCGCACACGCACCCGCCGGTATGCACGCGCCACAAGTCCCCATGCCCCCACGCCACTGTCCGTGCACAGGTACCGCCAACCGCCAGCCACCGCGTGCCCCGTCTGCGTGCGCCAACGGCTACCACGGACGGCCCTACCCTGCAACCCAGACCACCGGGTCTGCCTAGGAGCCGCACACCGCCTCACCCACTGCCCCCACTGCGGGGACCTCAACCCCCCCCACCACGAGCGACCCGCGACCCCAGCCGCACCCCCCCCTCGCCAGCCACCCCAGTCTCTTCGAGCCACTCACTGACGCCCTCCAGGACCATCTGCGAGGGCACTACGTGGCGGACGCAGCGGACCTCGCGTGGACCATAGCCATGGCCACGGGCGACACATGCCCGCCCCCTTACAGCCCGCCCCTGCGCCACAGCGCGGGGCGGCTTGAACATGGCGGCCCGCCACATCCTCCTCGCCCTCTACCTCCACCACCGTGACCTCCACCTCCCAGACTCACAGCTCACGGCCCCCCGAGCAGTAGCCCCGGACGCCGGAAGGGTGGGTGGACACGGCACCAGAGGAGATAGGGGCCGACCTCCGAATCACCTGCCGCCGGTTCAACACTGCCCTCGGCCGACAGAAAGGAACACCTTACCAACTCAGCGCACACCTCTACCCGGCACACCCCCCCCAACCCACGCAGCTGAAGCCCCCGGAGGGCTGAGAGTCCTTTCGGGACGCCCATCCGGCCGCTCCCAACGAAACCACCGCCGCACAGACGGGCCCCGCGGACCAGCGCGCCTACGTCGATGGCCTCGAGGCGTGCCTCGGAGAGGCGCATCGCTGGCACGCCCGCTCCCCGTCACCCCTGCAGTGACAGGGGGGTTCACCCGCCCTCGACACCCACCAGGCCAAGAAGACCAAGACAGGTCAGGGGGTCTGCCAGCGCGCCCGCCAGCAAGGCGCGGCACCCCGGCCGGGACCCAGGCCCAGCCACGCCGCACCACCCCACTCCCAGACCCCCGGGGCACAACAACAGCGCCACCCCCACCAGCGCCCACCGCCGCCACCGTACCACAGCACCCTGACCTAGCAGCCCAGCCAAGGACCACGTCCCGCACACGTCCACGCCAGGCGAGGACCATCATTCACGCAGAGCAAGGGGACATGGCACCACCAACACTACCACCACGCCCCCGCCGTCCCCGACCCTTACCCCCCGATGCCCCAATACTACAGCGACCCCACCAGCAGCATCACCACCCCGCCCCAGCGCAGCCAGCTCCCACAGGCCAACCACCCCACGGGGCGCATCACACCACACCACACCATCACGTGTACCACGGGCACACCTACCACCACCACCAACCCTTACAACCGTACCCACCAGCGCTGTGGTACCACACACAACCAACGCACCCTCAACACCACCACCACATGATCCAGCACCACCTACCGCCCCCACTACACAGGCTCACGACATACGGGCCTCCGTACACCCCCATGCACCCGCGGGGGGCCAGACACGCGCATCAACAGCACCAGGGCCTACAAGGATCACCCCACCACCACCAGCAGCCCCCCCATCCACACCCCGTGCCAGCAAGCACCATCGACCACCAGCCACCCACTACCTACGGACCACAGCCCCACCCGGATGCCCAGGCAGGCGCCTCCCACCAGTACCTCGCCACAGCAGCCAGCTGGGGACCACAAGGACCTCACGGCGCGCACACACAACACCCGAGCGACCCGGCGGGACGCCCAGACTCCCATCCGGCACAACACCCACCCCCAGCCCCCCAACCACCAGCAGTGCCGCACCCACACCATCCCCCCCCCCGTGACCAGGCCGCAGACGCACCGCACGGAGACCCCCACCAACCCCCCCTAGCCCCAGCCCCAGCCGACACACACCACCGCGGGTTTCTCCTCCCGCGGCAACGAAGAGAAAAATCCCGTCACCAGACCCCGCACGCGACAACGACGACCACCTCCCCCCACCAACACCACCCTCCCAGCACACCCCGCACCACCAGCAGCCGCATTGGCCAAGCCCTACGCCCTACACAACCCCGAAGCGGTACGGCAGCACCTCCGGGGGCTCGGAGACCAGGAGGTGCTTCGCCTCCACACCTCCGGCACCACCCAGCGCATCCGGGCAGCCACCCTGGACCAGGCGGCCACCCTGGGCTCGGGGAGGGCGTCGGAGACTTCCTCTTTGACGCCTTCCTCCACGTCACCCGACACGACCGCCCCCCGCTCGCCACCCCTGATGGCGAGAGCCCGCCCCCCACCGGGGAGCCGGATCTTGGCGCCCCCCACCGACTCGGGGCAACACAATTTGTCGGACACCCCATGCCGGGGCGCGTGGACACCAAGGGCCGCATCCGCTACCACGAGCCCAACATGGCCCACCCCCCACGCAGCGCCACCCCCAGCTACCCTGAGGAGTGGGAACGGGAGACATGGGTCGACCGGATGGCCTCCCTGAGCAACTTCAGGGACCACCTCCCGGGAGATGTCCCCACCCCCGACAACCAGCAGCCAGCCCCCTCCACGTACATGACCCTCATGTACAACATACACTACACCCTCTCCATCAGCCAGTACCACGCACCAACTGGCCATTGGGTAGTACACGGCACCGACTCCCTCCTCCCCGCCGACTACGCCCCCCCCCCCCCCCCGCACAACACGGGGGCCGGCACGTACACCAGGGAGAACAAGCCCGACGACCCCCACATCTGGGGCAGGTGGGAGCGCAAGTCCCTGGACACGCTGCTCTCCATCCGCAGCGGCAACCAGGGCCTTTGCAGGGCGATGTATTGCCTTGCCAAGTGGACCCAACGGACCTGGGAGATCCCCGCGGACCGGTGGCTGTGGAAAGTCACGCTGCGCCCCCTGAGGTGGGAGGCCCCCCCGAACCGCAGGGCACCCGCCCCCCCGCGCCCCACCACCCCCCAGCTCTGCCCGTACATTGTGGCAGCCCGCCTCATGGCGCTGCTGTGGCCGGGCCCAGACACCCCCACCCAAAACTACCCCCACCTCACGGCGGCGGACATGTCCGCCATCCAACGATGCTTCTTCAGCACCCTCGACTACCTCCAGCAAATGCACCCACACATCCTAGAGCTGAGGTGGACGCCCCCCAGCGGGACGACCGCCACCACCGCCGGTCCCGCTCCCGCTCCCCCGTCTCCTCCCCTGAGTGGACGGGGGAGACCCTCGCGGAGCGCGAGGAGCGGAGGCTGGCGGAGGCGGCGGTGCTGGTCGGGCCGCCGCCGCCGGCTCGGGAACCTGGGCCAGCCGAGACTGCCGCCCCCGCCGCCCAAGCGGCCAGCCCCGCCGCCCCGCCCCGCCCAGACGCGCAGGAAGCGGAGACCGCGGCGGGCCACGCCGCGGCCCCGGCCGCGGCCCCCGGCACGCCGCCGACAAGGGGGGCAGCCCCGGCGCAGGAGCCGGACGCATCGCCGAGGGCTGCCGCAGCCGCAGAGGAGAACAAGAAGGGCGCGCGAGGGGTTGCGACGGACCCCGCACGGGCCGCGGGCGCCTCGCCGGCGGCCACCGCGGCAGCAGAGGAGAACGAGGAGGGCGTGCGAGGGGTTGCGACCGCGGCCACGGGCGCCTCGTCGGCGGCCGCCAGGGCAGCGAAGGAGAGCGAGGAGGGCGCGCGAGGGGCTGCGGCCGCGACCCCGGCGGGCTGCGACGCCGCCTCGGCCGGCCACGCCGCGGCCCCCAGCACGCCGCGCAAGCGGGGGAAGAACCCCGCACGGGCCGCGGACGCCTCGCCGGCGGCCGCCGCAGCAGCAGCAGTGGGCAGGGAGAGCGCGAAGTACCGCGCCCACGCCAACCCCACCCACACCCACACCAGCCCCCCGAAGCCGTTTGCCCCCAAGCCCTTCTCCCCGGGGCGGGAGCGGCACGTCCTCCCCCCGACGCGCGAGCGCTCGCCGCCGGGCGTCACGCTGCCGCAGCTGCAAAGGCAGCGGGACGCCCGGCCAGTGGTCCAGGAAGGGCGCAGCGGCGGGGGGGAGGGGAGCAGCGGAGGGCGCGACAGGCAGGGGGCAGGGGAGGGGCCAGGGCACGGGAAGGGCGCGCAGGGGCGCGGGCAGGGAGCCCAGGTGCAGGGGGCAGGGCGAGGGGAGGTGGGAGAGCGAGCGGGCCAGGGCGTGGTGGACGGGAGGCGGGACCCGCGACACGGGCAGGGGGCCGGGGAGGGGCCAGGGCACGGGAAGGGCGCTCAGGGGCGCGGGAAGGGAACCCAGGTGCAGGGGGCAGGACGAGGGGGGGTGGGAGAGCGAGCGGGCCAGGGCGTGGGGGACGGGAGGCGGGACCCGCGACACGGGCAGGGGGCTGGAAAGGGGCCCAAGGGCAAGGGCAAGGGCGCCGCGGGCCCCAAGGGACAGGCGGGACGGGGCATGGGAGCCCAGGGAGGAGGGCGGGGCAAAGGGAGGGGGGCAGAGGGCGGAGCGCCCCCGCAGCCGGACGTGCAGCCGGTGAGGTGCATCCCCCCCGGCATCCAACAGATGCCGGCACACCACACCCAACACCACCACCACCACCACCACCACCACCTCTACAACATCGACCCTGACGCCGGCGAGCTCGTCCCCCCCCAGCCCCCACGACACCAGCACCAGCAAGCCCCCCCCGCGCCGAGGGCGGAGCCGGCGCGGATAGCCTCGGCGGAGGGGGGACGGGGCGCGGCATCGGCGCCGCAGGCACAGGGGCAGCGAGGGGGGCCGGCATGGGGGGCGGAGGAGGGCCGGCCATGGGACCGGGACTGGGGCGCGGTCCCGGACCTGCTGGGGGAGGAGACCCTCCCCCTGGTGGGGGAAGTGTACGGGTGGTTGTGCTGGGCCAACCAGGGGACCTCCAGGAGGTCGAGGAACCGGCCCTTTGATGCCGTGCTCCTCCGGAGGGACGGAGGAAACCGAGAGGTACCCCCGGGGGGGTGGGCGGCCCCAGAGGACCACGAGAGGGTCCTCAGGTCAGTGATCCGGGCGGCGTGGCCCAACAGGGAGCTGACGTGGCCGGCCTTCCTGGAAGGGGGAGCGGTGCTCCGCATCACGGATGCGGACGCCAACAACTGGCTCCCCCGGGCTTTGCGTAGCGCCCTCGCCCACTGGCGCTACCGCCGGCACAACCCGCCGCCGCCGCAGCCCGAGCCCCCACACAAGCGGCGGCGCAGGTGAAGGCCCAGACGGCGGGTACGGGAGAGTTAGGGGGGGGGCTGGGCCCTCCGACCCACGCCCCCCCCACGGTATGGCACGACGTACGAGGGCGCACCACCTCCCGCGGGAGGGAGTGCGGAGACAACGAGCGCGGGGAGGAAGCTGCTGCCCCGCAACCAGCTAACCACTGACCGCTAACCCTCACGGCCACCCCCGGCCGGTCAGCGCCGCGCGACAACGGCCGGGGGATGAGGGACCCCGGCGAGGGCCTGCGCGAGAAACCAGCTCTCGATAGAGGGGGGCGGGAGAAGGGCGCGACCCCCTGGCCGATGGCTGGCCCCCGGGGCCAGGACTGCCATGCCGCCCCCGCCCCTAAACCCCCCGGCCGACGAGAGGCATCGCCAGGGGACCAAACGGCCCCCCCCAACCCACCCCCCCCCCCTCCCACACAGACGCGAGGGCGGGCGGGGGGGCGGCCCCCCCAGCCCCCCCCCCCCCGCACCCACCACAGCAGGGGAGCCACAGGCACGGCCCTCCGCCCCCCCAGGGCCGGGGGGGCGCCCCCCCCCTCAGGAGGAACGGCGACGCGGTAAGGGCAACGGCGGCTGGACCTGCTCCCGCGAACCCACACCGGCGTGCCGGAGCAACGCGCACAACGGAACAGGAAGGAGGCCGCGCCCCACATGACCCTCCCGTAACCACAGCCCACTCCGAGGTGACAGAGGGGGGGTTTCAGGTCGGATGGGGCCCCCAGGGGAGCGGTCCACTGGCCGCCCCTCACCCCCCCCCACCCCGGGGCGGCACTTCAGCCCCGACCGCACGCGCGCGCCGGAAGGGAGCGCGCCGGCGACACGGAGAGAGCCAGAAAGGAGTACCGCAGGCCGCCGCCCGGAACGAGAGCAGGGAGGCCGCGGCGCGACATGCCCCCCCCCCGCCCCCCCACCAGCCCGCCAGCCGCGGGGGCCCCGGCCCCGACCCCCCGAGGCAGGGGGGATGGACCCCCCCCGCCCGAGAGGGGAGCCGGAGTGTGACCCGCCCCCCCGCCCCAGCCGCCGGCTCAAATGGGGGCCGCGAAGAACAAGTGGGCCCACGCCTGCGCACCGGGACGCCGCGCAGATCGTGCCCAGAGAAGCCGGGTGGGCGCGAACCGGAGTATTATGGGGGGCCACGCCCCCCATGGACAGCACGACGCCAGTGACGCCCGCTTTGTTGCCTGCCCAGGGAAAGCGGCGCGCCACCTCCCGCGGGAGGGAGTGCGGAGACAACAAGCGCGGGGGGAAACCTGCTGCCCCGCAGCCCGCTAACCACTGACCGCTAACCCTCACGGCCACCCCCGGCCGGCCAGCGCCGCGCGACAACGGCCGGGGGATGAGGGGCCCCAGAGAGGGCCTGCGCGAGAATCCGGCTCTCGGTAGAGGGGGGCGGGGGAGGGGCGCGACCCCCTGGCCGATGGCTGGCCCCCGGGGCCAGGACTGCCAAGCCGCCCCCCCCCCCTTGGCCGACAGGAGGCATCGCCAGGGGACCAAAGGCCCCCCCCCACTCCCCCCCCCCCTCCCACACAGGCCCGAGAGCGGGTGGGTGGGCGGCCCCCCCACCCCCCCCCCCCGCACCCACCCCAGCTGGGGAGCCACAGGCGCGGCCCTCCGCCCCCCCAGGGCCCGGGGGGCGCCCCCACCCTCAGGAGGAACGGCGACGCGGTAAGGGCAACGGCGGCTGGACCTGCTCCCGCGAACCCACACCGGCGTGCCGGAGCAACGCGCACAACGGGACACGAAGGAGGCCGCGCCCCACATGACCCTCCCGTAACCACAGCCCACTCCGAGGTGACAGAGGGGGGGTTCGCAGGTCAGCTGGGGTTCCCAGGGGAGCGGTCCACGGGCCGCCCCTCACCCCCCCCCACCCCGGGGCGGCACTTCAGCCCCGACCGCACGCGCGCGCCGGAAGGGAGCGCGCCAGCGACACGGAGAGAGCCAGAAAGGAGTACCGCAGGCCGCCGCCCGGAACGAGAGCAGGGAGGCCACGGCGCGACACCCCCCCCCCCGCCCCCCCACCAGCCCGCCAGCCGCGGGGGCCCCGGCCCCCACCCCCCGAGGCAGGGGGGATGGCCCCCCCCCACCCGAGAGGGGAGCCGGAGTGTGACCCGCCCCCCCGCTCCAGCCGCCGGCTCACATGAGGGCCTCGAAGAACAAGTGAGCCCACGCCTGCGCACCGGGACGCCGCACAGATCGTACCCAGAGAAGCCGGGTGAGCACGAACCGGAGTGGTATGGGGGGCCAGGCCCCCCATGGACAGCACAACGCCAGTGACGCCCGCTTTGTTGCCTGCCCAGGGAAGGCAGAGGGACGGAAAGAGGCAGAGCGACCCCCGCCCTACAGGCCCCGCCCCGGCCGCACAGCCGGAGGAAACGGCGCACGCCCCCCCCCCCCCCCCAGCCCGCCCCTGTCAGCTGGAGCTTGCACCCCTAGGCAGTGCCCTGTCGCCTCAGAGATGGCGTGTCAACCTTGGGGCATCCCACGGGGAAGGGGTGTACAAACGCAAGCACAGGCCGTGGTGGCCTGTCTTCCCCTGTTCTCCCTCCCAACGGGCAGATCGGCAACCCGGCGGGACATCCCCAGCTCTAGGGCGCGGCGGCCGGCGATCCGACGGTGCGACGGTCCCTCCTCATCCACCCTGCACGTCAAACGGCGATCCGGCGGTGCCTCTGTCCGCCTCCTGCCCCCGTGCACGTCAGTCGGCGATCCGGCGGTGCTACTGTCCGCCTCTTACCCCTGTGCACGTCAGTCAGCGATCCGACGGTGCCGCACCCCACCCAGCCCCCTCCCCCCCTGTCCCGGCCCCGTACACGTAGACTGGGGCCTCCCGGCACGCGCAACACGCTTCACAACGCACAGCCCCACCCTCGGGACTGGATTCATAGCCGACAGCACCCCTAAGTCGCGTAAGAGACTCCCGCGGCCCAGTAGTGAGAGCGTCGGTCCTCAATCGTCCAGTGCGGGGGTTCGATCCCAGGCGTTGGTGCTCCTGGGATCCCTGCACGTAGAGCTCTCTAGTTGGCGACGTGGGAACCACCCCCCCCTCCAGCAACTCGCGCCACCACCGATACCGGTGGATCGGGTGGAGGTCTCGTTCGTTTTACCCCCCACCCTAGAAAAACAAAACACATGGGAGCCACCCACCCCTGCAGCAGTGCGCACCGTCACCTGTACTCGAACAGGTCGACGGGAGGCCTCGTCCGGTATTCGAAGGGATCGGTGGTAGACCACCGATCACGGGGTTCGAACCAGCTCCTTCGCGGCGCGCGCCGGGTGCGCTACCTCCAGGGCGGCTGCCTTCTGAGATACACTGGCACCCGGGTCACAGAACAAACGCGCCCGCAACCCCCTCCCCCTGTGCTAAGTTTAAGCCTGCAGTAGGGGTGCTCTGCTGGGCCATGAACCGGAACATTGGTGCACCACTCCAGCCACGGTCACCCCAACCCCCCCTCGCATCCCGCAGGGCGAGGCGCCGTGCGCATCGGGCTCGTCATGGGAATCCGGCGGACCGGCGCCTGGACACCAAGTCGACACCTCTCTCCCCCCCCACAGGAACAGAGCGGGGCCCCCACAACCGCACGCCCGCGCCCACAACACGGACCCGACAGCCCACCCAGTGGACGGGCAGTCGGGGGAGGAGGAGCGCAAGACCCCAAACGCCCCACGCAACGGTCGAAGGCACCCCCCCGGGGACGCCCTGCCGCCGCCCCCACAACCCCAAGCCAAGTAGGGGGGAACCGGGACCGGACCGCCCCCCCCCAAGCACGCCAGACGGAGCACGGGACCGGGGCAGGACACGCGGACGGGTACGGACCACGTGGAGCGGCCCTACCAGCGCCCAGTGCCGGGACCACGCGGGATGCGCGCGCCACACCACCCAGCGGGGAGCGGACACCGCGAGAGCGCGAGCGCACACACACGAAAAGGACACGCGGGGACTACCGGAAGGGCAACCGGACCGAGCGCGCGGAACGCACAGACCGCATGGAATGGCGTACCAGCGGGCGAGGGTAAGGGACACCCGGACGGGACGGCCCGCCACACGCAGCGCGGAACACGCGGGGCGGGAAGGGGGAAGAAGGGGAGACACAACACCAGGCACCGGCCCGAACCCCCCCGAACCGGCCGCGAGCGCCGCGCACACACAGACGGGACACTGCACCCGCCAAGGCAGTAGTGGCGCACAGCGCCACGCCCCAACCCCTAGGCTAGGCAGCCTCCGCGCCAGCCCAAGGGGGTCCCACTGGCGACAAGCCAGTAGCACGGGCCCGGCGGCGCTGGCGCCCCGGGCGACCACGCATTAGGGGGGCGACGCAGTGGGTAAGCGCCCGCAGCCACGGCTGCGAATTGATGCACTGACCGGGGAGTGGCGAAACGGGGACGCCGGGGAAGGACGGGGCTCCGAGCTCTGTGAACCCGGGGGACTCCGCCACCAGGCAGGAGGTGCGTCTTGGAGGGCCCCCCACTAGGACCCGGTGGGGAGGATATCACCTGGCCCGACCAGGTGGCCCCCTGGGGCCGAAAGGCGTCTAGTACCCGCAAAATCAAACCTCAAACCTCAAACCACTACACCCTCTCCATCAGCCAGTACCACGCACCAACTGGCCATTGGGTAGTACACGGCACCGACTCCCTCCCCCCCGCCGACTACGCCCCCCTCCCCCCCCCGCACAACCCGGGGGCCGGCACGTACACCAGGGAGAACGAGCCTGACGACCCCCACATCTGGGGCAGGTGGGAGCGCAAGTCCCTGGACACGCTGCTCTCCATCCGCAGCGGCAAGCAGGGCCTTGGCAGGGCGATGTATTGCCTTGCCAAGTGGACCCAACGGACCTGGGAGATCCCCGCGGACCGGTGGCTGTGGAAAGTCACGCTGCGCCCCCTGACGTGGGAGGCCCCCCCGAACCGCAGGGCACCCGCCCCCCCGCGCCCCACCACCCCCCAGCTCTGCCCGTACATTGTGGCAGCCCGCCTCATGGCGCTGCTGTGGCCGGGCCCAGACACCCCCACCCAAAACTACCCCCACCTCACGGCGGCGGACATGTCCGCCATCCAACGATGCTTCTTCAGCACCCTCGACTACCTCCAGCAAATGCACCCACACGTCCTGGAGCTGAGGTGGACGCCCCCCGGATAACCCACGTGCCCGCACAGCCGAGACAACGCCACCGCACCGCCACATGCATCTGCACCAGCACCGGCACGCACACAGGTCACCAGGGAAAGTGCACCCACACAAGCAGTGCCCGAACCGGCACCCTCGTCCTCATTGCTCACAGGACCCAGCATCGGACGCCCATCCCCGTCGTCCAGGATCCCCCGCCATCCCCCTCAGCCCTCTCCCCCGCCTCCGACTCCACAACCTCCACCACCACAACCACCTCATCCGCCACCACCACCACGTCCTCGCTCACCACTCAACCCGCCAAGCCACGGGGAAAGCCTCTCAAACAGGCCCCCAAACCCGTCCCCAACGCGAGCAACCCCGCCGCCGCCAACGCCCACGCCCCAACAAAGCCCGCGCCTGCAGCCCGGCCGAAACCCAAGACCGCCGCCAAGCAGCCACCCAAACCTGTCGGCGCACCACGACCTCGACCTGCAGCTAAACCAAAGCCCAAGCCAAAGCCCAGCGCCACGACGACAGCGCGAGCCCGACCCCCCCAGGACGTCCTCTACGACATCCGGCCCCAGCCAGCCAAGACCCGGCAGCAGCAGCGCCTGGCACGGCGCCCCCACACCGTCATCCACGCCGCCGCGGGCACCTTCATGGCGGTGCGCGCCGCGGCCCAGGCGCGACGCGCCCCGTCCTGCCACCCCTCAAAGCCCGCACCTCAGGCCCACCGACCAGTCCCGACCAACCCAGAATAGCGCAAGGGTCCACCAGCAGCTTCCCCGCCCCCCTACCAACCCTCAACGTCAGCCCACATCCAGCAGATGCCTTGCTACCGCTGCCACCGCCACTCCCAACCAAACCCCGAGGCGGAGATGGTGCGCGCGTACCCGGGGGTCCACATCCGCCCACGCCCCCGCTCCCCATGCACCTCCACGGCACAGGACTACGAGGACTCCCCCAGCCCGCCACCGGCACCAGTCCCCACGACGCCATCACTGCCACCCACGCCCACTCCTCCGCCCAAACCCACACGCAGGTCTGGGAGCTGCGAAAGTGGGCCCGGGCAGAGCCTTTACTCGAGGGCCTGGTCCACCGGCCCCGCAAGGGGTCGACGGAGAACTGCCGCCTCCAGCAGGCAGGGGGGGTGCATGCCACAGGCCGCATGGGAAGCCATGCTAGCTGATGCGCTCCACCCCCAGGGAGTCCACCCCCGCAAGCTCCCCGCGACCCAGGACCACCCGTATGTTCTCAAGCGCCTGTGGGAGACCCTCCAGGCGACGTGACGAGCAGGCAGACGCCTGTGGGACATCACCCCAAACCCAACCCCCCGCACACACACCCCCTTGACTTCTCCCAAGCGCCGACGAACGGACACTGGCAGCAGCCGCAGCAGCCCAGGAGCCCCGCGCAACACACAGCACGACGCGCCTGACCCCCCGGCCAGCGGCGCCACCACCTAACCCCGCTACCCAGCCAGCCACTGCCGCAGGGCGCCACGCTGAGCCCCGTCATGAAGACACCAAGCGAACCGGAAGCCGATGGACGCCAACCAGGGTTGGTACCATACAGTACGTGTACCGTTCGGTATCGATACCATACAGTACTCCGGTGTCCTGTATGGTATCGCCTAGGCCGAATGAAGACCCAGTAGGCACCACTAAATGTCCACTGAATCCTTGGTTTTACGATATATTGAAGCTGATTCCAACAACCAAACTTTTGTCCCAAAAACACCAGAAACTTTCAACAAATATATGTTACCACAGACCTGCTTTTAAATGTTTCTCAAAACAGGCTGCAAATGATTCACAACTTAAATTGTTTGCTTCCCTTTTATGCACTACCCTGCCTGCAGCTCAGCCAAAAAGACAATGTTTCTTAAAACACCCTGCAAATGACTTTTCAGCTCTACCCTGTCCTGCACTGCAACTAAGACACAAAGAATACTTTAACGTCGACTTTCCTGCACACTGTCTTCTTTATCAGAGTCATTGTCGTATGGCAGGACACACGGCTCCTGAAAATCAGGGTTCCGCACCTTGCGCAGCATGCGCATATTGTTGTATATGTACACAAGTTTCTCAGCTTTACCTGCATACAGTCTTTTTCTGGCCTTGGAGTGTATGAACCCAAAAATCCTCCCGTTTCTCTCTGCTGAAGATGCAACACTAACTACAGAACACACTCGCAGTGCACACTCACGCAATATTGCATTATCATAACAAAAGTTATGCCACCACATCAGAGTACTCATGGTCAGACCCACCCCCTCCCACAGTGCTGGCTCAGAAAATCCCCCAGATTGCATCAGGAAGGATTGATACTGCAACGTGGCCTGTGCCAGTTTTTCCTGGCCCACATTACTGACGCATTGTCACTGATCACAGTGCTCGTGGGGCAAGGCAGTTCCAGTTTTCGAATGCAGTCAAGCGCACTGTGGATGCCGCCAGCAATCCGCTGGCTGTCCTTAATGGCTTTCCCTGGGTACTCTGCTTTTACGAAAACAGCACCCTTCCTACCAACTAAGTTATAATTCATTACTGAATCACGTCGCACGTTTGAATAACCGTCTGTTGTTAAGTTCAGATGGTGGTCAGAAGCAAACACTGCAGGAATCTCAGAACCCACTTTTTGGTACACAATTTCCAGCCACTTGTCCGACAAAATGTGACTTTGAGGAGGGTACACTGACCTCAGTCCTGCCAAAACACAGGCAGCCAGTTTATCCAACCACTTACGTTGCATTATGTCCTCCGTGATGTGGAACGGGATCCCACTGTGGAATGCAAATCTTCTTCTTCAGTCTCTGTTGCATGTCCACAATTTTGAGCTGCTTGGCGGCTGAAGCTCCATCAGGCAAACCCTCTGCAGCACGCTTCTTCTCATTGAGTTCCTTCAGCTTCTCTTGGGACTGGAGTCTATGCAGCTTCTTTTTGGTGTTCTCCTCAAGTTCTCGCAGCACTGCTTTTTTGATCTCTTCTGGGACCTTCGGGCATGCTGCCACACCACATCCACCTTGCCCTTAAGATGTGCTTCGCCACGCGCCGGGCCATCCCATGTCTTCCCTAGGTAGTCACAATATTTACACTTCCAGTCCTTTCCCGTTTTTGCAGTCCTTGTGGCAACAGAAAGGGTGAAGTGCTCCTCCAGAAACCCACTGCTCCTAGGAGCCATGTTCTGCGCAAGCAACACTCGAAGCCTTGTCCATGCTTCGAAGCAATCGCATCAACACATGCTGCCTATATCATCCAAGCTGCAACCATTCGTTCGCAGAAACACAGGGCATCTGCGTTCGCTCACACAACCACTGAAATTCTGCATAGCGCTCCATGTCCCATTGACGGTTGAACACCTCTGCCCAATAAGCGTTCAACGACGCGTCTTTGTCCATTTGTGGGGACTGGGGTTGCGTTGACGCGTCTGCACGTGTCGTTGTCTGAGCGCGCGTCACTCGCGTAGACACTTTCATCCTTTGATCGCGGAGGACAGCCCACTTTATTGTCGAGGACAGCACGCTTCCTCGTTTGTTGTTCAAGCCTTTGCACGCATCCTGCACAGCTCCTGCCTCTCCGATAGTTGTGCACCGCTTTGAAAGCGTCCTGCACGAGCACGTCGTCACATGGCCCAACGAAAAGAAGGGGGTTGGAACCTTGCGATCAGGGTTTTTCAGCGTATACGGCACCGCTGCTGGAAACTCATACACCGATGAATGCGCATTCGCAACGCGATCACAACAATACTAGTATTGATAACATTCGTTCTTAGGCTCCCAAAACTGTGACATTATGATTCAAGACTAAAAGTGGAGCCGTAATGTATAATAATGCTAATTACCAACATCGGTGTTAAACTTACGATCCAGCAGTGTGTTTTTCACAATATTTCAATTCATCTGGCAATTTTTCGTGTAGCGTGCGCGCGTGCTGCAATGCGGTGCCTGTCTGCGGCACCATCTCTACTATGCACGTACTGTGCGGTATTAATACAAGACGGTACGCGTTTGCGGATATTAGGCTTCTATGAACGGCGTACGGTACCAACCCTGACGCCAACGCGCACGCCAACGGGCACCACTACGCCCAACGGCGCCAAACCGAAGCCCGCAGCCATCGAAACCGCCTAACCCGCCACAACCGCCCAACCCCAGCCGAGGCCGCAGCACCAGTGGAACCCTAGCCGCACCCCGTAACATCTAACCCTGGACTCCTAACCCAGCCCGCCGAGGGAGCAACGTAACCACGACCCACACCCACAGCCCACACAGTCGCTGAACCAGCCAGCACCACAAGCACGGAGGCAACCAACCAAACCCAGCCTGACCCGTACCCGTGTACATCAAGACGGGCGAGCTGCACCCCTGGGGCGGGGCCGCCACCGAGGCACCGACGACGCACACCGGAGAACATAACACTATTGCACTGCCGCACTAGTTGCCCATGCCTGTGCATGCAGTGTGAACGCGCCCCCCTTTGGCACTTTTCAAAAAAAAACAAAACAAAAAGGCAAGACAAAACAAAACAAATACAGAGCAAAAAACCTATTTTAGAGGGGGGGGGAGGAGGAGGTTTGAGGTTTGAGGTTTGATTTCGCGGGTACTAGACGCCTTTCGGCCCCGGGGGGCCACCTGGTCGGGCCAGGTGATATCCTCCCCCCCGGGACCTAGTGGGGGGCCCTCCAAGACGCACCTCCTGCCTGGTGGCGGAGTCCCCCGGGTTCACGGGGCTCAGAGCCCCGTCCCTCCCCGGCTTCACCCTTTCGCCACTCCCCGGTCAGTGCGTCAATTTGCAGCCATGGCTGCGGGCGCTTACCCACTGCGTCGCCCCCCTAATGCGTGGCGCCCGGGATGCCGGCGCTGCCGGGCCCCTGCTACTGGCTTGTCGCCAGTGGGACCCCCGTGAGCTGACGCGGAGGCTGCCTAGCCCTGGGGCTGGTGCGTGGCGCTATGCGCCACTACTGCCTTGGCAGGTGCAGTGCCCTGGTCGTGTGTTTGCAGCGCTCGTGGCCGGTTCGGGGGGGTTGGGGCCGGTGCCGGGTGTTGTGGCTTCCCCTTTTCCCCCTGCCCGCCCCGCGTTTCCTGCGCTGTGTGTGGCGGGCCATCCCGTCTGGGTGTCCCTTATCCTCGCTCGCTGGTACGCCATTCCATGCGGTCTGTGCGTTCCGCGGGCTCGGTCCGGTTGCCCTTCTGGTTTTCCCCACGTGTCCTTTGTGTGTGTGTGCGCTCGCGCTCTCACGGCGTCCGCGCCCCCCCCCCCCCTCCCCGGGTTGCTGTGGCGCGTGCACCTCGCGCGGTCCCGGTGCTGGGCGCTGGTAGGGCCGTTCCACTCGGTCCGTGCCCCTCTGCGTGTCCGGCCTTGGTCCCGTGCTCCGTTTGGCTTGCTTGGGGGGGGGGCGGCCCCGTCCCGTTTCCCCCTACCTGGCTTGGGGCTGCACGCTCCCCGTGGGGTGGGTGCGGGCGCGGGGACCCGTCACCAACCCCACCGCGCGCTCTTGCGAGCTGGCCTTGCGCGCTGGCTTGGCGCGCTGTAGGGGCGGCACGAGGGCGCCCGGGGGGGGCGCCTCTTGCCTGGGTGCTGGGCCCCCGGGGTTGGGCGCTCTCCCACCCCCGACCACTCGTCCTTTCGGGCATGCGGCCGGGGCCCACTAACCACTGGCTGTGGGTGCCGGGGATGCGGGCATGGGGACCCGCCACCAACCCCACATCGCGCACTCTTGCGAGCTGGCTTTGCGCGCTCTGGGGGCGGCATGAGGGTGCCCGGGTGGGGCGCCTCCTGCCTGGGTGTGGGTCGTCCGGGGTCGGGCGCTCTCCCACCCCCGACCAGTCGTCCGCTCGGGCGTGCGGCCGGGGGCCACTACCCACTGGCTGTGGGTGCGGGGGGTGCGCGCACGGGGACCCGTCACCAAACCCACAGCGCGCGCTCTTGCGAGCTGGCTTTGCGCGCTGTGGGGGCGGCATGAGGGTGCCCGGGGGGGGCGCCTCTTGCCTGGGTGTGGGGTTTCCCGGGAGGGGCGCTCTCCCACCCCCGACCTCTCGTCTATTCGGGCGTGCGGCCGGGGCCCACTACCCACTGGCTGTGGGTGCGGGGGGTGCGGGCGTGGGAACCCGTCACCAACCCCACAGCGCGCACTCTTGCGTGCTGGCTTTGCGCCCTGTGGAGGCGGCATGAGGGTGCCCGGGGGGGGCGCCTCCTGCCTGGGTGTGGGTCCTCCGGGGTCGGGCACTCTCCCACCCCCGACCACTCATCCGCTCGGGCGTGCGGCCGGGGCCCACTACCCACTGGCTGTGGGTGCGGGGGGTACGGGCGTGGGGACCCGTCACCAACCCCACAGTGCGCGCTCTTGCGGGCTGGCTTTGCGCGCTGTGGGGGCGGCACGAGGGCGCCCAGGGGGGGGCGCCTCTTGCCTGGGTGTGGGGTGTCCGGGGATGGGCGCTCTCCCACCCCCGACCTCTCCTCTGTTCGGGCGTTCGGCCGGGGCCCACTACCCACTGGCTCTGGGTGCGGGAGGTGCGGGCATGGGGACCCGTCACCAACCCCACAGCGCGCGCCCTTGCGAGCTGGCTTTGCGCGCTCTGGGGGCGGCATGAGGGTGCCCGGGGGGGGCGCCTCCTGCCTGGATGTGGGGCGTCCGGGGTTGAGCGCTCTCCCAACCCCGACCACTCGTCCGCTCGGGCGTGCGGCCGGGCCCACTACCCACTGGTTGTGGGTGCGGGGGTAGCGGGCACGGGGACCGGTCACCAACCCCACAGTGCGCGCTCTTGCGAGATGGCTTTGCGCGCTGTTGGGGCAGCATGAAGGTGTCCGGGGGGGGCGCCTCTTTCCTGGGTGTGGGGCGTCCGGGGACGGGCTCTCTCCCACCCCCGACCTCTCGTCCGTTCAAGCGTGCGGCCGGGGCCCACTACCCATTGGCTGTGGGTGTGAAGGGTGCGGGCATGGGGACTCGTCACCAACCCCACAGCGCGCGCTCTTGCGTGCTGTAGGGGCGGCATAAGGGTGCCCGGGGGGGGCACCTCTTGCCTAGGTGTGGGGCGTCCGGGGTGGGGCGCTCACCCACCCCCAACCACTCGTCCTTTCGGGCGTGCGGCCGGGGCCCACCACCCACTGGCTGTGGGTGCGGGGGGTGCCGGCGTGGGGACCCGTCACCAACCCCACAGCGCGCGCTCTTGCGACCTGGCTTTGCGCGCTGTGGGCGCGGCACGAGGGCGCCCTGGGGGGGCGCCTCTTGCCTGGGTGTGGGGCGTCCGGGAACGGGCGCTCTCCCAGGAGGAGGGACACAACCACCAACAGCACACACACACCGCACACAGCGCGCACACCGGTGAACAGGCGCCGCAAGGGCCAGGATACCGCACGCGCACTTGCACCGAGGGCAGCAAAGGGACAGGACGCAACGGTCTACACCACCAGGGTCGGACGCACTGGGGCGACCCAGCTGACCCACCGGGCGAGTGGCAGGAGCGGTACTCCAAGGCCGCTGGTCCCAGCCCGGCCAGGCTGCATCGGGGACCATGGAAAACGTCACCCGGAGCCATAGAAGCAACGGATGACAGGCGTGCCGGCATACAGCCCAGGAGGGCTTCGCCTGCCAAGCAGCGGGGCCCCGCAACTCAAGCCACAAGGGTGAGGCGGTCGTACTGTAGGCTCGCGGGAGCAATACCCCCTGTGGTGAGAGATACTCCATACTGCTGGGCAGCCCTCAGAGCTGCTGCCCACAGGAGGGGGCATGTGACGCGACCCACAGACACATGTGGGGACACCCTCCCACGTGGGACACCTGGACCGGGTGGCCGCAACACTGCCTTCCTAAGCACCTGCGGGAGCGGCTTGAGAGGCACCTGACCTAGGGTAGTGTGAGGGACAGGACGTCCCCTTGGTAAGATCTTCTTCATGCATTGTCCAAGGAGGCATCCCCACCTCTCGACGATACCTACCTACCTACCTCAGCAGCCTTACGACTGGTGAAGCCCTCCTTACAGCAGGGAATGGCCATCACATATCCTGTCAAACGACAAACTATGACCATGGCGTAGTTGGCCACAATTTCTGTCTTGGTTGACTGCTTACGGACTTCAGGTAAATCCACCAAGTCTATGGGAACTGAGCTGAAAGGAAACGAGGGTACGGGGAACGGTTTGCAGGAGTCAGGATGTGGGCCGCGTCTACCTTTCGCTTGTGCGGAAACCACACAGTCCGACAATACCTTGTTTACTGTTTCCCGCAGCCGGGCATAGGGCATGTCAGCGTGAAAACGCCGTAGAAACAGCTCCAGGGTCTTTCCCTGACCCGGGTGGGCACATGCATGTAATGCTCCGATGACTTGAGACACAATGGACTGCGGGACCCAAATTTTTCCATCCGTACGAATGTTGGGATGAATCCACTGTGGTCCCTTGACCCAGAGGTATCCATCCATGAGAACCTGATTCTCCAGACCCCTAATCAGGAGTCGCTTGTACGTTCTGTCGGCCCGGTAGTGGGGCATCCAGTCCTCGTACAGTATTTTGTTCTCAGGCAGCACGTTGACCTCAGTGAGATTCCAGAAGAGGCTAGCGGCAACACAGGTAGGATCTCCCTCACTGTAGCATAGTGGGGATGCATCATCCGTCTCATCGAACAGATTCCAGATGGCATCATCAGGGCCTACACTGGATTCCGCTTCAGACGAGTTGTCCTCCTTGAGGCCCATACTCACCTGACTGAAGCAAGGCGGAAAGGGGCAACAGTGTTCATAGTGGTCACACACGCTCTGGACAGCATCCACTGCGGGTTCGTCCGGGAGCGAACTGCTGTCATAATATACACTGTTATGCAACCTGTTGACCTGCAACAGCAAAAAATCGCGCTCCCGCTGTTCCTGAATGTCCTGTGGTGAGGGACGTCCCTTAGGGGCTCTGGCCTCCAGAATTTTGCGGGGATACTGGTTTGCTGCGATGAGCTGTTGCTGCTTTTCGCGCTCAGAGGCCTCCCACTGGGTTACCCCTTCCAGATCGGCGTCCCAGCCGTGAAAGTTCGTGTCATCCACCAATCCGGCTGGGTAGGCCCAGTGGGACATCCTGTCGGTGGCATCATTTTCCACTCCCGGTCTGTAGAAAACTACAATGTTGTACTGGGAGAGGAATTTGTGCCACTGGCCGCGACGTCCCAATGTACCAGCCATGGTACAAAGCTCTTCTTTGTCCCATGACTCCAGGGACTTATAGTCAGTGAAAACAGTGACCTGACACCCTGATATCCAGCTTTTGAACTTCAAAAGACAGGACACCAGGGCGTAAGTCTCCTTTTCCCTCACTGACCATGCTCTCTGGCCCATCTACCCCAGGACGTTCCCGTCTGCGTCGTATTTGACGCTGCCCTAGAGTTTCCGACTGAAAAAAGCACAGGGACGCCAATTTTTCTGGTCGTCCTTCTCTTCCAGAACAGCGCCAATGCCGTGGTCCGACGCAATCTGTATAAATGGCGAACTCGCCTTGGTCACTGGGTATATATAGGCTAGAAGCCTCACGTAGAGATGTTGTTATCTTCTCGGAGTTGTCACGCATCAGGTCAGTCCAACTGATGGTTTGCTTATGCGCTGGGACTTTACTGGTGCGTTTATCGGAATCGTACTTACGATTTCTGGCAAGTGAATCCATGAGCGGTGCGGCCAGTGACGCGTAGTTCGGGATATCAATGGAATACGAATTGCAGATGCCGGAAAAAAGGCTTCATCTGCTTTGGCGTCTGAATCATATCCTCTGACCACTTGCGCAACGCGGGAACCTTCCCAGGCGCCGGAGAGCGTCGGCCTTCATGGGAAATGTGGCCAACCCACTTCACCTGAGTGTAGAAAAGGAAACATTTTTCCTTTTCCACTTGCACGTTGCACTGCTTTAATACCTCAAACAATTCGCGCACGAGTTCAAAATGTTCCATGATGCCTTGCGAATCGAGAAGTTTCCCTTTGCCACTGCATGTGGGTCGCGTGCCTAATAGAATGTCATCTATGTAGGCTCTGATATGGGGTTTAAGGCGGCCAACACACCAGCTCACAAGGCGCTGAAAAGCCTGTGGCCGGACCTTAACCCCCACGGGCAGGACCTTCCACTCAAATGACCCTGCCGGAGTACAAAAGGCGGTTAAGTGCCTGCACTCCTCCAACAGCGGCATCCGTGGAAGCCATCTTCCAGATCCAGAAGGGTGCAGAGATGGCTTCCAGCCTGCCAATGGAGAAGGTTTTTGATTACCGGTACTGGGAACTCATGTCCTTCGACACACGAATTCAGGTACCGGTAATCGATGACCCATCTCCATTTGTTGGTCCCTGGTTTTGGAATCAGAAACCCTCTTGCGACCCAGGCACTGTGGTATCGGACAATCCATCCTTTATCAAGGAATCCTTTGATTTTTTTGTTCATCTCCTCTTCCTTGATTCCCACAGCCCGTACGGGGTTGCATGCTCGGGGTTGAGAGCCAGGCTTCAACTCCAATTTGCAGAAACTCACATACTTTGGACCTCCCTTCAAGGCATTGCCCTCGATTTTGGCGTATTCATTCCCCGTAGGGTCGAACACCGAATCTGCGGAGTCCTCATACATGCGGTTGCGAAGCTCGGTGGCCAACTCACCAAGGAGCTCACCATCAGCTTCAATCACTGACCCAACACTACGTTCTCTGTCCTGAAACAAAGCGTTAGGGGGCGCAAAGTCGGATCCCATGAGCGGTATGCGCTCTCTGAGTATGCGATCCACCTTGGTGTGCCACTGAGAAACCTTTTCGCATGACCGTTCGTGGTTATCAAGCGACGGGTGAAGCCGGTTCAGATCCCATTTGGCTGCACTCTATCCGACACTTCACCAATTTCACGGATTTCAGCAGTTTTCGGGTACAAATTCAGGGGAATTCAGAATTTATATTATTTATAAGTCACAGGATGGCAAATTTCACATTTCTAGTTCTGACCAGGCCTCCTGTGTGTGCGCGTGCCCTTCTCGTGTTCCTGTTGGCGTGCGTTTGCCCTGTGTTCTTTCATGCGGGCCGATCGTTTGAAAATTCTTCCCAACGGGTGCTAATAGTGTTAGTTCTATCCTGTTACGGAAATGAAAACGAATCGGAAGCTAGGGCAACTCCAGTGAATGATAGAAGGCCCGGAGTTAAGGATCTGGCTAAGCCCTGGTGTGGTGCCTCCGCCCACACCGGCCGTCGACCTTGGGTGCATCACTGCACTTTGCAGGAGACCGATGTACGTTAATGGGCGCATCTGCTTCGGCAATGCCACGCCTACGTGCATGGGGGACCACGAGTCCCTTGAAGCTGGAGGAGCCCTAGTGGAAGTGAAGTTGAAGTGAATGTGGCTGAGGTAGGCGCACCGGAAGGGAAGAAAGTAACTCGGTCGTTGCTCCGCAAGGCAAAGCAATTCCTCATTCCTTGGTTCTTCATTTGTTTGCTTTGCATGTGTCATAACAACCTGACCTCCCATGGAATCAAAGAGGGTCAATCTTTGGTGATTGTGTGTGTTGAACATGCGGTGTGCACGTGCAATGGGTGCACATGCTACAGGTTGAGAATTGCCCTTATGCCCTGGTTGTTAACATCCCATTTGCCGTCTTGGTGCGGTGACCATCGGTGAATTCATATCATTGGTCAAAAATGGTTGGTGATCCAATATCCTTCTCTTGGCAGCAAGCAACAGGGCATGAGCTCACTTAATTTGGCAATCGGAATTAGGGACGCTCGTCGGTCAAGGTTGGGGATGCTCACTCCAAGTGCATGAATGCTCTCCTGAGTCATGGCTAGGCGAGACTCTCCCTGGATATGCATGCTATTCGGACTGGGTTTTGGCGAGGTTCTCTCCTGGGCCATTGATTGGTTAGGCTCTCCCTCCTGGGCCATGCATTGGTTAGGTTCTCCCTACTGGGCCATTAATTGGTTAGGTTCTCTCCCCGGGCATGGATTGGGGTGGGACTATCTCTCTCAAGGCTTGGGTTGGGGCGGGACCATCTCTCTTCGAGGCAGGACTACTTATCTTTGGGATGGGACAATCTCACATGGATGTGCTCTCATTGGACCCGGGATACCTCTCTTTGTGCGCTCGCTCTGCGGGACGGGTCTAGGTCTCTACATGTGACCCGGGGCATGTGCTTATCCAATTTTCTTACCCAATCTCTCTCCAAGTAGCATGCATTGAATTGGCTTGGTGTCACACGAACATGCAAATAGGCAATATTCATTTCACTTGTTCATGTGAGGATGGTTTCTAATGCACATGACGATTGTGGTTGCCTTTGCCATCGGGTCCCAAGTGATTAGGCAACGACTGATGGGACCGAGTGGCATGTCCAAGGATGTGAGGGCATGAGATATATGTTGTCTGTTGGCTTCTCTAATCATGTCTTTGGTTCGCGACAGTCTAACCGTGGGGAGCCCAGCAATTGGTATGTAGCATACACTAAACATGTGAGGTTTGGTGGGCTGGCCCTTCTTGATGTTTTCTTTGCAAGCAGCAAGTAAACCCGTCAAGCCCATTCACGTTCTGGCCATGGTGTATGACATTGCTGAGTAACGGGCACCCGGCGTCCGGTGTGGAGTACCGAAGCATTGCCATGATGACAATCTATATATGTCACACATGCCGGGTGACAAGTAGTGTTCGCCATTGCCGTGAGGTCACTCTCCCTACTCATATTTAGTGATCCTCATTGCAAGTTCTTCATATGTACACATGGGTGGCTCACCAGGGTGGGCAAGTCATGTATGTGGCCATACCGTACTTTGTGTTCATGGAGGCCATGGTGTCATGGTTGATCAACGGTGAGATCATTCCTTATATTTTGAACCCATGTTGTTTACTGCATTTTACCGTCTTACTGTGGGCAAGGGTAAGGATGGGCCATGTGTGCCCAAGGTTCGCGAGGAATCCAATGATGCCATTGTGTTTTTTATGCTTTTCTTTGTGTGTTGCCATACACTTAATGGACCGTATCGATGTCATTGTGTCATGCATGATCATTCATGAACCAATGAGTTTTCTCAAGCCGTTGTACGTCGATTGTGTGGGCATGGCGTCATACGTCCATAACGGAACGCATAGTTGGAGTGTGCATGGTCCCTAAATCGATTCATGGTGTAGGGATGCAACATCGTCTTCGATAAGCGCATATCTTATTCCAGGGCTTCATCTCCATTTCTACCTCTCAACTCCTTTGCCTGACATTGTCATTGTCCGTTCCCTTCACCATGACTTTCATGTATTTCTGGACCCAAGTGCCTCCGTCCTCGATACTTCCCTCAATTGGAATTGGTGGATCACATATTTGGATTTCCATTGCCAAGGGTTGCCAAGGGGTGTGTTTGTGGGACAATTTTGGGAATTTGGAAATTGGGGATTGGTAAGCAAGGAAGCATTGGTGACACTTAGGACAATGGGTTTCACGGGGAAGAAGGTTGAAAGATCGGGAATAGGCGGTAGAGCCCGCACAATGGCAGGGGCCGGTCCTACGGACCTTGATAATGGTAGCAGAGGTTTACCTGCCGCCTACCGCCACCCAGGTAGCTTGGGCCCTCATGAGCCCTGCCCAAGTGGACTCCGGGTAACCATCAATGACACCATCCGGGAGTCGGTGGTTGAAGCCCCAGAAGAAGGAACGCACTCGGGCAGAAGAGTGGGTACCGTCGACGACATGGAGGACATCATCTCTTTTTGTGAAGGCGTATGCCGGAAACGATGCCATCTCCCAGTTCCCGCGGAAGAATCGGACGAGGAGGTCAGGAGCTGCAGCAGTGGCTGAAAGGCCCGGCGCTACCGCAAACGCGGTTCGCCAAAACCGTCCAAGAAGGATGGGGAATCGGCAATGGAAATGACGCCGAGCCCTGTCCGCCGGATGTTCAGTGCTCCGTCAGACTCCGAGGGATATCATACTTGTTACCCTTCGGAGGGTGCCGGCGCAGAGCCAAATTTCCCGGCGGGGGGATCACACACCGCCCGAAATCCTGACCTTGATCATGATGCAGAAGGGGAAACATTGCCGCAAAGGTCGGCAACAACAAGAGTCCCAAGGCATACCGAGTTCGGTATGATTGGAGCAGAGGCAGGAAGGATGGACGGTGATGCAACGGGCGACACCGTGATGGGCGAAGGAGAGGAGCGGGGAACTCCGGGAGGTTCGCCGCGGGATGGCCGGGACCGGAAAGAAGATGGTCGACATCCACACGAGGACACCAAGGAAGTGGCGTGCGAGGACGGGGCGCGTGAAGATCACTGCCATTGCCGACATGTGGACTTCCTCATCGGGAGTTATCCCCGGCCGGGCGAACATTTCATTATCTAAAGGCACCACGTCCCGGGGGACATCCCCACCCCCGACGAGCAGCAGCCAGCCCCCTCCACGTACATGACCCTCATGTACAATCTGCACTACACCCTCTCCACCACCAACTACCACGCACCCACAGACCACTGGGTGGTACACGGCACCGACTCCCTCCTCCCCGCCGACTACACCCCCCCCCCCCCCACACAACCCAGGCCCTGACACGTACGCCAGGGGGGACGACCCGGACGACCCCCACATCTGGGGCACGTGGGAACCCAAATCCCTGGACACGCTGCTCTCCATCCGCAGCGGCTACCAGGGCCTTGGTAGGGCGATGTATTGCCTCGCCAAGTGGACCCAACGGACCTGGGGGATCCCCACGGACCGATGGGTGTGGGTGGTCACGCTGCGCCCCCAGCAGAGGGAAGCCCCCCCAAACCGCAGGGGACCCACCCCCCCACGCCCCACTACCCTACAACTATGCCCGTACATGGTGGCAGCCCGCCTCATGACGCTGCTGTGGCCGGGCCCAGACACCCCCACCCAAAACTACCCCCACCTCACAGAGGAGGACATGCCCGGCATCCAGCGATGCTTCTTCCAGACCCTCGACTACCTCCAGCAAACACACCCGCACGTCCTGGAGCAGATATGGCCACCCCCCGGGTAACCCACGTGCCCGCGCAGCCGAGACAACGCCGCCACGCCAGCACCACTACGCACGGATCACCAGGGAAAACGCGCGCACACGCCCGGTGCCCGAACCTGCACCCTCGTTCTCGCTGCTTACAGGACCCAGCATCATACGCCCGCCCCCGAAGCCCAGGACCCTCCGCCGTCTCCCACAGCCCTCTCCTCCGCCTCCGACTCCACAACCTCCACCACCACGACCACCTCATCCACCACCACCACCACGTCCTCATCCAGCACTCCACCCACCAGGCCGCGGGGGACACCTCCCAAACGGGCCTCCAAACCCGCCCCCACCGCGAGCAGCCCCGCCGCCGCCAAGGCCCACGCCCCTACGAAGCCCACACCCACGACCCAGCCGAAGCCCAAGACCGCCGCCAAACGGCCACCAAAACCCGTCAGCACGCCACGACCGCAACCCGCAGCCAAGCTCAAACCCAAGCCCAAACTTGGCGCCACGACGGCAGCGCGAGCCCGACCCCCCGAGGACGTCCGCTACGACATCCGGCCCCAGCCGTCCCAGGCCCGAAGGTAGCAGCGCCCAGCGCGGCGCCCCCTTACCGTCACCGACGCCACCGCCACCACCTTCATGGCGGAGCGCGCCGCGGCCGAAGCGCGACGCACCTCGTCCCGCCACCTCTCAAAGCCCGCACCCCAGACCCACGGACCGCTCCCGACCAAGCCAGAACGACGCCAGGGTCCACCAGCAGCGTCCCCGCCCCCCTACCAGTCCTGGATGACAGCCCACATGCAACGCATGCCCCACTACCACCGATGCCGCGAATCCCCGCCCAACCCCGAGGCGGAGACCGTACGCGCACACCCACGGGTCCACATCCGCGTGCACCCCCACTCCCCACGCACCCCCACGGACCAGGACTACGAGGAATCCCCCAGGCCCGCCACCGCCGCCGGTCCCCACAACCCCGTCACACCCACCCACGCCCACTCCTCCGCCCATGACCGCAGGCCCGCCCAGGAACAGTGGTGGCAGTGCTGGACCCACACGCAGCTCTGGGAGCTGCGGAAGTGGGCCCGGGGAGAGCCCTCCCTCGAGAGCCTGGTCCATCGGCCCCGCCAGGGGTCGGTGGAGAACTGCCGCCTCCGGCCGGCGGGGGGCTGGATGCCGCAGGCCGCATGGGAAGCCATGCTGGCCGATGCGCTCCGCCCCCTGGGAGTCCACCCCCGCAACCTCCCCGCGCCCCAGGACCACCCGTATGTCCTCAGGCGCCTGCGGGAGACCCTCCAGGAAACGCAGCGAGACGGCATCCGCCTGTGGGACATCACCCAAAGCCCAGCCCCGCACGCACACACCCCCTCACCACCCCACAAGCGTCGGCGCACCGACACCGGCGACACCCACAGCACCCCAGGAGCCCTGCGCGCCACACAACACGACGCGCCTGACCCCCCGGCCAGCGGTGCCGCCATCTAACCCCGTTACCCAGCAAACCACCACCACGGGGCACCACGCCAGGCCCCGCCCAGAAGTCACCAAACGAACCGGACGCCAAAGGAAGCCAACGCACACGACAACGAGCACCACTACGCCCAAAGGCGCCGAACCCAGGCCCGCTACCCTGGGCTCCTCTCCACCCTCAGCACGACACACACGTCGCTGGCGTCACTCCTCCGCCGTGCCCCCTCCCATGCCACCGCCCCGCCCCCCCACCCTCCCGCCGCACGTCCCCACGCCGCCCAGCACCCAGCCCCACACACTGCGCCACAGCATCGCCCTAGTCTGGCTCCTCCACCATCGCGCCACTCGGCACCTCACAGTAGACCGCCGTCCTGTGGTCCCGCTCCCCCCGGCACCGCTCCCGGGGCCGCACCCGGCCCACGTCGTGTTCGCCCCCACGTCGCGGGCCGCGGACATCCTCCCGCTCCTCGCTGCCACCCCTCCCGGGCATCGCATACTGCTTGCTGCCAACCCCTCGGTCCTCAGTGAGGTCCTAATCGGGCACGCCGACGCCCTGCACGTGCGCCCGCTGCTGCCCAACCTGCACGCTGCGTACGCCCCCGGCACGCCCGTCGACCCCTCCGTATAGGACTCCCAGTGAGGCCACCGTCCACCGGCCGGCCCGCACGCACCACCCCGCACCCGCCTCGGGCGCACGACCCAGTGGACGCCGCTACCCACACGCCCGGCCCCGCGCAACCGCCTAACCGAGCCAGAACCCAAGCACAAATCAAACCCGAGCCACACCCCAAAAACGGTAACCCTTGACTCCTAACCAAGCCCGCCGAGGGAAAAACGTAACCACAGCCCACACCCACAGCCCACACAGCCGCCTAACCAGCCAGCTCCAGAAGCAAAGAGACACCTCACCAAACCCACCCTGACCCAAGCCCGTGTACAACAGGACGCGCGAGCCGCACCCCTGGGGCGCAACCGCCGCCACAGCACCGACGACACACGCCAGAGGACACAACGCTATTGCACCGCCGCACCAGCTGCCCGTGCCTGTGCCTGCAGTGTACGCGCGCCCCTGTTTTTCTCTTTTTCATTTTTTCCTTTTTTTTTCCCAAAAAAATAAAAAACAAGTAAAAAAAAAAAAAAGAAAAAGTAAAAAAAAAAAAAAAACGAAAATTAGGGGGGGAGGAAGACAGACACAACCACCCATGGCACACGTGCACCGCACACAGCACGCACACCGGTGAACAGGAGCCCAGCGGCCCAGGACACCGCACATGCAACACAACACACCGAGCGAGCACACCGGTGAACAGGAGCCAGCTGGCCGAGGACACCGCAGACGCACCACAGCAAACCGCGCGGGCACACCGGGGAACAGCAGCTCAGCGGCCCAGGACACTGCACACACGTAGGGCGGCCGAGGGACAGGAAAGAACCAATACCCCATGGGTCGGACGCACTGGGGCGACCCAGCAGACCCACCGGGCCAGTGGCAGGAGCGGTACTCCAAGGCCACTGGTCCGAGCCCGGCCAGGCTGCATCGGGGACCATGGCAAACGTCACCTGGAGCCATGGAAGCAACCGGTGACAGGCGAGCCGGTACACAGTCCAGGAGGGGGTCACTTGCCAAGCAGAGTGGCCCCGCAACTCAAGCCACAAGGGTGAGGCGGTCGTACCGTAGACAAGCGGGAGCAATACCCCTTGTGGTGAGAGATACTCCACACGGCTGGGCAGCCCCCCAGAGCTGCCGCCCAAAGGAGGGGGCATGTGGCCCTACCCATGGACAGATGTGGGGACACCCTCCCACCTGGGACACATGGACCGGGTGGCCGCGACAATGCCTTCCCAAGCACATGCGGGAGCGGCTCAAGAGGCACCTGACATAGGGCAGTGGGAGGGACAGGACGTCCCCTTGGTAAGACCTTCTTCCTGCAATGTCGAAGGAGGCATCCCGAGCTCCCGAACATACCTACCTACCTACCTCCATTTTACCGTCTTACTGTGGGCAAGGGTAAGGATGGGCCATGTGTGCCCAAGGTTCGCGAGGAATCCAATGATGCCATTGTGTTTTATATGCTTTTCTTTGTGTGTTGCCATACACTTAATGGACCGTATCGATGTCATTGTGTCATGCATGATCATGCGTGAACCAATGGGTTTTCTCAAGCCGTTGTACCTCGATTGTGTGGGCATGGCGTCATACGTCCATAACGGAACGCATAGTTGGAGTGTGCATGGTCCCTAAATCGATTCATGGTGTAGGGATGCAACATCGTCTTCGATAAGCGCATATCTTATTCCAGGGCTTCATCTCCATTTCTACCTCTCAACTCCTTTGCCTGACATTGTCATTGTTTGTTCCCTTCACCATGACTTTCATGTATTTCTGGACCCAAGTGCCTCCGTCCTCGACACTTCCCTCAATTGGAATTGGTGGATCACATATTTGGATTTCCATTGCCAAGGGTTGCCAAGGGGTGTGTTTGTGGGACAATTTTGGGAATTTGGAAATTGGGGATTGGTAAGCAAGGAAGCATTGGTGAGACTTAGGACAATGGGTTTCACAGGGAAAAAGGTTGAAAGATCGGGAATAGGCGGTAGAGCCCGAACAATGGCAGGGGCCGGTCCTACGGACCTTGATAATGGTAGCAGAGGTTTACCTGCCGCCTACCGCCACCCAGGTAGCTTGGGCCCTCATGAGCCCTGCCCAAGTGGACTCCGGGTAACCATCAATGACACCATCCGGGAGTCGGTGGTTGAAGCCCCAGAAGAAGGAAGGCATTCGGGCAGAAGAGTGGGTACCGTCGACAACATGGAGGACATCATCTCTTTTTGTGAAGGCGTATGCCGGAAACGATGCCATCTCCCAGTTCCCGCGGAAGAATCGGACGAGGAGGTCAGGAGCTGCAGCAGTGGCTGAAAGGCCCGGCGCTACCGCAAACGCGGTTCGCCAAAACCGTCCAAGAAGGATGGGGAATCGGCAATGGAAATGACGCCGAGCCCTGTCCGCCGGATGTTCAGTGCTCCGTCGGACTCCGAGGGATATCATACTTGTTACCCTTCGGATGGTGCCGGCGCAGAGCCAAATTTCCCGGCCGGGGGATCACACACCGCCCGAAATCCTGAACTTGATCATGATGCAGAAGGGGAAACATTGCCGCAAAGGTCGGCAACAACAAGAGTCCCAAGGCATACCGAGTTCGGCAGATTGAAGCAGAGGCAGGAAGGATGGACGGTGATGCGACGGGCGACACCGTGATGGGCGAAGGAGAGGAGCGGGGAACTCCGGGAGGTTCGAGGCGGGATGGCCGGGACCGGGAAGAAGATGGTCGACATCCACACGAGGACACCAAGGAAGTGGCGTGCGAGGACGGGGCGCGTGAGAATCACTGCCATTGCCGACATGTGGACTTCCTCATCGGGAGTTATCCCCGGCCGGGCGAAGATTTCATTATCTAAAGGATCGACAAGTTGGACGACACCACGGGTTGAATTCTTGAGGACCAGGCCACCTTGGACAACACTGTAAACAGTATCCGATCACATCAAGAGGACGACGAGGCCAAGCTGGAGACATTGCTCGTAAAGCAGCAAGGAATGGTGGACAAAATGATCAAGTACCCGGAGAATGTCGAGGACAGGATGAAGGAGTTGGAGAGGCGTGCAGGAGTCCCGGCACCAGGTCCCAATCTACCACGGCATCCTGCCCCGGAGTCTTTGGTGAGGCGGTTGATGACATTGAGGACAGCCGGTGAAGGACTGGCGCCATTGGAGGGTCCCATGGAGTCAGCGCCATACGGTCCGCCACGGGTTGACCCCTCATTGTTGAGGCACATCCCACTTTTCTCGGCCAGTATCATGTTGGGAGAGAAGACGCCGGAAAAAGGCTCGGGCATTGGTACGCCCAAGCGTGATACCCCTGAAGGGACGGTTGAGATTGACATGAGCAGCCCGCCAGCCGCTGGGACGTTCGATGCTCGTGCAGCGTATGAGCGCCGGGTCGCTGAAATGGATTCCGAAATATGTGGAGGATCAAGTGGGGAATCATGGGTGCAAGATCCGCGGTTGGGCATAAGAAAGATGTCCTTGAATTATGCCCTAGGTCTTTTGATGTATTCCTGCAGGTTTTGTAGTTGAAAACCCCAAACCAAAGCAGCAAGTAGAGCAAGGACTGAATGTGGATCGAATCAATGATTGGTTTTGGAATCCAGTGTAACACAGAAGGGCTGCAGATAGACAAAGCAGGTTTATGCACATAGATTCAATCACAAATGGATAATACAAAAGGTTTTATATGGAAATTGGTCTGACTCTTGCCTCAGAGGTTGCAATAGGCACTTCATGTGCACTCTTTTGGGTGAAATGGTGCTGGTTAGGACTGAGGGGCATAGATGTAAGGACCACACAGAATATGACTTGGCCAAGCAACTGAATTCAGAAACAGTTACAAAGTAGGACCACAATAAGTGGTAGAAACAATCGAGTATAGGGGTCTTGGGGTGGGAGACCACTTAGGCTTAACCTCCAAGGCCAACAAGCATGAAATGCCTGTTTTATTTTGGTATGTCCTCCATGAAGGAAGGTACCTCCGCTCAGTTGAGTGGTAGGGGTAAACTTCATGGGGGGGCTAGGGTCACAACCCTAGTTACTTTGAGAAAGTGCACTTTACGCAACAAAAGAGAGATAAAAAACACTTACGTTTGTCTTAGCATCAACAAAAGGGTTTTAAGGGGGGCTTGGCCTGGATCAAGCCCTCCAAGAAAGACATGGCAGTGACTTTTTCTTACTCCCCCCTGGAGTACTAGTTCATGAAGCTAGTAGGACCAAGGAAAAAGGCTCAAATATTCCGAAAATCACTTCAGAAAATGCATTAAACTTATCAAAAACATCCTCATCACTTCATAGAAGCCTATCACACTGTAGGTACCCTTGAAAAACAGTGTAATGTACCGTGAATGATGTCCCTCCGATGGGGCATTCCTCAAAAGTCGCCGGCGTGTGACGAAAACTTTTGGAAAAAGTTTGGGGGTAGTGGGGTTTGAACCCAGGACTCCCTCCCTAGAGCCAATGTGCTTGCCCACTAGGGTACAGTCGAACGCTCTAATGCGGACGGCTATCGCCGTATAAACAGCGTTTTAGTATACGTCCTGACCAAGGGCCAGGGCGGAGCAATACTCCCAATGGAGGACACAAACCCCCAGGAGCTGGAAAAAATAGTAAATGTAACCAGCAGGGAGTGATTCCTGCGGTTTAGCGGAAGGGGTTGCGATTTAGCAAGTGAAATCGTTAAAAATCGACGAAACCATGCGGGAAATCGTCATTTTTACACATAACTTAAAGTCGCAGACAAGCGCAAAGGAAGCGGACTCCAAGAAAAGGGTTGCGCAAGCGTAAACGGCTTTTGGAAAAGTAGGTATGAGCCGTAGTTTTTAAAGTTTTAGAGAAAATTTTTGCACAGTTGCATCAAAATTTTCATAAACTTCAGAGTCAAGTATTCCGATTCAGCCCACACCACAGAGCAGGTCGACAACCCATCTCTCAGGTATGTCAGTGTCACCTCACACTCACGCATTGCGTTTGTGTTGAGCGTTTCGTCAAAACGTTAGGGTTGTCAACGCTGTGCTCGTTGGGGGGTCGGGTGTTCTCCTCTCGTGCTCTGCACAGGTAAAAGCAGGAATGAAAGGTATGTGATGCGAATGGAGCGCGCAGCGCGCACGTAGGGTTAGAATATGCGCTGTGCTCGCGATGCATGTGCCTAATCGAGGCATCCACACGCTGTGACGCTTTACCTGTATCCGAAATTCACCTTTGTTTTCTTCTTCACAGGTAAGTACGGAAAGCGTTTGTTCGTGTGCGGGCGTGGCGTTAAAGTTGAGTTGCTTAAAACGCTTAGGTTTGTTTTGTGTTCGTTTCAATTCGGCATTCACACGATGCCTGGTGAGTAAGGTAGGTTAGCCCAGGAGGAGCTCACCTCCTGGTTGAGTCAGTGGTTCAGCCTCCCTTCCCTGCGGGCACATGATGCATTAAAGGGTAGGCCACGCGAATTGCACACGGTAAACCTTGTTTAGGTTACCCAGAGGCTCCTCGGTACGTTCTTTAAGAGAACCCGAGGAGTTTCTTAAAGCTTGCTTGCTTGACAGGGGTAGCTGAATCTTCAGCGTGTTTGCGGACAGTGTATTATAGGTCACACTGAGAACCGTATAATACGGGGAGTGTGGCTTGGTTCCTCCGCCGCAAACGCCCCTTCATTTGCCTCTGTTGTACAGGTGGGAGAGGTTAAGGGTGATTGGTGCACGCAGCAGCTGCCTTCGGCGGCTATCCATTTTTCTGCACCAGCAAACAGGGGCGCTGATCACAAATCAAATCACTGTGCCTCAGCCAGTACTGGCGAGGGCAGTTCGACCTCAACGACATCTGCGCTGTGCACGCAACGAGAGCACCCCTTCCCCCCAAGCCCTAGCAGGGGAAACGCGTTGTGGCGTCCCCTGTTAGGCCACAGCTGCTTAGGAGCGCTGTGTTCTCTTGTCTTCTTCACAGGAGGGCCATTAGGGCCTGAGTGAACTTCGACAGCAGCACCCAGTAGCGTGTGTAGGGGTTAGGGTCAGCAGGCCTGGCAGGAGCTGAGTGCAAGTGATGAGTGCTCACCCTCCTCTCGAAGGCCGGTGCTGGCGTTAGTGAGTGTAGTGTAGTGGTGTCTCCTGTCCCGCGTGCTTTTCCTCGTGGGCAGGGGAGTGCGTTAGCTTTTGGCCTGTAGCAAAAATGGGCGTTTTGTATGCCCTTAGCACACTTGGCCACCCCTCCCCACTTAGTAGGTAGGGCTTTTGCCGTCTTACCCAAAGGATAGGCGCCAGCACAGAAATTGGGCGCCATAGGAGTGGTAATAGTACCTGATTAGGACCTTCGGTCCGACGTCAGCGAAGCCCGGTTTCCGGGAGCCACGCTGGGGAGAGAAGTGAGACACATACAGACATACGTAGCACACTTAGGGGTATGGTAAACCCTGTAAGGACGGGTAGAACCCCATGGGTCTGGACCAGTCAGGGGTCCTAACTGTGGGCTCGCTTGTCCCCAAGGAGGGAAGACACACCTTGCCTCATAACACCTTGCTTGTCATTCCCCCCCTGGTGTAGTAAGCCACCGTTCTTCGTTGGCTCTCCAAGGTGACTACATTAGGGCAGTACCCATGCAACACACGGTCAACAAGGCACACACTCGCTGCGTGGCTGCAATCATGATAAGCGGCCACCTCGTCCACGCTGGAAACCATAGTCATGGGTCTGCAGGGCACAGACAGGGTCAGTGCAGTGCTCAGTAAGCAGTAGTCTGTGAGAAACCAATGGCCTTCGGCCAGGGAGTTGTTGTCACGGGGGGCTAACGGTCGTGTCCTGCGATGCAATGCGGGGCAACTGTGACAACTGCTCTTACACCCATACACAGGCACGTCTGCAGAAGAGTGCTCACTGCACCTGTCAGTAGACTGACACAGGGCAATTAGTTTCGCTTCTTACGCTGGGACATAGTCTCAGCACGGGTTAGGAGCTGCCCCTCGTTGTTCTCAACGAGGTAAGTGCGGAAGATGGGGTTGATACTCCCATCTGGTTGTATGAAGGCTGACATAGGTTCCCAGGTCGCCTCAGACAACCCATAGCCATCCCACAGGGTAAGGAATTTCCAACCCTGTTTCTACTCGTGGCGAGCAATACCTGCAACCACGTAGTAACCGTCGACTGCCATCTCATCGGCAGTCATCTCTTCGAGTTCGTCTGCCTCCTCTGGACTGGCAGCGTTCTCTAGGTCTATACGTTCAATCTCACTGTCGCTGAGGCGCCACTCATCCCAAGACAAGTCGTCAGGGGAGTGATAGTGCCTCAACTGCTTAGGTGCGCACAGCAGTTCACCACCTAGACGTGGACTGCACCTGACATGGATCCTGGATCCATCTATCCTGATGATACGATAGGGTCCAAAGTAAGGGTCCTGGAGGCAGTTACGTGGCCAGGAGGGTAGGCGTGAATGGTGTACCAAAACAAGGTCACCAACCTTGAAGCTGGCAGGTCGCCGTAGGCGGTTCCGTCGGCTCTGTTCACGGTCACGAATGTGCCTCAGGTTAGTACCAGCCTGGTTAGCCAGAGACTGCTTGTGTTCCAGCCAATCTCCCACAGGGCTCTTGAAGTCCTCAGGGAAAGGGGTTTTGAAGAACCATGCAGGTCGTCCTCCATGGAACAGTTCGTGGGGGGTGAAACCCGTAGAAGAGCTCCGCTGTGAGTTCATGGACAGAACTGCCCAGGGCACTAGGCGTACCCAGTCCTTGGTGCGCTCCTGTTTCATCAGGATTCTTAAGTTTTGCTCCACCACACGGTTCTGTCTCTCACAGAGAGGGTTAGACGTGTGAGTATAGGGCACACCTGTGGTTACCTCCACGTTGAGGGCATTTAGCACTCGTTTGTACCACCCAGTGTCACTGCGGATGCGTACATCTTCATCAGAGTGCACCTGTTTAGGTGCTCCATAGGGTTCGAACCATTGTTCGACCAACATTTTTACAGTCTGCTCACCTGTGATTTTCTTATTGCAAGGGAACACACGGGTGAAGCGAGATAGACCACAGGTGACCACGAGGCAACTATCATAGCCACCAAAGCGTGGTAGGCCGTGGATGTAATCCACGTAGAGAAGAGAGTTAGTACAATAGGGTATGAGTAAGCTGGAGATCAGACCCCTATCCCTACTGTCGCTCTGCTTGCTGGCATGACAGCCACAAGCATCCACAATGGTCTGCATACGCGACCTCAGTTCAGTCAGGGTTAGACTAGAGTAGAAACACTCACGGAAGAAGTCCACTGAGCGATTAGCGCCAGTGTGACCAGAACTGAGATGGGACCACTGTAGGCACCCATCCAGTCGTGCCTCAGGCACCACAATTCGGTCCTCGTAGAAGAGGTACTGATTGTTTTTATACCACTGGTGCCCGTCAATGACACGGGGTTCGAGACCAGTGCTGAGGGTTTGGAGAATTTCTTCATACTCTGACTGATAGTCGGTTAGACTCCAACCCTCCAGGATTCCAGCAGTGCGCATGGACAGGTCAAGCTGGACATCCATACGCTGGAAAGCCTCTTTGGCGAGCGCCTCAGAGCTCTCACCAATAAGCGCACCGAAGTTGTTGCGCGATATATAGTCAGACAGTTCATTCTTAATTCCGGGGATATGATGCACTGTCAGCCTGAACTGGCTCAGGTAAGTCCACCACCGTTTTAGCTTTGCTTTTTCCGGTGGTGGGCCCTTCTGAAAAGACTTCACAGGCTCCTGGTCACACAGCCAGACAATAGGGTTAGATCCCAGGAGTCGGGATTGTGACGATAGCACCAACATACCGGCCAGGAGTTCCTGGTCATAGGTGCTGTAGTTGGAACGCGCTTGGTTCTATTTCCAATTCCAGTGTCCCAGTGGCACCAGTCGCCACTCACTGGTAGGATAGTCATGTTTCAACGAACCATCACGGTTCAGTCCAGTAGTACGACAATGGCAGTGGGTTAGTTCAGCGGGGTTAAGCCCCTGCCATTGGTAGATCATACCTCCCCCCCCTACATCACTGGCATCAGTGATCAGGACTATCTCGCCCTCAGGGCGGGGCACTCCCAGGCAGTTGGAGGAGGCAATCTTTTTCTTCAACTCCTGGAAACACTCTTCCTCTCTGGAGGTCCACCTCCAGGGAGTAGTTTTCTTGATCAGGTCAGTGAGGGGTGCAGAGGAGTAAGTAAAATTGTGCATGTGACGCCGATAGAAATTACAGGCGCCCACAAAACTCCTCACATCGTGTAGACCCTTCTTAGGGTCATGGCGAATCTGCATGTCCTGTAGGGGCTGCATCTTAGACGCGGCTGGTTTCCACCAGCCTTACCCCACGTCGAAACCCAAATACTCCATCTCCTCTTTCATAAACTCAAATTTTTCGAGTTTGATTCGGAGATGGTTTTCTTGACAGACAGTGAAAAATTCACGGAGGAGAAGGACATGGTCCTCTTTGGTATTAGTACCCAAACTCACGTCGTCGATGTGAGCCTCCATTTCTGCACCCCGAGAAATCAACTCATGACCAGAGGCCTGCGCCTCAGTATGTACAAAATTTTGTTCATAAGCTCCTGGAAGAGCGCTGGGGCATTAGCCACCCCGAAAGGCATAACCTTCCACTTGAAGACACGACCCTTAGGGGTTATAAAGGCAAGCAGCTCCTGAGCTGCGGCGGTTTGGTCAACCTGCCAGAGACCAGAGCGTTTGTCCATTTTGGTCTTATACCTGCATTTGGCAATACGCTCCAGGGTGTTTTCCATGTTAGGAATACTCCCTGAGTGGTTCTGGGTTTTCTTGTTGACCTCACCATAGTCTACAACAAGACGTAGGGCAGTCGACCCTGGTTTAGCAACAAGGAAACAGGGACTGCAGTGATGGGGATAGTCCCCGTGTTTATACTCTTCAACGAGGCCAGCATCAATGCATTCTTGGATCTGGCGCTCGATTTCTTCAACCTGTTCCTGTGGAGCGGGATAGGGACGACGCCTCACTCGCGTCTTTTCGAATTCTGGTTTCAATTTCAAGTCCATCTGGACCAGTTTTTTACAAGAAAGGGGAGGCGGCAAGGCGCCGAACACCTCCTCATAGGTCATCAGCAGTTTCTTCAGGCGGGGGTCAAGGTTAAGACTCTCGAGTTTCTGAAGGAAATCCTCCTCAGCATGGAGGTTGCTTTTTCCATGTTCTTTCTTTATATGCCGATCAGCAGTTTCGGCAGGTACAGTACCATCGTCCCACTCAGGGGGACATTGCTGCCCATAGTGTAGAGAATACACTAGAGGTATCTCAGGATCAGGCAGCGTATAGGACTCATCGTCCTCCTCAGAGCAGATGGAGTATTTCCAGGTCTGTCTGAGGTATTGCAGCCGCTCTTGGCGCTCAATACCTTCGGCCTTCAGGTACAACAGCCGTCGAAGTTCTTGAGTGTCATGCTGAGACAATGGCATGTTATTAGCAGCAGGCCGTGCCAGAGCATCAGCACTCCGGGCCACGGGTTCACCTGTGTGCACAGGCTGCATGTGTAGCACTGGTTTCCCAACAGAGGAAGCAGGTTCAGAGGTTGACTCTAGATCTACCTCCTCTAGCAACAGCTGGGCCAGGAAAGCACTATGTTTTAGGTCAACACAGCTGGGATCAACAGAGGGAATAGTGCTGGCGATCTCAGACAGTTGGTCGTCAGCATCCTCTTTTACAGCTGCAGGTTCCAGATAGTCATCAGGAGACTCACACCCTGTAAGTGTGGCAGATAGGTGCTCAGGAGATCGATTTTTGAGATCATAAAGGGTCAGGCCACGATTTTCGGCCATGACCTCTTTTAGTAGCACCTGGTCCAGGTCACACAGGGGTACAGGATTGAGAGATCCATCGATGATGGACAGGAAACTGGCCCACTGAGGGGCCTGCATAGCTGTGTCTGAGTCCTCAGGCACATAGATGGGGCCGTCGGGGAGTTGCACTCTTCCCACGGTCATTCGATCTAGCATACGGCGCCAGTAAGCATGTTCACCAGAGCAACCCCAGTCAGGGGTGCACATAACAACCCTACCTCCCTCATAAGCGATTTCGGTTAGAACCTTCGCGAGCAGGGAGAAGGGAGGGTTAGCATACGCTAGGCCCATTGCTTTCCAGAAGAAACGGAAAGCATTGTTCAGTTGTTTCGAGCAGTACAACTGCATGATGTGCTGTTGTTGGCTCGCAAACAATTCCACCTGGTTCTCATCCAGGTTTACCTGTAGGGCCGCCAGTCCATTTTCAAGAACCTGACGGGCCAGCTGGTAGTTTTCAGTACGATAGTTCGTCTTGGCTGCGTAGCGCAGCCCAGACTCTTTTCGTCCTGACAGCTCCAAAGGAACGGAGAATAGCCCACTGCCAAAGTCGCAGTGCAAAGAGTCAGGACGCTGTAGGGACAGCATTTTTACCTGGGGGTTCCTTCTTAGAAAGTCGGTGCCAATGAGGATGTCAAAGGCGTCAGTGTCCAACACTCTGCAGTGTTGGGTCACGGTTTCGTCGCCCAGACATATGGTCACATCGACCCCCCTCAAGGAGTGGATGGTACGCCCATCCCCTACTCTTATGGCCACTGTCTTAGTTTTCCTGAAAGTTTTAAGCAGGCGCCGGGCCACTATGGAAAGTGTTGCACCGGTATCAAGCACCGCTCGAAAAACCTGATCCCCGATTTTCACGAGGATCCAGAAAACCAAGTCCTCCTCTTCGGAGCCGCCCCCCTATTCCTCATCAGGGAATTTCACATCCACCCCTGCAGCCATGAGGGACTTGGCCATCCAGGCCAAGCGCCTCTTCTTAGAATTCTTCCCCTCAGGGGTAGCATTATCCCCTTGGGGGCGCTTCTGGGGGACACCTGCGGCAGGAGCGGGTGTAGCAGCAGGAGTGGGTGTAGCAACAGGCGCTGATGAGCGCCTCTGGGGGTTAGGGGGTCCAGTTTTGCCACCCCCCTTGCTACCTCCTTTACCTTTATCCCCATTCGGGGGATTTCTGGCGGGCGTCTGGGTCTTCTGGCGCTCCGCCTCCTGACCCTTGAGTTTGTCACTCTCGCGTTTCTTGATGTGGCATTCGTCCTCATAGTAACGACGTTTGCCACAGTAACCACAGGTGATGGTACACCTGAAGTGGTCCTGATGGGTCACAGTTTTCCCATCTTTAGTATGCTGCTGAGGTTTCATCTGCAGCATACAGCCACTGCGGAGATCGCAGTCAGAGGCATGACAAGGTCCCCCCTTGTCATTGACAGGTCGGCAGTAAAACAGGGGGGGTGTGCCTGCATCAGTTGGAACCTCGTTCATGGCACGTAGGTTGCCCCTCCCTTTACCACCTCCCTGGTTGGTGTTAGTGGGATTTTTATGCCCCTTCCCTTCGCCACGTTCGGGGGTAGGGGTACCACCTCGTCCCAAATGCTTCTTGAGGAATTTCTTCATGTGGGAGTCATTGTCTCTCTCAAGAGCTAGCTCAATCAAGAGATCCACCAGTGTATCGTACGAGTGGGTCCTGCCCTTCCTCTCAGAGGTGGAGCGGCAATCATCCCACGTACGCTGGGGAATCTTACTCATGAGCCACAGGTGGGGCTCAGTGGCTCCGTAGGAGCCCACGTTCATCCTCGAAAATAAGTACTCCAAGTCGCACACATACTCAGAAATTCGCGCAGCGGATGGAAACTCCGGGAGCATAGGTAGCTCCTCGATCTGTGTGCGTACGCTGAGGTCAGTCTCATAGACTGGGAATGTTTTCTCTAACCTCAGGAGTACCTCTGCCCAAGTAGAACAGGTTTTCACAATCTGTTTGACCTGTTTTTGCAAAAATTTCTTTTTGCATGAGCGTTTTAGCAGTGAACATTTGGTGGCCACATCCACATGGGATTGGCCAGTCAACAAAAGGAACTCTGCAAATTCTGCTGCCCATTCAGGCAGGTTTTTGGGGTCGAACTCCGGCAGTTCCACCTGGATGTTCGCCTGGGCAATTGGTCTGCCCGTCTTTCCGGCTGCCGGAGTTAGGCCTGTAGGCGACACGCCGGCAAGAGGGGCCAGGGCTGACAGTCCTCTTCTCTCACTCACTGTGACAGGCACGTCCTGTAGATCAGCCATAGGCACTGTCCTGGCACGGGGGTGAAAGGGGCTGGGGCAGGTGACCTTAGGCAACAGCCTTGAGACCCTTGATCTCTTGAGATCTTCGGCCAGGGTACTCAGCCCTGGAGAGAGAGAGGGCAACTCAGGCTTGGGTAAGGGTTCAGCAATACCCAGCTTTGCCTTAATGGCCTTTGATAGGGCCGTTACATCTGGATCTTCTGATCCAGACAGGAGTTTGGCCAACAGCTCGGCCGTGTGATCCAGGGCTCCGTAGGTTGGCCTTGGATGATGTTGTTCTTCGACTCGTGTTGGGCCCACTTCGGGAGCCCTTGGGGTTGGATAACATGGTCTTGGATACTCAGGTCTTGTTCGTCTTGGCAGGGATGCAGTGGACGGAGGACCTGAGTGCGCGTAGGACCCTAGGTCTGTACGTGGTATGGATCCATGTACAGCCAGTGGCTCCTCTCCATCTTCCCCACGGATGGATTTGTAGTACTCCTGATGTAGGATGTACTCATCCATCTTCTGCTTCAGCTCCTCATACTCCTCAGGTCCTTCAATGGCAGTTGAGGATGAAGCTGGACAATTTGATCTTGATACTGAAGCAGCCACACGTCTGTGGAGGTGACTGAAGCTGTCTCCACCGTGTGCTGCTAAGGCCTCGGTTGTAAGGCCTTTATTCTCTTCCGCCCTTCCGCGTTCTGGATCTCCTTGGGACCCAGATGCGCCACTGAGATGATGTGGAGCTCGGTGTGGTGGTTCACTCATTGGGAGCACCATGCTGCCCATTTGTACTTGGACAGTTCGGATAGGCCAGGTCCTGACGCTTGGCGTGGACATGATGAACTTGTTGTTGAGCTTTTGTTCTGCACTTCTTCTCAGGGTCGGTTCAAAAGGTCACAAGGGACTGCTTCTGCTACCAGAAAGATGTCCTTGAATTATGCCCTAGGTCTTTTGATGTATTCCTGCAGGTTTTGTAGTTGAAAACCCCAAACCAAAGCAGCAAGTAGAGCAAGCACTGAATGTGGATCGAATCAATGATTGGTTTTGGAATCCAGTGTAACACAGAAGGGCTGCAGATAGACAAAGCAGGTTTATGCACATAGATTCAATCACAAATGGATAATACAAAAGGTTTTATATGAAAATTGGTCTGACTCTTGCCTCAGAGGTTGCAATAGGCACTTCATGTGCACTCTCTTGGGTGAAATGGTGCTGGTTAGGACTGAGGGACATAGATGTAAGGACCACACAGAATATGACTTGGCCAAGCAACTGAATTCAGAAACAGTTACAAAGTAGGACCACAATAAGTGGTAGAAACAATTGAGTATAGGGGTCTTGGGGTGGGAGACCACTTAGGCTTAACCTCCAAGGCCAACAAGCATGAAATGCCTGTTTTATTTTGGTATGTCCTCCATGAAGGAAGGTACCTCCGCTCAGTTGAGTGGTAGGGGTGAACTTCATGGGGGGGCTAGGGTCACAACCCTAGTTACTTTGAGAAAGTGTACTTTAGGCAACAAAAGAGAGATAAAAAACACTTAAGTTTGTCTTAGCATCAACAAAAGGGTTTTAAGGGGGGCTTGGCCTGGATCAAGCCCTCCAAGAAAGACATGGCAGTGACTTTTTCTTACTGCATATGGACCATGGTCGGTCCGAGCATGGAAGAAACCAAATCTGGACCGCGGGAAGACATGGAGATCCGAGGAGTTTACTCCCACTCCCCGGGCAATGGGAGTTGTGCAAGTATCCGGCTTGGGGGCCTCATTGCTTAGGATGTTGGGGACGCTGTACGCATCGAAGACCTTCGTGGTGTGAAAGTACCCCATTAAGAAGCCGACCCCGCCAACTTGGACGATTTCATCCTAGAATGGGAAGACTGCGCCGAGGAAGTTGTTGGTGAGATGCGGTTCGGATCGGATGCTCGAGACAAGTGGGCATGTCGTATACGTTCCCGAGACCTTTTGGCTCCGGAGTTGAAGGCGGATTTACGTGACGCGATTCGGGAGAAGAGGATCCGTGCGGAGGAGCAGTGTTTGGACTGGTTGGAGCAAGAAGAAAGGGTGGATACCCCCAACCAAAACATTGATGACTTATGGGTAATACCTCTCAACTTGGAACGTGGGGAGCTGCAGTTGAGGGAGTGGAGGAGAAGAGGATCCGTGCGGAGGAGCAGTGTTGGGACTGGTTGGAGCAAGAAGAAAGGGTGGATACCCCGGACCAAAAGGTCGATGACTTATGGGTAATACCTCTCAACTTGGAACGTGGGGAGCTGCAGTTGAGGGAGTGGAGGAGATATGTTCGAAAGTACCGCCGACTTCTAAAGCAAGTTGAGGATCGGTCGGAATCGGGTGAGATTCGCCGACTCTTGCGGGATGTCCTTCCAGCCTATTGGAAGAAACGGGTGGAAGACGAGCAGAAGAAACGGGCAAAGAAATGTTTGGCAGTATGCATCATGTTGCCGGAGGAGCAGCACTCGGGCATTATGGAATGTTGCCAACGGAACCTCGGAGCACCGGAGCGCATGATCTCGTTGAAGAATTCCGTGTACGTGGAGGTGTTTGGCGAGACCGCGGGTGGACGTCTCCTTCGACTAAACAACGTCGAATGGAGACGCGGGGAAAAGCTGAAGTTGCAGATAATACCCGCCCGAATGAGCCTGGACTCAATCATCCAGTACGTGAGCGTGGAATTGAAGCTCAAGTCCAAAAATGAAGCGCATATTAAAGACCATCACAATCATGGGAACCATGATCGCCGCAAAGATCGACATCATCGAGAGGTCCAGGATGATTACGGCGGGCGTTCGGAAGATGCCGCGGGCAAGAGCATGACCCGGGAGGATCATGAGGAAGCGCATTTCTTTGCGTTTGGGGCGCACAACACGAAGGAGCATGAGCAAGACAAGTCGAAGTGGAGGAGAGCACCACCCCGTGGAGGAATGGGCAAACGCCTCCGGAGGATCGGCAATCCGCCGCTCTTCCTCAAGGAATACCGGCGGGAACATGACGGATGCTGGATCTGTTATGGGAAGAACCTCCCACACAAACATGATCATAAGACGTGCAAGATCTACACGGAGGACAAGAAGGCTTATTTCCAAGCCCACCCCGAGAAGGTGCCCAAAGAGAAGCGTATAGAGGCTTGGAAACGTGGGCAAAGTGCTGGTGGATGCTCGGGAGGACAAGGGCATGAAGGTGACCGCCGAATTCGACAAATCGAGGAGGTGGCGGATTGGTTAATGCGCCCCATGAGACCCACTGGGGGGGGGTATTTTCTTCGAACGAACTTCAGTCTTCGAACGAAGATTCGAATCTTCGAGTGAAGATTCGAATTCGAAGATCCTATTTGCTTTAATCGAAATCCAATTAAATCCAATTAAATCCACGCTGCTGGGGAGATTTGCCGCAAAAGCGCAGCAACATCAGCGCGCGCACCAGATTGACAGGCGATTGTCGCAGATTTGTGTCAGAAAGACGCAGATTTGTGCCAGAAAGACGCAGATCTGTGCCAGAAAGACGGCTTTTTGGTTTCTTTACTTGATTTGTTGTATTCTTTAAGGGTGTCACTCTTTGACCAATGGTGCCACTTGGAATTACGCTCAAAAAAGCTGTGGGCACGACGAATGCTTATAGCCAGGACGTGGAGGATGCGCTTGTACAATTTTCCTCTCCTCCGGCCTGGAACGCCAGCTTTTACATTCGATCTACACAGGAGTCAACCCAGGCGCTGACAAGCAGAGATTGAATCAACTTCTACGGTGGCACAGCGATGCTCAATGCTCGCCTGAAGAAGCAGCCGCTTTGCTTCTCGATTTGGGACTCCCTAGACGCCGCCTTCGGGTTCTATCGCGCTTTGTTTCCAAGCGTGCGGAGGTATGGTACAAACAGACAGGCCTAAGGTTTGGGAAACCAATACCAGGCCGCTGGAGAGTCAACTTGGCTTGGAAAAGAATGAAGGAGCCCTTGCACCTTGTTGGCCACATGGACAAGAAAACTGGCATCCGAAATGTCTCCTGGCCGTTTGATCACTGGATCACCTACGTTTTCACGCAGCCTTGCCTCTATGCAACTCTACAGCCCAGCAAAGATGGGTTGATTTTCATTGTGAGTGGCGATGGTTATCCTGTAGCGGGTGTAAGCTGGACTCAGCTTACCATTCACATCGGAAATCATGAGCATCCAGCCCGCAATGCAGTATACATTTGGGCTTTAGAGTTCGCATACTGTGGTGACTCCAAGCTGAAGGATTTGCGCCGCGTCTGGAAAAGGAATGTGAGGGTGTGTTATTTCTTCGAATATTGCCTTCGTCTGAACCTTTGACGGTTCGAACGAAGCTTGTGCTACGAACGAACGTGTTTTTGGAACAAAATTTTGATTGCGCTTTGTACGCTACTAGGTCCTGCAGCGGATCATAACTACGCGATCCTTCGTCGTGAAGGGCGCACGCTGTGCGGCAAGTGTTATGCTGGGCGGAGATTTACCGTTTTTGAAGAAGTTTTTGGGACTTACTGAGCATTGGTACATACCGTCCGTTCCCAACTTGGGCCTTTGGAACCCTCTCAAGAGGCGGTACCTGGGCTGTCAATGGTGCAGAACGCGCACCAGTGATGCGTCCCGACGTGGCAAGACCCCTGTCTGCAAGGGAGCTCGTGGCTACCAAGTCGCGGCATTGAGACAACTGTGACTGCCGGAAGCCTGCTGAACGACCTGCTAACAAAGCCTGCGCGAGCACTGACTGTCCTTGGAGCCCTCCAAAACCATGAAGAAGGTCGAAGAAAGGTGAAGTCAATGCCAACATGGGTGAATCTCAGCCAGGGTGGTTCCACGTTGCGTTCCCCTGAGGCAACCGAAAAGGAAGCGTCGACGACCAGTGCTGGCGTGCGGGGCAAAGATCCACAACCCGTTGTGTCCGGACGACGGGTAAAGAACCTTGCCGAGATTCTGTCGTCTTACAAGAAGACAAAGAAGCCAAAGAAGAGACCACGAGCAAAGCCAGCGGGTAAGCAATCTCCGAAGAAGAAGGCAAAGCTGCTGCCGGGTGAGAGTTCGGAGACTTCGGAGTTCGAAGAGACTGAAGAAGATCAGGAGGAGGAGCCGCCTTCCGGAGATGAGGAGGAGGAGCCGCCTTCCAGAGATGATGACGATGAAGACGAAACTCAGGAGACACAGATTCCACACCGAGGGGCACTGCCGTGGGCATGGCTTCCCCTCCAACAAGAGGACTAGTGGGGAGCGTGGAGAGGAGTGCGGATTCGGTAGTGGCGCCCCTGGCGAACGGAGATACCCAGAGACATCCTGCAGCAGAAGACCAAACTGGACCGCGCCGGTACAATCTATTGGGTCCCTGCAGACTACAAGTCTGCCGGGTGGCATTCCGTGGCGGAGTATTGTGTTGCGGCCCGAAGCTACGCAACGGAGGAGGAGTTAAAAAATGCGGCGGCAGTGGCGTTGGCAACTGGTGGCGTGCCAGCTCCAAGTGCCAGGAAGAAGCAAGTGAAAGCAAAGAGGCCAAAGAAGAAGAGGAAGACGCCAACGAAGAGTGGTGGCAAGCAACAAGAAGAAGATGCCGTAGAGGGAGACAAAGATAATGCGGAAAAGAAATACGAGGTTGCACTACAAGTGTCAGGCAGTGAGTGGTGAGCCAAGACTGAGGGACGTACATTGGACAGGGACACTGGTTGTTGTGCGGTTCTGTTGTTGCCTGCAGGCCTGTATGTGCATTTGTAAACGCCGCGTCGTTTTCTTGGAAAAATATCTTCGTTCGAACATTTGAAGGTTCGTTCGAAGAAAAATCCTCGATATTTCAAAAACATAATTTCAGGGCATTTAGGTGGTTGCAGGCTGAATCGAAAGAACCAAACCCTCAAAAATACCTGTGTTGAGCATTTTATCACAATGCTTGCAGCAAAACAGCCACCCCGAAGGCGTTCAAACAGGTCAAAAATTTTCTTCGTTAGAAGAAATAATCTTCGTTCCAAGATTTCGTTTGAAGAAAATACCCCCAGCGGTGGGTCTCATGGGGGGGCATGGAAGCGCTCAAGGCCTTGCAGAACGAGAGAAGTGCCCCATGGCCGGGAGATTCGCAGCAAGACGGGGCTGCGGTCGACCGAACTTACAGAAGCCCCCACGGGAGTGGGACAACGGAGGACTCTCCTCCAAAAATCAGTGGAATCTAATCGTAGAAGGCATCTACGGTGCCGAACAAGGTTCTGAAGGAGCCAGAGCCACCGAGTTCAACCAGTGCTAGTCCATGGGACGCCCTGCCAAGGGAAGTACAAGCGGATACTGGCAGCTGGGACAAGAAGGTTGGAGAGACCACGGAGGGTCCCGTGGATGGGCAGGACCAACCCAAAATATATGAGATACGTGATCACACGTTGGAAGTCCTTATGCACCCGTCCGTGCTAGAGTTGCATGCTGTGAGGGTCGTCCGTACACCACATGGTGATGAGCGGCAATTGCACTTGAAGCTGCGGGTAATGTGTGGACAGAAGAAAGTGATCGCGGATGTCTTGGTGGATACTGGGGCCCAGGTAAGCTTGGTGTGGAATGGACTGTTTCTTGACATATGTCTGAAAGGCAGTGACCGACCAGTGCGGCTCAAGGTCGCAAGCGGCGGGGTCATGGGTGGAGGAGCCCGTGAAGCCGAACTTTGTTTAGAATTTTGGGAGCATGACCGATTGGATCGACCGGACCAAGCTAAACGCTTGATGCTCCAAGGAAAATTCTACGGGGCCGATCTCTCCGATTGGGATATCGTAATGGGCTATGATTTCATGCTCAGCAATTCAGCCGGAGCATTGCCACATCGTGCCACATTCATTCGTGAGACAAACGAGAGGCTTCCATGCCTATCGACCCATTATGCCCCTGGTGGATCCCAATGGACCGGAGAGGAGGAGGAGAAAAGTTTTCGTGCGGTGAAAGCAGCGGGAATTAAGTCCAAAGGTGGCGATGGAGAGCACCTTCAGGAGTATGGTCTATCTCGGGATGCTTATTGTCGCATGATGGCAGGCTTGGGTATGGACACACCGTCGACGGATGTCTTCGCATCAAAAGAGGTTCCCAAGTTGCAAAAGTGCGCGAGGTACTGGCACATGGGTGACTCGGCGTGGAACAAACACTGGGGCGCAGAAATGTGGGGCCATCTGTATGTACAGGGAGCCCAACGGGATTCGGAAAAGATTGTGAACAAAATTATCGCCGATAGAGCCAAAGGAGTCTTGGTGGTGACTAAAGCCGGCTCAGGGGACGCTTGTGGCGAAGTTCTGAGATCCAAGATCAATTCCATCGCCTTGAACGAATTTGTGTTTGCGCCGGATGAGGAGATATTCATGGAGTTTACGGGAATCTCTTTGCCGTCACCGGGACAGGCATGGTCAACCCACGCGTATTATGTGGACGGTGCACAATGCCATCCCACGGGTGATGAGGCTTTAATTCGGAGGATACAAGCCGTGCCCATGAGGGTCATGTTCGAGGAGAGCAACGACCCCAAAGTGGAAGTCAAGACCTCGTCGTTTGACGAGATTGATCGTGTTGTCCACTACATGAAGGATGGGATGCATGTCGGTGTGGCAGCCAAGCAGGCAAGAAGCCGGGTCAACTCTCCTCATTGGTGGGACGATCAAAATTTGATTACGGGGAAATTTACCAAGAGCGAGTTTGTGGCGAGGGTAATGGGCCACATGGCGGATCAAGAGGAGCTTGTTGGTTTGAACCCACCCACGTGGAATTTCCCACGCTCGGGTATCGGATCGAAGACCGACACCCCATTCAATATCCAAGAATTCAGAAAATTGTCGGCGGGACTGCAGACCCACGATGTTGAAGAGGGTATGACGGATGAGGAAATTTCGGTGAGGGACCCAGAGGAAAGCTGTACGGCCATTCGGTCAGTGGTGACCGTGCCGACAGCTGCGGCCCAAGAAGCAAGGGAAAATCCAAGAGTGGATGAGCTGCGGGAAAGATTGGTGAAGGATTATCCACGGTTGTTCAGCGGTGTGGCCAACAAAAATCCACCGGATCGAGGTTGATTTGGCACCGCACGGATTAAATTCAGGCCCAACCCCAAAGTATATCGGCATCAAGAATATCAGCCTCAAGGTGAGCGGGCGGAGGCCATGAAAAAGCTGTTGAAGGGATTCATCGAGCGTGGATGGATACAACTTTCGGACAGTGAGTGGGCAAGCCCAGCATTTATCGTGCCGAAGAAGGAGAAGGGCGAATGGCGGTTAGTTGTTGATTATCGAGGGTTGAATGAGCAAACGGAGCATGATTCGTACTCTCTTCCCTTAATCGACACTATCCTGCAAAAAAGGCCTGAAAGCGCATCTTCGGGGTGTTAGACCTCAAACACGGTTATCACCAGATGCCGCTGCATGAGGACTCCGGGGCTTGTACAGCGATGAGTACGCCACTCGGCCCCATGCAATGGAACGTGGTGCCAATGGGAGCCAACAATTGCAACGCGGTATTCCAACACATGATGAAGGATCTGCTGGGACCTGTGCGGGATTGCGCCGACTTTTTTGTGGATGACATCATCATCGGGTCTGGCATGGAGGACATGTCAGAGGATAAATTGATCAAGGCCCACGAGAAAGACTTGAGACGAGTGCTCGACGTCCTTGATCGCCACCAAATGGTATGTAAGCCGACAAAGCTATCCTGATTTGTGAAGGTCGTTGAGTCTGCGGGACACCAGGTTGGTCATGGGCAACGCAGGCCGATGCCGGGCAATTTGGCTGCCTTGAACCATTGGGAGCGACAGACCACCATCAGCGAGTTGCGTTCGTTCATGGGATTCCCCAATTATTATTCGGGTTACCTAAGAATGTATGCCGAACTCTCGGGACCATTGCACAAAATGCTGCAGGTTGGGAAGTTTGATGGGCGCTAGGGGTGCAAGAAAAAGCTGGCCTGGACGCGCTGAGCAGGCCCCGGGGGAGCGGACCGGGGAGAGGTGGCAAGTTGATGGCCGAGCGGGCACAAGAGCGGGGGACGGATGACGCAAGGCGAGAATAAGGAGCAGGCGAGAGGAAACCAGAGCCGCACGCCGACAAGAGAAACGTAGCAAGGGGTGCGATGACAAGGAAGAGAAGGTCCAGTACGAGGCCAGCGGCCGCCTGGAAGAGTCCACAGTACGCAGAGGCGTGGACGAGAGAGAGGAACAGCGGTGCACCAAGAGCACAACACACGTAGGGCGCGCGAATAGTGGCACCGAGGGGGCCCCCAGGTGTAGGGCGCGGTTAGCGGGGGAGGCGACGGCAAGGCCCAGGGCTCGGACACGATGCCATGTGTGCAGAAGGATGTCCCACAAGCCTGAGCCGAAGTCAAGCCAGTCGCTGGCAGCGGAGGCTGCACCGCCGCCTCGGGCAGTGAGGGGGTACAGGGGCCGGGGCTGGTTGGAGTGAGGGTCGATGTGGCCTGCATGCAGGCGGGCTCAGCCCCGCAGCCCCCCTCACCGACGTCCTCGGCGACATCCGCGGAGGTGTCGTCACCCTCGTCTCCGGAGGGTCCAGGAGCGGTCCAGCGGGAAGGGCTGCGAACGGAAGAGCAGCAGAGGAAGGACGAGGCCGCGGCAGGGACAGGGGAGGGAGAAGACAAGGGAGGGCAGAGGAGGTGGCAGCGGAAGCGGAGGGGCAGGGGGAGGAGCAGGGGCAGCAAGCAGTAGTGAGGCGGCGGGCGGACCCGTTCAACCTGGCACAGTTGATGGCTTGCGGAGATGTCGGGCAGGGCGGGTCGGTAGTCGACGACATCCTCGTGCTGTCAGAGGATGGGGGGGAGGAGGCGAGGGGGATGGCAGTGGAGGGGGTCCCAGGGCAGCCGACGGCGCCCAATGTGCCGGCGGCTGCCAGGAAGTCCATCCTCCCGGAAGTGCGGAGGAAGGAGGAGGACAAGGGTAGGCTAGGACAACCGGCGGCGGGAGCAGCAGAGAGCGGGGTCAGCAGTGTGCGCACCGGAGGGTGGGGACGGACAGGCAAGGGAGGGAAAGGGCAGACGGGGACGTCGGGGGCTAGGCATGCGGAGGGACACCAGGAAGGGAAAGGGGGAAAAGGGGGCGGACAGGGGCGACAGTGGCCGCAGCCCCAATGCTCGTTCAACCAGCCGCCGCCTGTGTCGCCCCCACAGGTCAGTGCGGCGGTGCGGGCGGAGGAGGAGAGGGAGGCGCGCCGCCAGCAGGCGGCGCGGTACGAGGCGCTGGCGCACATCGAGCGTCAGCACTGTCGCCACCAGCCCCCAGAGCCGGGACCAGACAGCATCTACCGGCTGGAGATGGGGTCAGGAAGGGTAGGGTCAGGGCGCCAGGGAGGACAGGAGGGGTCGGGAGGGGAGCACAGCGGATAACCCAGTAACGGGCTGCGGAGAGAGGAGGGGCAAGCAGGACAGAGCAGCGCAGCGGCGGCGGGGCACCGCGGCCAGCGGGAGGGAGGGCAAGAGAGTGGGAGCCAGCGACGTGGACAGGCAGGCAGCGCCGTACAGGGCAGGGGTGCGGGAACGGAAGAAGGCGGTAAGGGCAGGCATGGTTGGCACGATGCGCAAGGGAAGCGAGATGGACAAGAAGGGCTCCAGGGAAAGGGAAACGGGAAGGAGGGACTCCACGGAGCAGGCAGCAAGGGGCACGGGCCAGCGTCTCAAAAGGGCAAAGGGCAAGGGAAGGAGGTTGGCCATGGGTACATGGGCTCACCGGTGTTCCAAGAGAAGGGGTGGGGATGTTGGGGAGATGTCGTCCCGCCAGCCATCCCGCCAGTCATCCCGCCATTTCCACCACCACCTTACCCTGCGATGGGGATGATGTACCCACCCCCACCAGCGTACCCGGGCGTGCAGTCGCAGGCACACGTACAGCAGCGCCCGCAGGCCGGTGGGACGACATAGGGGGCGCAGGGAGGGAAGGGAGAAGAGCACAGGAGGGCCTTGGAGAGGATAGGGGAAGAAGAGAGGAGGCTGCGGAAGAGACAGGCACGGGTCATGGGAGGGGCGGACAGGGTGGCGGAGGGGAGGACGGAGGGGCCAGGCAGGCCGCAAGGAGGGGAGGCGCAGGCAGTAAAGGAGCTGCAGGGAGCGTGGGCGGACCTTCGGAGAAGGTGGGAGAGGGTGGAGAGGGTGGAACGGGAAGGCGGACGGCACAGGGAGGGAGGGGCCCGATGGGTCGCCCCCCACTGATGCCATTCAGGCAACCGGCTATCCCGCCGGAGCAGGAGAGTGAGATGCAGGAGAGGGCGTGGAGGCGGATCAGGGGTGAGGCAGCGAGGCTGGCGGAGTAGGACAGGGAGGTGGCGGCGCGGGAGGGCAGGGTGCGGGAAGAGGAGGAGGCGGTGGCCCGGGGGGCACACCAGGTCCTCCCGAACCCGGAAGGGGACACCCCCTCCACGGATGTGGAGGGGCGGTCGTCGTCCGGGAAAAGGGCCAGAGAGGAGGGAGGGGAGGCTGGGCAGGAGAGGGGGAAGCGGCGCCGGGTGGAGGAGCGGGGAGCAGGGGCAGCAGAGTGGGCACCGCGGCCTGCCAGCTCCAGCCCGGACCCGACGCTGACGGACTGCAGCTCGGAGTTGCCACCAGCGCCGCGGTATGCGCCGCCGCCGGTACGGAGGGGGCCCGGGACGGTCGCGGGGTGGACGGCGGGGGACGTGGCGAGCTGGTCCGCTACGTGAAGTGGGCGGGGAGGACGAGGGTGTAGGTGTAGGTGTAGCGAGACCTGACGATATAGGCTTTTCTTGGAAGCCGCACGCCCCGACGGTTGGCGGGAGGTCTCCGTCTAGCACTAGAGAGGCCCCTCACCCAAGGGCCTCTCCACGCGCTGTGTTTCTTGCCGGCTGTTTCCCTCCTTGTCGCGCCGCTCGCTGCACCCCGCGCACTACATGCTCGTGCCTCGCAACTTGGTGCCACCACTTAGTGGGCTTTGTACCACCACTCGGTGGGCTTTGTGCCACCACGCGGTGGACTTTGTGCCAGCACTTGGTGGGCTTTGTGCCACCACGCAGTCGGCTTTGTGCCACCACGCGGTGGACTTTGCGCCACCACTTGGTGGGCTTTGTGCCACCACGCGGTGGACTTTGTGCCACCACGCGGTGGGCTTTGTGCTTCCTTGCGGTGGGCCGCGTGCCACCACGTGGTGGACTCGGTGCTTCCACGCGCTGGGCTTTGTGCCACCACGTGGTGGGCTTGCTTGGTGCTGCAGGCAACCCTCGCCCGGTTACCAAACTGGGGGTGTCGAGGTTGCAGCACCCGCAGCACGTCAGGTGCAGCCGTTGTGCAGCAGCAGCTGCTTCCCCTTTCATGCTGCTGCACATGTTGTGTAGCTCACTGCAGCCAACCCCCGCCCCGTTACCAATCTAGGGGCTATGGGGGTGCTGCGTCAGCAGCACGTCAAGGGCAGCCCTCACGCTGCAGCACCTGCAGCCCAAACCCAGCTCGGTTATCTTTCCAGGAGCTGCGGGGTTGCTGCACCTGCAACACTTCCGGTGTGCTGTGGCTGCTGCAGCCACTTTCTTGCTGTAGTTAGTGGGCCGCAGCTCAGTGCAGCTGACCCCCGCCCCGTTACCAATGCAGGAGCTATGGGGGAAGCTGCACGGGCAGCACTACAGCTGCCGCTTGAGTGTTGCAGCAGCTGTGGCTCCTTGGGTGCTGCAGCGTGTGTTGCAGCTCACTGCAGCCCACCCCCGCCCCGTTACCAATCTAGGGGCTATGGGGTGCTGCATCAGCAACGCACCAGGTGCAGCCCTCATGTTGCAGCAGCTGCAGCTCTTCACGCTGCAGTCCATGTGCTGTACATGTGCTGCAGCTGACCGCAGCCAACCCCCCCGGTGGCAATCCAGCGGCTGTGGGGGTGCTGCTGCAGCACCACGTCAGGTGTGCTGCAGCTGCTGCAGCCACTGTCGTGCTGTAGTTTGTGGGCTGCAGCTGACCGCAGCCAACCCCCGCCCCGTTACCAATGCAGGAGCCATGGGGGTGCTGTGTCAGCGGCACTTCAGCTGCCGCCCTTGTGTGGCACCCGTACCTGTCATGGGCTCTGGCTGCGTCGTTGTGCATGTGCACGGCGCGGGGCTTGCTCGTAGCGTGCACTGCTCGGGGTGTGGGCGCTGGAGCGCTGCTCTGTTGGTGTGTACCCACCCCAGGTGCCGGTAGCTCCACGTGTTTGAGGAGGACCGTGCGTGGAGGACGTCCTCCAGTCCTCGGATGAGCTGGCTCAGCGCTGGACGTCCAGCCGATGGTTACGGCGCTGGCTCCCCACCATGTTGGCATGGTGCCCAAGGCCGCGGGGTATCGGGCCGCCTGCCTCAGGGGGGCCACTTGGGGCTCGCTCTGCGCGTTGCCTCTTGCTGCCGGTGTGTGTTTGTGTGGCCTCCCTAGCCTGTTTGATGCAGGCTGTCGCGTATCTTGGCGCAACGTCGGTGAGACGCGCTCAGAGTCCTCGCGCAGGGAGGGCGGCCAAATTAGGCCTCATCCACAGGGCTGAGCCCGCCCGTGGGGTGGGTGCACCTTGTTCGCCGCAACAAGGGTGTGGCTCCGGGGAAGGACGAGGGGGGGACAGGAGAGGCAGGGGACCCACCCCTTCAGCAACCTGGTCAGCAGGGCGGGGAGGCCCAGGGAAAGGGGGTCTGAGATGGAGGAGGGCCGGTGGAGGAGGATACTGGGAGAGGCGCTCCCCCGGGTGAGCTTGGACTGCCCCCAGGAGCGAGGCAAGAAGCCCAGGGTTCGGATGCTGCGGGAGATATTGCTGCGGGAGGGGTGGTACGGGGGCGAGGCGTAGGGCGGGGCGGGACCCGGACCGCGGTGCTCATCGTCATCAACACGGGGGCGCCAGGTGCCCGGGGAGTGCAGGAGGGACGGGCAGACGAGAGGCAAGGAGGGCTGGAGGAGGGGAGGAGTCGGCGAGTCGGCAAAGGTAGGAGATGGTAAAGGGAGGGTGTGGAGGACACAAGGAGTGGAGGAAAGGCGCGGAGGGGCGCGGGTGAGCAAGAAAAGGGCAGGGACACGGCCGGCGGTAGTGGGTGCCCAGCATGGCAGCGGGGAATAGGGTGCTGGCGGACACGGACGAGAACCCCCAGCGGAGGGAACTGGGTCCGCGGCGGCAGCGGATGGAGCGGCGGAGAGCGGGAGTGCCGACGGGTGCGGAGGGAGCGGTCGGGCAGCGGGACGCGGGAAGTACCTTTGGTTCCGCTAACAGCGGGGCCCAGAGCGAGAAGCCTGACATGATGCCGAGGTACAGGTGGATGGGGTACTGTACTGGTGTGCTGGTGGAGTACGGCAAGCGGTGGTAAGGAACCGGGCTGCAATGCCAGAAGCGCTGGCGGGGATTCTCAGCGTGGGGTCGTGACGGTCGCGAAAGGCCAGAGATGACATGGAGCACCAACGTTGCCCACTCGAAGTGCTGGGCCTACGAGGATCACATTGGCTACTGTGAACCCTATGGGCGGTTCACTCGTGCATGCTGTATGAGGGAAATCACGGTCGTCGGATCCCAACAATCCATTGTCTAACCCGCCCAGGAGCAGGGCCACGAATCAGTCCGCAAGTAAACCCCCCCCCCCCCTCACCATGAACCCATGGCGTCCCGGAAGGGGAGAGAGACGGGAAACGAAGGCAAAGCACAAGGATAGGGGACAGCAGCACAACAGAGAGGGCAGGGTGAGGGTGCGACACGATATCAGGGAAAAGGGTAGGAACAATAGAGAGGGGCATGGTTAGAACACACGGGTGGCACACAAGGGTGAAGGCACGGCAATGTACAGACAGGAACCACAGGGTAACAGCAGATAGGAGGTGAGGAGGGGAGAAATAGCGTGACAGGGGGTGAGGGTACGGGGCGGCGAGGCAGGGGCAGCGCAGAGAGGAGCAGAAGGCACATGCTGGGCGCGCGTGAGCAGCGATGAACGCGACAAGAGAGGCAACCAGGAAAAGAAAAGCAGGTGAACCTGAGGGACAGGGCCGCGCGGGAGGAGGGGGAAGCGGGAGGCCAACAACGGCACACAGGGACACCACGTCTCGCGCAGAGAAAGGCCATGCCGATGACCCGCATTGAGCAGTACCAGCCGCCCCGCCCCACCATCAGGGAACTGATGGAGGGGAGGCGGGCGGAGGCGGACGACGGTGGAGTCCCCCCGAAGGGGTACCTCGGGAGGCTGCCCAAATTGGCCTACAGGACGGAGGACAGGGCGGAGGCCGAGAGGCGCGTGAGAGCGCGCGAGATACAGCCCTGGCGCGGGGAAGACCAGCGGAGAGCACATGAAGCAGGAGAAAAACAGAAAGAGGGCGGACCAGAGACAGGTGAGGGGGGGGGAGCGGAGGGGAGAGAAGAGAGGGAAGACAGGAGAGTGACCCGAGGGAGGGGCGCCCACCTGGCATGGCCAGAAACCGCCAAGGGCCACGCCCGAGGAGGGCGATGGGACAGGAGACAAGCACCGAGGGGAGCCGTGACCCGATGACCAGTACAGTGCTGACGTGTGTGCATGCAGGCAGGAGGGTACCACAAGGCAGTATGCACAGCGGGAAAGGGGGCGGGGCGGACCAAAAACAGAAATTCAGAACCACAAAGCACCGCTGGAGGGCGTAAAGCACAGAGCGAGCAGGCAGCGGGGGAACGGAAAGGAGCAAACGGTGCAGAAGAGGGGCCGCGGGTGGCGCACAAAAAGAAACAGAAGGTGAACAGGTGGGGAATGGGCACGGGTACTGCGGGAAGCGGGGGCGGGGCCAGGAAGAAGCGCCCCCAATGTGTTCAGAAAGAAAAACACAACCCAAACGGAAGGGGGCTGGAAGGGACGACCAGTGCTAGGCACAGAAAACGGTCCCCGGATGGATGAGGAACCAGCGGGCCCGCGCCAAAGGGTTGCTTGCGGCCCAGTGGGGTATAAACACGGGATGATGGGAAAAGGGGACGGGACAGAGAAGGGCGTGTGGCCAGGGCCGCACAACAGCCCCAGGAGAATGGGAAGGCGCGGGACGCGGGGAATAGGCCGAGATGGGTGACGGGACGTTGCACATGGAAACTGACGGGGGCAGGAAGGGAGCGACCCGTGCTAGGCGCACGAAACGGTCCCCGAATGGATGAGGATCCAGTGGGCCCGCGCCACAGGGTTGCTCGCGGCCAGGTGGGGTATAAACACGGGATGAAGGGAGAAGGGGACGGGACAGAGAAGGGCGTGGGGCTACGGCCGCACAACAGCCTAAGGATATTGGAAGGCGCGGGACGTGGGGAATAGGCCGAGATGGGTGGCGGGACGTGGCACGGGGGAAAGGGATGTCGCGGGGTTGCGAGCCAGGGGATGAGGTGAGGCGGAGAGTACTGAGCAACAGCCCCGTGGGATTGGGAAACCAGTCGCCATGGAGTGGTGAACCATGGGCCAACCATGGGGAGCCTGACCACTGGAGGTCGGGACAATGCCCTGAACTCCGGGACAGCCGTGAGGTGTTCGCCGGGGTGAGGGTCCACCCTGAGGTCCCCAGGTCAATGGCCTGAGTACACGTGGGTTCACGCGTGAACGGGACCTGGGGGAACAAGGAAAGGGTCGCCCGCTGGCCTCCAGCCGCTGATGGACGACACCCAAGTGCATCCGGGAGCCGAGTGGGTACTCCAACCCGTGAGGGATGGAGAGTGGTGGAATGTGGTTGAGAGAGAGAAATGCTGCGCTACCGGCGACGGCTATCCACAAGAAAACCGCCTGCAGGTGCCCGAAAGGCTGTGCTAGGGGGGGAAGACCGGAGGATCCTTCGAAGGCTGACCGGAAGGAGCTGATACCGTGAGGGCAGCGACTGAAGGAAACCTGGCGCCAGTCGTGCCCCAAGGGAACCTGGTTGAAGTGCTCGGCCGTGAGGTGAGACAGGGGTCGCCAGGGGAACTGATGGTGGAGAGCTCCCCTTCCCGCCGGCAGCGGCCACCATTCAAAACAAACAAGGGGATGTCAGATGAGGCTGCGGACGCGGCCGCCCTTACTTACTTACTTACTTACTGTACGGCGATGAGTGGGCCATTCGGCCCCATGCAATGGAAAGTGGTGCCAATGGGAGCCAACACATGATGGAGGATCTGCTGGGACCTGTGCGGGATTGCGCTGACCCGTTTGTGGATGACATCATTATCTGGTCTGGCACAGAGGACATGTCGGAGGATGAATTGATCAAGGCCAACGAGAAAGACTTGAGACGAGTGCTCGATGTCCTTGATCGCCACCAAATTGTAAGCAAGCCGACGAAGGCATCCTTATTTGTGAAGGAGGTTGAGTTTGCGGGACACGTGGTTGGTCATGGGCAACGCAGGCCGATGCCGCGCAAGTTGGCTGCCTTAAACCATTGGGAGCAACAGACCACCATCAGCGAGTTGCGTTCGTTCATGGGATTCTGCAATTATTTTTCGGGTTACGTACGAATGTATGTCGAACTCTTGGGACCATTGCACAAAATGCTGCAGGTTGGGAAGTTTGATGGGCGCAAGGGGAGCAAGAAAAAGCTGGCTTGGACAAGGAAGGCGGAAGAAGCATTCGAGACGGTCAAGAGAACTCTCCTGGGAAAGTTGGGATTGTTCCTTATCACTACGGACAAAGGATTTGTGCTCCGCACCGATGCATCGGATTATGCACTGGAAGCTGTCCTGGAGAAGGTCCGAGAGGATGGGTGCCATGTCCCAGTGCCTTTTGGAGTAGAGTTTTGGCGGAGAGGCAACGCCGCACTTGGACTGCAAGGGAAAAGGAGATGTATGCCATTCTCTGTGGCCTGCGCAAGTGGTCCGGGCATATTGCTTTGCAACCCATTGTCGTGTGCACCGACCATCAAAGTTTGCAGAGTTGGCACAGGGAGCACGTCGACAGCCCCTCGGGTCCGGCAGCCCGACGCGCCCGGTGGCACGAGACACTAGCCAAGTTTGACTTGAGCGTAGTGTATGTGCCCGGAAAGGACAACACTGTGGCCGATTGCCTCAGTCGTTGGGCCTACCTAGCCGGGAAAGCATGGATGGACATCTCCGTGCATGGCGACGCCGAGGGGACTGCAGAGGCCAAGCGTATCATCGAGGCTGAGCGTCTCCTGGTAGAAGGCGAGGCCAAATGCTTTGTGGTGATGGGATCCCGCGCGGAGCTGGCCCAAGTCCGAGATGCCAAGGTGCAGGTGGTGGAGGCGCAAATGAAGGAGGCGGACATGGCACGATCCATTGAAGGAGTGCAATCGGTTGGGATGGAGGATTGGTCCGATGATTATGCAAGTTCGGACCATTGGCTCAAGTACTGGAATGCGGTGAGTGCGCCATCCGACGATGATTGGTCGGAGGGATTGACGGAAGACGGGGACAAGCTCTTTCTCAAGGACAAGCTCTTGGTTCCCGAAAACCGGGTGGAGGACTTGATTGACCATTGGCACAACGCTCAATTGATGCATCCGGGACGAGATTAATTGCAGAAGGATTTGGAGTCGAGGTTTTTGTTCCCTCCGGGTTATTTCGCAGTTTTGAACCGGTATTGCAAGGCCTGTTCGGTCTGCAGGGCCACCAAACATCCCAACCGGTCAACTGCTGGAAACCCTGTGTACACGGCCATTCCAGAGAGTCCCATGAGGTCGATTTCAATGGATGTCTTTGCGATGCCGGAAGTCACCGTGGAAGGCCAGGTCTTTGATTGCGTTATTTTGGCAGTTCATCGCCACAGCGGATGTATCGTTGCGGCTCCGGGCAAAAAATCCAAGAAGAAAGACAAGAGGGACAAGCAAGGAGTGGGGCTGCAAGCCAAGACGGTGGCGCAAGCAATGATCCGACATTGGTTGACGGTATTTGATGTGCCAGCCGTGATATGCAGTGACAGGGATACACAGTTTGTTGGCGCATGGTTTCGCACGATGTGCAAGTACATGGGCGTGAGGCATGCCAGGACGGTGGCATATCACAGCCGTTCGAACGGAAGAGCGGAGGTGGCGGGCAGGCAATTGTTCGAAACATTCCGGCAATTGCATGTTGAGGAGCCTGGCAGAAATTGGTATCATTCCCTTTGGATGGTTCTGCAGGCATACCACGACTTACCCGGACCGTCTGGTTTTTCCCCCCCATTGTATCCTATTACTGCAGGATCGAGTTTGACGTGCTCTCCTGTGGATGAACCATGGTAATATGGCAAGGGAGGCCAATGCCATGATGTCCGAAGCCAACCACACGGCCAAGAAAGTGTGTGATGCCATGGTGGCGAAACATGCCAAGAGGGCCGAGTATTTCCAACCCGGGGAACTTCACAAATGTCGGCTCAAGGACACCGTGCGGGTGGAGCGGCACCACAAGGATGTCTTGTCCCGGCACCAGCAGCAGTCATGGTACACACCGGGTGTCATATTGCGGAAAACCGGGCAAGATGTGTATGTGATCCAAGTGGGGAACAACAAAAAGGTGGAGCAGGATCATACTCAGTTGCTCCCGCGGAGACTGGATCCCCGTGGCCGTGCCGTCACCTTTGAGTTCACCGCGGACGCCTTCGACTCCGACAACGACGGGGAGGAGGACGAGTACACTGCCGAGCGCATCCTCTCCGACAAGCCTGATCCCAGCACACCGGGGGGATGGCTATACAAGGTCCGATGGGAGGGTTTTGCTGCATCCAGGGACTCGTGGAAACCTCCAAGTAGCTTTGTGCCGCGGTATACGTCCGTGTGGTTGGACTACCTCAAAGCCAAGAAAATCAAGTTAGATGTCAAAGATGTGCTGGTTCACTTGGTCATGGGCGACCGAGATTGAGGCCATTACTCCATGCGCATATGTTTGTGCATCCACATGTTTGCATTTCATTTCTTTGCCGTAGTGATGCATGTGCCAAGGCTCGGAACCTCCCAAGTACCCCCCACCACAATTTCATTGACATGAGACGGGTATTTGGAACCAAGATTATTCTCGGGTTGTGTTCATATTTTTCTGTGCGCACAATTGGTCACCGCTTGCTCATGGGATTCCCACGGAACCATGGTTGTCAAGCACCGCTCATAATTTCCTATTTTCTTGGGGGGAGCCTTTGGTAAGTGCATCGGCGGGAGCAACACCCCCGCTATATGGGATCGTTCGTGGACTTCTAGGTTGGAATTCCAGAGTCTACGGGGGAAAGGAAGTTGATATTTATTTGTTTTGATCTCTTCACCAACCTTGCTTTGTTGCTTTGTTTTTCGCTATTTTTTTTGGATCGATAGCACCTCTTCCGAGGTTGCCGGACGTCATGGGGACCACCGGTCGTGCTAAATCCCTCCCCAACTACTACTTCTATATTTAGCACACCACATTCTATTTTTAGAACACTTGCGCTATTTTTAGCGGCAAAATTTCTATTTTTACAACTCCATCATACCGGCCTGTTTTGCGTTTCGTCCGAATCCGCAGCGTCTGAATAGCATTGGTGAGGTCCATTTTCCTCCAGGGTCCCTCAATTTGGAGATTTCAATTTTTCCCGTGTGCTATTTTTTACTAACAAATGTTACAATTTTTAGTACAAAATGTTTTTTTCACATATCAGCATTTTGGCCACCTTGAGACATTCCGACCGGATCCACGACCATTTTTCGGCACGCCCGCCGCAACCGTTGGGTCCGTTTGCATCACATTTGCAGCAGGCGCCCTCGGTAGACCCTCCTAAAAAGTTTTTAGGGTAGGGTTGGCTACGGTCAAAACCGTGTTTTTGCGATATTTTTGACATATCGTTGAGTCCGAGGATTTCGTGAGTACCTACCCACTTCAAAAGCTCATTCCGGATGCAACCATGGCATCCGTCTGCTTCCTGCTTCCACTCGGGTCCCAAATGATATATTGGGGGGCAAATAAAATTCTCATTCTGCATTGTTTGTGTGTACGCTGTGTACGTTTGTCATGCAATGTCATCTGCCCCCCCCCCCCCCCCCAGGTGCCACTGTCTCATCTCAGTGATCCAATGCTCTCATGTCTCTTGGTGGGAGTGCGGGTCATGGGAGGGGTTACTTCGGTGCATGCCCAGCATCATATACCTGTTTGTGGTCTTTTCTGTAGACTAGTCGACGACGTTGCTTTGTGTCTATCTTTGATCCGCCAAGCCTATGCCTTTAGGTTTAGTGGTGATCGGGGGGACTTCATTCTTTTGAGTTCCTATCCTACCTCCCCCCAATTACTTGGGCGGGTGCCCTCGGTGTATGTGGTCCCCTCGCACAATGAGGAGAGTGCCAAGGGAGCAACCGGGATCCTCCCGTCCTCTTTATCCTTTTCCGAGCAGGTGACAATGCTCTGGGAAGGGGGGTGAAGCCGGTTCGGATCCCATTTGGCTGCACTCCATCTGACACTTCACCAATTTCACCGATTTCAGCAGTTTTCGGGTATAAATTCAGGGGAATTCCGAATTTATATTATTTATACCTCACAGCATGGCAAATTTCACATTTCTAGTTTTGACCAGGCCTGCTGTGTGTGCGCGCGCCCTTCTCGTGTTCCTGTTGGCGTGCGCGGGCTCTGTGTTCTTTAATGCGGGGTGATCGATTTAAAATTCTTCCCAACAGGTGCTAATGGTGTTAGTTCTATCCTGTCACGGAAAAGGAAACGAAGCGGAAGCTAGGGCGACTCCAGTGAATGATCGAAGGCCCGGAGTTGAGGCTCTGGCTAAATCCTGGTGTGGTGCCTCCGCCCACACCGGCTGTCAACCTTGGGTGCATCACTGCACTTGGGAGGAGACCGGTGTACGTTAATGGGCGCTTCTGCTTCGGCAATGCCAGGCCTACGTGCATGGGGGACCACGAGTCCCTTGAAGCTGGAGGAGCCCTGGTGGAAGTGAAGTGGAAGTGGATGTGGCTGAGGTAGGCGCACCGGAAGGGAAGAAAGCAACTCGGTCGTTGCTCTGCAAGGCAAAGCTATTCCTCATTCCTTGGTTATTCATTTGTTTGCTTTGCATGTGTCATGACAACTTGATCTTCCATGGAATCAAAGAAGGTCAATCTTTGGTGATTGTGTGTGTTGAACATGATGTGTGCACTTGCAACGGGTGAACATGCTAAGGGTGGAGAATTGCCCTTATGCCCTGGTTGTTAACCCCTCATTTGCCATCTTACACCGGTGTCCTTCGGTGAATTCATATCATTGGTCAAACATGGTTTGTGATCCACTATCCTTCTCTTGGCAGCAAGCAATAGGGCATGAGTTCACTTAATTTGGCAATCGGAATTAGGGACGCTCGTCGGTCAAGGTTGGGGATGCTCACTCCAAGTGCAAGAATGCTCCCCTAAGTCATGGCTAGGCGAAACTCTCCCTCCATATGCATGCTATTGGGATTGGGTTTCGGTGAGGTTCTCTCCTGGGCCATGGATTGGTTAGACTCTCCCTCCTGGGCCATGGATTGGTTAGGTTCTCCCTCCTGGGCCATGAATTGGCTAGGCTCTCTCTCCGGGCATGGATTGGGGTGGGACCATCTCTCTCAAGGCTTGGGTTGGGGCGGGACCATCTCTCTTCGAGGCAGGACTACTTATCTTTTGGATTGGACAATCTCACATGGATGTCCTCTCATTGGAGCCGGGATACCTCTCTTTGTGCACTCACTCTGCGGGCCGGGTCTAGGTTTCTACATGTGACCCGGGGCATGTGCTTATCGGATTTTCTTACCCAATTTCTTTCCCAGTAGCATGCATTGAATTGGTTGGGTGTCACACGAACATGCAAATAGGCAATAGTCATTTCACTTGTCCATGTGTGGATGGTTTCCAATGCACATGACGATTGTGGTTGCCTATGCGTCAGGTCCCAAGCGGCCAGGCACCAAGTGATGGGACCGAGTGGCATGTCCAAAGATGTGAGGGCATGAGACATATGTTGTGTGTTGGCTTCTCTAATCATGTCTTTGGTTCGCGACAGTCTAACCATAGGGAGCCCAGCAATTGGTATTTAGCATACACTAAACATGTGAGGTTTGGTGGGCTGGCCCTTCTTGATGTCTTCTTTGCAAGCAGCAAGTAAACCCGTCAAGCCCATTCACGTTCTGGCCATGGTGTATGCAATTGCTGAGTGACGGGTACCCGGCGACCGGTGTGGAGTACCGAAGCATTGCCATCATGACAATATATATGTCACACATGCCCGGTGACGAGTAGTGTTCGCCATTGCCGTGAGGTCACTCTCCCGATTCATATTTAGTGATCCTCATTGCAAGTTCTTCATATGTACAAATTGGTGACTCACGGGGGTGGGCAAGTCATGTATGTGGCCATACCGTACTTTGTGTTGATGGAGGCCATGGTGTCATGGTTGATCAACGGTGAGAACGTTCCTTATGTTTCGAACCCATTTTGTATACTCCATTTTACCGTCTCCTGGGCAAGGGTAAGGATGGGCCATGTGTGCCCAAGCTTTGCGAGGAATCCAATGATGTTATTGTGTTTTATATGCTTTTCTTTGTGTGTTGCCATACACTTAATGGACCGTATCGATGTTATTGTGTCATGCATGATCATTCGTGAACCAATGAGTTTTCTCAAGCCGTTGTATCTGAATTGTGTGGGCATGGTGTCATACGTCCATAACGAAACACATAGTTCGAGTGTGCATCGTCTACAAATTGTTTCTTGGAGTAGGGATGCAACATCGTCTTCGATCGGCGCATATCTTAATCCAGGGCTTCATCTCCATTTCTACCTCTCAACTCCTTTGCCCGACATTGTCATTGTTTGTTCCCTTCTCCATGACTTTTATGTATTGATGGACCCAAGTGCCTCTGTCCTCAACACTTCCCTTAATTTGAATTGGTGGATCACTCATTTGCATTTCCATTGCCAAGGGTTGCCAAGGGGTATGTTTCTGGGACAATTTTGGAATTTGGAAATTGGTGATTGGTCAGCATGGAAGCATTGGTGAGACCTAGGACAATGGGTGTCACGGGGAAGAAGGTGGAAAGATCGGGAATAGGCGGTAGAGCCCGCAAAATGGCAGGGGCCGGTCCTACGAGCCTTCATTGGTCACCTGCTTGGTCACCTCGGCGAAGGAGCGGACCACCCAATCAGGTGGGTCAGTTTTGGCCTCGATGTCTTGTCCTCTGGGTGTACCCTTGTCGGGAACCAAAGCCTTACCATCAGTGGAGCAGATTTGGGTTATTTTCGCTGAGGCCTCCCGAAGCTGGTCCGGGGCCTTGGTCTCAGCTAGCTGCAAGTCACTGATTTTATAGCGCGCATTCATCTCCTCAACTTGGAGCTGGACCAAGGGTTCCGGCATTAAGGGGCGACCCTCCTTGGACAACTCAGGGTCTGGCGTATCCACAGGGCCCTGTCCTAGAAGTGCCAACTTGTGGCACTTGAGCCTCCACCGTTTGCGGTTCGTACCCTTGGGCCTTTTCCCAAACAGGTTAGTACGTTGCCGTTGAGAATGAAGAATCTGCCCTTCGTGGGACGTCGGGGTCCCAACAACCTCGTCGACCCCTCCGTCAGAGTCCAGATTATACCTGGGACGGCGCTTCCAGTCGGTACGATTGACGCCTTCCTGTTGGTCACCCAAACAGTCGAAGGCTATGGCCCTATACTGAGTATCACGATCCTGCATACGTTGCCCCCCATGGACATCCTGAAATATTGGTTCATCTCGGGGAAGGTCCCAGCAGTTGACGGTCACTTCCCCTAATGCCGGGAATCAAGTTTGCTTGGTTCTGACCGGGACAATTATTACTCCCCTCCCGCCATCCCATCGTCATTTTTTGACTATGCCGGCAATCTTGGACTCCTTGGGATGCAGAGAGAACGTGTGGTCACTCCAGGGTACAAAATAACCGATGGGGCGACCGTTTTGGTCACGGGTCAGCATTCACATACGCTCTTTCTGCTGTTGCCCACTGGAGGTCGACGGCGGATTTGGTTTGGAAGCATGGTCTCTGTGAAACTAGGGCAAGGGGTTAAGCTCCGGCCGAAGCTCTTCCCCGGTCCAATTGCAGACCATTTTATACCACTCCGGGGTTAAGATACAAGATTCCCCGGTGGATCTCACATATCTGGATCCGCCCTTGCGGTTGCGAATCCTCAGGAACTTTGTCTTAGCGCGTCCGGCTAGTTTCCCGGAAAAAATATGGGCTTGATTGCCCTGGACGTCCATATTTTCACCACGGTCCAAAAGTGGTGACCGAACGAGGGTGTCACCGGGTAGTTCCTTGGACTCATCCCGTGTATGCACCTCCACATCGGGGGGGGTGCTCTTGAGGTACATGCCGCTGGCAGTTCAGTGCGCGAGGACCCACATAATCAACCGACATCTCCATACGGCCCTCAAAATCACAAAAATAGCCGAAGGTTCCCATAAATCTAAGGGTTGGGTTGAAACCCAACGACCCTTCGTCGCTGGATCCATCCGAAGAGAGATCATCACCATCTCTGTCTTGGCGTGATGTTCCTCTGGATAGTCCAGCACTGCGGCTATGTCTATGTAGTAATCCCAAGCCTTTTCTTCCCCTCCACTGGTACTTGGCTCTGGGCTCACCATTGGTTCCCATTCAGCCGGCTCAGGGGACGTACCCTGGTTGCTCTGGGGTGAGACTATGCCTACGTCAGGTGTGGGATCCGTCTTGGGGTGTGGCCCACTCTGGTCCGCATCATCGCTGTTTATATCCAGACCCTGACTCTGTAAATGGGGTGTTTTTGACACCTCATGGACCTGAGAAATGGGGCTGGATTCAGTCAATTGATGCTGATCCTGGACCCTAGAAGTGGGATTGGAATCAGCCAACTGATCCTGATGCATCAGATTCTGCACTTCAAGCTCCGCACCTGAGTGCTGGTCCTCAACATCGGATGAGTGCTCATCTGGTATGTGCTCCTCGTGCGGGACGTCATCAAACACGAGGGAACCCCGTGCGGGACTCACCGTAAGGCCATAACGGGCAAGAAAAGGGTATCCAAGAATAACTCTGGGCCCAACGGACGCCCAATGGACAGTGACTTGCACACACTGCACTGTCACATACCTCCCGTCATGCCAAACCGGCAATGACACGCTGCATTTCACTACTTGGCCCCCGCCAGCCAATCTGTTCTTGCCGGCGCCAACCAAGCAGATGGAAAACTGAGCTTTCATATAGTGCATTGCATCACAAACTTTCCACTCCGCAACGGCCAATACCTCGCATCTCGAGCGTATGAGGGGTGCGATATCACGGAGGACATTTTCAGTTGTATTATCTACAGTATATGCACCTGAAAGTATTAGTCCTTTCTGCGGCCTTTTGGGATTTCCCGGTCGGGGCTCCCTGAGCCGAACCGGCTCACCATCGGTGAGTTGCACGGTACAAAGACGGGCCCGTTTCAGACCCAACACGAAGTCGACTTTCAAAACTGGCTGCTTAACATGCGACCCTGGCGTCACTTTACCAGGCCGCTGACGCCCCTAGGACTTGGTCCATTTCGCCGCTCTCTTCGCTTCAAATTCAGCCCTGAGGTGGGGCTGCTTCTTTCAGCACTGATCCTCTAGGTGGCCTTTCATTTTGCAATCGGAGCATTCCTTGGGCGAACCTGTGCCCTTGGACGTCGGGTTTCCTGGTCCTGTTCCTGACTTTGGCTTGCCGGAATTGAAAATCAACGGCTTTCGGAGGTGTGGGTGTCTTTTCCAAAACTTATCCTCTGTATGCCCCGGGAAACCACAAAAAGGACATTCAGGCCCTTTCTTGGGGACCGTTTGTCCTATGGCATTCACATACCATTCATTCCACTGGTAAGGTGGTTCGAAAACTTTGGCATTGTTCGCGTTAGGGGGAGCGTGGGACTCCCCAATCGCATTCACCTGTTCCTGCACGGGCTCCGCACCCATGAAATTTAAAGACGCCACATTGGGGCGCTTATCCAAGGGCAACGATCGCCATTTCTGGTGATCCTGATGACGCTTGACAGCGTCCTTCTGTCTGAGTTCCACTGGGCGGAAAAGGTACAATGTGAGGTACGTGAGTTCATGTCCTCCCGACTTGTTCTCCTCATTATAAATTTTATAAATGAGGCCTTCATGGTGGACGAAAGCGTCCAAGAACCTTTGGTGGGCATTACCAAATGTAACCCCCTCTCGTACTTGACTGCCCACGTAACTGAAATTCTCCATGAAGGTGGAGAGCTCACCTACGGAACATTTCCTAGGAACGGTTAGCCCATGGAAAAAGTTGTGGGGGACATTCCTGTTCACCCGGCGGTTGACTTCCCGCAAAACACCCTCTTTCACTATGGCATAACTCAGGTTCTTACCGATCACCCTCCTGTCCATCGGGTCCGCCACGTCTTTCGGGATTGCCCCCGAAAGCGTTTTGATAAGCTTTCCTTCGCCGAGTGCGACCCCGACGTCTCGCTCCCACCTGGCATAGGACAGAACCCAGTCCTGTGCCTTCAGCCCGTCGCTGTCGCAAGTGGGAACAACCTCCCGGACTTTTAGATCCTTCAGGGCACGGGGGTCCAGTAGGGGCGTGGCCATGGTGTTATACACCCCCGAGCCATACCACGGGAGTCCACCTCCACCGGGATATACATCCACGGGAGTGGGGGCTAGTGGTGGCCCTGAGGGCGTAGGCGCCTCTGAAAATGCAAAGCCTCTCAAGGGACCCATAATGGGTTTAATCTTGGGCAGTCTTTTGTCCTGGGGGAAATGTTCAATTACCCCGGGTTCAAACTTACCCTCCTCATCGAAAAACCTCAGATCAATTCCCCGACTATGTCTGAAATCGGCCTTCGGGTCTCAGTGTCCCCTCAGTGGCATGCAATCATAGGTTGGTACCCGAAGGTCTGCGACTCCATCGTATCGAGGCGTCTAGTAATGGAGACCATCAGGCCGGTCCCGTTGTGGATACAAGAACGGGTTGCTTGGCCCTGCCTCGGACACCATGAGAATTCGGGGAGGTATCCCCCAAAAGGCACTCGTGAAGCCGGTTCGGCTCTGTCCGGGTAACAACCTCGATCCATGGGGTTAACTCCCCTGGGCTTGAGGTGTTCCTCCCGCACTTGGGCCATCAGGGCATCCATATTTTGCCGGAGCGCCCTTATTTGCCCCTCGAAATGCGACTTGACCTGCACCAGCTCTCCTTCGAGATGAGCTACGGCATTTGGGTCAATGTCTTCGGGCGCCCCCTGGGGCTGGGGATGTCTCCGGGCCTTCAGTGTTCTTCGCCAGGGTCTCCAATGCTGGTATCCGCACTTATAACTGGCCAACATGGTCTCGAGTCTTCAGTCCTCTGGAGTTTTTCTCAGTTTTCAGGATACTCATTCCCAGTTGGAGGATGTGGTCTTGAGTTTCTCTGAGGACTTCGTCATGACGTCACTGTGTGTTGGTTGTGGCCCCCTTGTACTGAGCACATTCCTGTTCAACTCTGGCCAGGGACTCCAGCAATACATTCCAGAAGTCTACAACCCGTACTGGGCGCACTCAGCTGCCATTAATCGCCGTCCCTCCGACAGCATCAATCATTTGGCTTCGGTTGGGGTCCGCCTGGGCCGAGATTGACCTGCCGAAGCCTTCTTCCATCGGCGGCTCCTTCGCCGGGTGCTGTTGTGTAGTCAGGGGCCAATACATAGGCCCTACCAACGCACCAGCAGCCTGCGGGTTGTTGTAGGTCAATCTCAGCATCGGGCTTGGCATATGCTCGTCGAAAGGTGAGTCCCACGGATGCCCACCCATGGGATGGACGCGTATCCTCAGTGGCGTCGGTCCCATCTCGCCAATGACGTTCAGGTCCTCAAGTCTGGGCTGGTTGGAGTGGTCCATGACAATAGATCTTGTTGTTGTTCTTCTTGTTGTTCGTCTGCTCTTCTGGTCGTTCTTGAGCTCCTCTTAGACTCCTGGTGCTAGAGGAGCAACGAACTGCCTCTGCTACCAACTTTTACCCTTCGACTCTTTCTTCGTAAAGGAAGGATGGCCTTGTCCCGGTCACCCTTGGATGAACACCACGACACTGCAATGCAACAAGAACTAGAAGTCCTCAAGTTGAATCTCAATCCAAGTATCAACAATAATACCAATAGGAAATAGACATCCCCTGAGAGGAAGGGAAGAACAATGGACAAATATGAACACAAGACCTAATACCTCACATACATGCAAATTTGCAATTTCCGCTCTCCATTGGGTATGGGGATATAGAGTCGGGAAGTGCCCTCAAAACACACCAATTCAGCAATTCTATATTACCATAACAATGTCCTAATGGACTGCACACAAGGTTCCACCGCAAAAGCAAGGGGGCAATGGGCATTCAGGACTTGGGCCTCAAACATCCACCAATAGTGCATCCAAGGGGGCGTCCATAAGGGTGCACTAAGGACCTGACAAACGGAAAAAAAAAAGCCAAGTTCAGGTAATTTCCATGGGTGCCCAGGGCAGCCAAGGCGGGACCCATGGCTCATGAGATAGGAGGCAGGACCTGAGACTTATCCCTAGATGCAAGACCTGAATGTAGGTCCGAGATTCCCATGGGGTGAAAGATATGGGCCCGCCCATTGACCACACGTAGAAGCTGAAATTGGGGTCCCAAAATGGATCATTTGGCACACCCAAAAATGAGCTAAAATTGAAAGTATCCCCAAGGGTATTCCTCCATGATGGCTTGGAGACGGGACTCAGTGTTCCTTGTTGGACCCAATGGGAGTCTGATGTGGGCCCCCACATACTGGGGTCCCAAAGATCTCCATGTGCCATGGCATGGTGATGGCCGGAATTGTACCCACAAGTGCCAAAATGGCAAAATTGTCCACATTCACCTAGGCATGGCTTCTTGTGGTTGGGCGCTTCGGTTGGCCCCTCTGGTGTGTGAGTCATGGGAACCAATATGCATAACCTACATACCATATGTGGTTTATTGGTCCATGCGTCTGGTGTGCACAGGGGGGCTGAACATAGTGCACGTCGAGCCAACAATATAGGAAATGGCAGAAAATGGCCAAAAATGCGCACACTCATGGTGGGAGCAAATAGAGCACATGTTCAATTTAGACCGGAGTGTGCCTTAGAGTTGGAACCAAGTGCTATGTGTCCCACATACCTTTTGGGCGTCCACCAAACACCCCTGGATTTGGGAGTGGCAGGGTCAACAAGTGAACCCATGAATTTGGATTGACCCAAATCGCCCACATGGTGGCCTTGGTATGCCAAGCCCAAAAGGAGTTATTGGCTAGATCTGAGATATGATGGGCACCAAAGTATGTACTCCGAATACATAACTTGGTCATGATGTCAGTTGAACGCAACATTGAGATACAAGCTCGCCACTTGACATCATGACGGCCCAAGAGGGTAAAATTCATGAAAAAACACGAAAAATGGACTTGAATTCCCCACAAATATATTCCAATTTCTCCGTCTTGATTTGAATATCCGGCAATTCCCTACACACACTATGTCTCCGTACCATGGACCTTAGATTCCACGACTGGGGTACATTTGGGGTGCAATGGAAGGTTACTTGCGTAGGTCCCAAGTGCGCACGTGGAAAAATGAAAAAATGCAAACAACACACCTTGCTTGCACCGTACCCCTTCGGGTGTGCTCTCCATGAGTCCTTGGGTGCAGGTTAGACTTCGGAGTGTTGGGTTTGTGTTAGGAAGAAGGGCTCCGCTCAATATGGGGTGTGTTGGCGGGTTTGTCTAAGAATGGCATACCCGCCAAATGGGCACACAAAATGACCCATATTTGGTCAACAACCCTACCCAAGCCTTCTATACCCCACCTAGTGGCCAGGACCAAAGTATGCCTACAATCTTATGTAACGTTGGTCTCTGAACACACATGCAAGTGCTTGGGCTAGAAATCGACCTCATTTCCGAAAGTCGATTTTTGACATGCAAGCACATAACGTGGCCACGTGGGTTATAATAGACATATATGCACACTCCGAGGAAGGCAAGTGATATGACCCGGATCGTAAGGCGTGCAAAGAGGAGGGTTATACCAACTCAGCATTTTTGTACATGTACTTGGGCGCCAAGTACGTGAGATTGCCCAATTGTTGGAAAATCCCTAAAATGTATAGGCCTTTGGGCATATTGAGTTGGGACCCAATGGCTTCAATATCAGGGTTATAGGGGCAAACTGTCATGAATAGTGCCTATGAGGCACATTAGGTCGCCCTAGGGGGCTCGAACGCGCAAATCCGTTGTTATTGGACTTGGGGGATGAAAGCGCAATTTGAGATGTTTCTTCACGGGAAAAATCGGCCACTTATGTCAAAAAATAGAGAACCAATTGCGGAACACTTGAAGTGTGTTGCGCCGTTAAGTTCTCAAAGAATCGGTTTACAAATTTGGCCTATCAGAGCCGCGGCACACACGACGCCGTCATTTGCGACTGCAACGACGGGTGCCTGTGATCACCTAATAGGCAATGATCGAATTTTGATGAAAGTCCATCACCAACATAAAATTGTTGGAATTCCTGCTTGACTGGTGCCTCTCAGGGCAATGAAACGACGACTTCCGGAATCGTCATTCTGCAACAACTGCAAACAAAGGGAAGCTTGGTATCTCAGCGGAGGAAGAGAGATGCCTTAGGGACGTCGTATGGGGTGCCCATGGGGGGCCAAAGAGGCGTCGCTCACAGGCTCGTCAATCCCAAAACACCTTCGAATGGGTGGTTATGCCCTTTGGCCTCTGCAAGGCGCCATAGACGTTCCAACGTGTCGTAAATGACGTCCTTTGAGACCACTTCGAAATTTTTGTATGGGTGTACATGGACGACATCCTCGTTTTCTCGAAGGATGCTGAGGAACACCAACGACACCTCGATTAGGTACATGAACTACTACGTCGACACGAATTGGTTCCCTGCATCGATAAATGAACGTTCTTCTGGGCTCGAGTACCCTTTTGCGGACACATCATCGATAATGACGGAGTACACATGGATGCCGAGAAGATCAAGGTCATTTGAGATTGGCCTCCGCCAACCACCCTTCATAAAGTTCGACGGATTATCGGGTTGTGTGCATTTTACCAGCAGTTTGTCGAAGGATTCCAGGCTGTTGCGGCCCCTCTGACCGCGATGTTCAAAGCAGACTTCGAGTGGGAGTGGACAGCCGTGCACCAAGCTGCCTCCGACAAGCTGAAGCAAGCAATGATCAATGCGACACATCTGAGTGCCGGCGACCCCCGGCAGCCGTATCACTTGTACACAGATGCTTCGAAAGGTTGCGTGGGGGCTACGCTAGCACAGTGATGTGCACATGGGATTTACAAGGGACATCTTCAACATATTGCCTTTATGTCGCGGAAGATGCAATCTGCTGAAACTCCATATCTGATTGGAGAAGTTATTGGCCATCGTGCTGGCTCTGAAGCGGTGGTTTCCTCTACTTCGAGGACCACCACAGGTGCATGTGCACACTGACCACGAAAGCCTTGTTATCTTAAGACGTGGTCTCAACTGCTGACGCCACGACAAGCACGTTGGTCCCAGTTCCTCGAGGAATACAACCTCACATTGTGGTATGTAACGGGTCTTGAGAATCCAGCAGCGGACACCTGTTCCCGCCTGATTTTGCGACAGTTGATGGACATCGAGAATGCTACACGTACACGGGCCTTCGTGGTACCTTTGGTCAAGAACTGGATTTGACCTGAAGGAGAAACTGTCGATGAGTTCCTACTTGTGCTTGAAGACTCGTTCAGACACGATGAAGTGTGGCCGCAGCCATACGACCACCTGTACATGTCGTTCCGAAGCGGACGCTCCGTGGGGAAGGAACGTGATGTTGACGTCGACTCCGAACCAGGCCTCCTATTCGACACTGAGCCGGCCGTCGAACTGGAGGAACTGTAGTCACCGCCGTCAGACAATGCCCTGGCTGAGGATTCACACGAGCCTAAACCACATCTCGACACCGCTGGCAATGAGATACCAGACATGTCAACTGACGCCGATGACCTTCCCGAGGTAGACATGGACCACCAAATTCGAGTCACCTTTGGCAAAGAACTTCAATATGCCCCAACCTTGACGGGGGTGATCCGCTGTCAACGCCACTGAGATAGTACACTACAGCCAGTCTCCTTACCCAAGGTTGGACCGAACACACCATAGACTTCGAGTCTTAGAGGTACACACCGTCGAGTACACCGACACTATCAGTGTAAGCATTTGACACATCTACGACATCGCCGTTTCAAGCCCTATGGCACGACACCAGCTCCGAGATGCAAAGCTGTCCTTCGATGATGGTAGGTTCTTCCATTTGTCGACAACGGGCAAGCGTGTGCTTGTACCTCGAACGCTGGTCACCTCGACTGCAGCCATGTACCACGAGTCCGAGTTCTACGGCCATTCGGGAGTACTTTGCACCATGGCGTTGATCAAACGCGATTACGTCTGTTCCCATCTTTGACGTTACGTGGAGCGTTACATCTTGAGCTGCGATGTGTGTCAAGCGGCTAAGTCACGGCGTGTCAACACCGCCAGACAGCCTAGGCCCCTGCCGGTGCCCGACACCAAGTGGCATAGTGTGTCCGTCGATTGGCTGTGAGGATTACCATCGACCACGCGAGGCCATGACGCTATCATGACTCCGGTCGATCCATTTGCGAAACCTCTAATGTTCATCCCTTGCCGCAAAGACTTGACAGCTGACGACCGTGTTTATACGTTCCTACACGAGGTAATTCGACTCAAAGGGTGCCCTTGACAAATTGTTCCCGATCGTGACAAGCTGTTGGAGTTCCAGGCGGAGAAAGAGTTGGCACAACGTTTCAAAATCGAGATGCACCAAACGGTGGCCAACCGCCCTCCAGGCAAGCACTTGGCGGAGCGCAACAACCAGTCGATCCGTCAGCGCTTGCGGACACACGGTATCTTCGACAACAACGAGTGGGATGTCGACCTTCTGTTCGCCGAGATGCAGTTGACCAACCTGACGTTCAACAGTCTTCGACTATCTCCGTTCGAGATTGATCAGGGACGTACACCCCATTGTCCATCGGATTTTCCTCGAATGACTTCTCACACACATGAACCTTCGACCGTAATTGATTACATGCATTGAGCTGGACGTACCTTCGATTCTGTGCGTACAATGCTTGCTGAAGAAAGCTGACGCCAGATGCATGTGGTCCTGCAAATGGACCGACACGTTCCAGTGCCTGAGGTGGGGGAGCGATGGTTGGTGTTGGTACCAGAATATCGACACAAAGGGAAACTCGAAGTTGTGTGTTGTGGCCCATATAAAGTTCTTGAAGTGCTCAACAAGGGCGAGAACGTTAAGCTGGACATCCCTGCCCCCTTCGATGGGTTGCAAGTTTTAATCGGGACAGCATAAAGCTCTACATCCACCGGGAGGGAAAGCCAGTGTCAGAATTCCTGATGCTGCCTGTCAAGACTGGAGCTTCCCCTCAACTTTTTAAGATTGTGGCTAAATGTCGAGTGGCATCTAAAAAGTGCCGCACATTCCTGTACCGCTGTGATTGGGCTGACGACACGTAGTCTTGGGAGTCGAGTAAAGCTCTAGAGGAGAATTCAGTGTACCTTGAGTTCCTTCGACTCCAACCTGAGTAACCTCACCTCCTTGCAGAGTGAATTTTCCAAACCTAATGCGGGGTTCCAGGTCGACCACTGGAGCCTCAGCCTACGGTTCTACTCCCCGGTCATCCCGAGCTTCCTCTCGACCTCCGGCCTATGGTGCATCACCGTCGAGCGTCATCGATGTTGACAAGGACAACAACGATGGCGACGGAGATGGCGAAGTTGCCAAATCCCCAGTGACAACGACCTCACCTCGCCCCTGTTGATCAGTCGCGTCAGCCCCCACCCGACCGCTTTGATCACTGGCACCGTCCCCGGCGCCGACCTACAGCCAGTCAGCTTACGCCGGTAGTTCCAAAGGCAAAGGAGGCCCCTCACCGAAACGAGGCAACGGAGCTTCCAACCTCCTGGATGCTGTGTCCTCCCGAGGAACATTTGCGGAAGTAGCACCAAGTGGTCGAATCGTCATGTGGGCAGGCACGATAGGCTTGGAGATGCTCGAGCGAGCCCTCGCTAATTGGCCTATCCTGGAATCGACCTGGGAAGGGGGACCGCCAACCGACATTGACCCAAAGTTTGGGAGGTTGTACGGGTACCCTCCCCAGGAGGACGCCAAATACTTTGGACAGCAATGCTTAAGCCTCGAAGAGCCTGATGCAAAGTCCAATTCTTCAGAGGAATGGGTTCATTCACACACAGAGTGTTTCGATCCTGTGGAATTCGAGGATCTCGCTTGCTACACGGGGCGCAACGACTGATTCACTTGTTCTGTTCAGTGTCCGGAAGGAACCAATCATTATGGCTGGACAATTCTTGGAAGAGAGGGCCGAACACCTCCAAGAAAGAATCGTCATGGGTCGACAATTCTTGGAGCAGAGGGCCGAACGCCCCCAACAACAAATCATGGGTTGAGGAATCATGGCTGTCCAATGACCCGGAAACACAAGTTTCCACTCGAACGAACCAGTCCACTTCCTACTTCGAAGAAGAAGACAACGATGACACCTACGAAGATGGTACCTACGATGGGGGTACCTACAAAGATGACAACGAGGACCATTCGTACGCTGCACAGAGTTGGTTGACTCCATTGCCCAGCTACGATTCTGTTCTTCAACCAGAACCGCTGTGGCAGCCATATTATATGGAGCAATACGAACATGACATCGAGACTGTGGACAAACTCCAGCACGTAGGCACATTCGGACTGAAGCCACCCTACCAATTTGGGACGCACCAAGACGACCCACTTGCGAAAGAGTATACCAAACTGGACCCGCAAGTGCTTGTCATCGCGTCGAGTGTCATGGCCGGTCAGCAACGAGGCCATCAATTCCTGAGCTCGCGCCACCCAGCAGTTGTCTCGAAGACAAACGCCACCATTTACGATCTCCGTGACGTTGTCGATATAGACAGCTGGCGCAAGACAGGGCCGTTGCCCTATGGGACGATGCCAACCGCGCCTGACACATCCTTCGACGAAAGCTGAACCCCTGGCAGCGCAGCAAGCTACCAATGGTACAAGAGGATTGAAATGGCCTGTCAGAACTTTCGAAATGCCCTTGCCAACTGGCGAAAATGCAATGAAGAACTCGACTGGGGATTCAGGAACAATCTCGCGGAGACCGACCTGCCGATCCGAATCGCACGCCTGAACGGAATGCATCGAGAGATTTATGGGATCGACGACCTGATCCATGTCGCCGATAGAGTCGACCTGTTCTTCAAATACCGACCTTTCTGGACAGTATCGAAGATTGGCCGGTCGGCGTTATCCGCAATTTTGATTCTTGGACTCATTTGAGACGTCCAGAAGGTTTGCCAAAGGAATGCCTGGTTATCTGAAGACCGAGCACCCCTTCTCGCGTATAAGGTCGACTTGCTTCTTCGACGATACCAACTTCGAGGCCTTTGAGGTACCACCGGACTCAGGTACAAGAGGTACGGGTGTGCCCCAGTTGGAACCCAGGACCTCATGGTTCGGCTTCAGGAGTACCATCAACAGGAAGAGTCAACTGGTCCGTACGCCTGCAATGCGGTCGCACCAGGGGCCCCAATCCATCTGGTCCAGCTGGCAAGGATTGACCAGACTGGCCCTGAACACGTCAGATACTACAACTTCGACAAGGAAATTCGAAGAGTTGCCCGTCTCAATTCTACCGGTGAAGCGTACCTGAACCTTTTTCCTTTCGAAGATGCCACTGATCTGACTCGACGTCTGGGTACTTCTAAGTATTTCATCTCCCCTTTCGAAAGCAAATACGAAAAATGACGGTATTGGCCTCGACCTGTCCCCTTTCGAAGGGATGTCTTTGTCGATGAACGGCAGGACCCCGAGTCCAGCGTTTCGCCCGCAAGTGACCCCTTCTATCCGGATCCTGTCGACCACCGGTTCTTGCCGGCAGATTCAAACGTCTACCAACATCACTTCGACGTGCCGATGTTCAAGCACTGCACGCCGATCCAGGACGATTTCAAGGCTGCCCATCGACGCAACGGCCACTGCTGGGACCAAACTCTCGAGGCAGTCATTGTCGACACGGTCTCGAGCCTTGTAACTGCAGAGGCGGTTTGATTCCCTCTGCAGGACGCTCTCGCTGACAGACAGTATGTGCATCAACACCTCGGTCGACTCCAAGCGAATTCCCCAACAAGCAGCCTCGAGATTGCCGACCGATATGCCCCTGGTCCTGGAGTCGACGACGTCGGCGCCATAATCGTTGCTCGGAGAGTTTTGATTGCCGTCACACCGCGGTGGCGAGTCGACACGCGGACTGGTCAGTTCTACCACAGCAGTGCCGCTGGTTCTGGCTCGAAGCAAACACACTGATGGACCACCGGTTGGAATGACGCGGTGTCCTTGGAGACCACCAATCGAATGGATTTGTCGAACCCTGCCATCTGGGAGCCGTTGAACCTTTGGGACTTCTTTACGATCAGACCGCAGACATTGGGACCGGGACAGTTTCGAGGTTTTGCCTGTGAGCATGTCTTTGTATTCCAGTGCAAGTGCCCTGTCGACGGCCGGCCTGGCGATCCCAATCTTCGATTGATCAACCATGGATCTGGTATCCTGATTCAGAAACGTGCCCTCAGAAGCGATGTTCGTCGACACTATATGGGCCATGATACCTTCAAGTTCATGGCTAGCGTTGAAACGCTCAAGGAGGTGCACGAAGTACGTGGAATTCAGGTGAATGCTTCGTCCACGTTCATGTGGGGCACGGACTGCTGATTCGACAGTCGGAATGGCTGATTTGACAGTCGGAATGCCAAGTAATGGTTGATTCGACAGTCGGAGTGCCTAGTGACGGCTGATTCGACAGTCCGGATGCCAAGTACTGGCGTCGACTGCCTTAATATGCCCTGCTGATCCGACAGATGTACAGTCCGGTTGGTTGTTTGTTTGCTGGACACTTATCTTCGATAGCTGTGCCCAATGTTATGGTGTCTTGACGAGCCGACAGCCTCGCTGTGGGTAGCGCCGTACCCTGGCGAGGCCTCTGCAGCTTCCGCCAAGACGCGGTCGGTGGCAAAGTTGAACACAGCGCGTGAATGAGGCGCTGAGGACAGGTATACTCTGCACTCGGCCCGAGTCTATGGGTTTCGACCACTATTATGCTGCAAGAAACCAGCACAGGTCGAGGTCCAGAAAAACGTTTTTTTCTCTGGCAACTGTCTGTTCAGTCTTCAACAGTGCGGCACCCGCCCAGACGAGTGAGACCTCTTCGAGGTCTCAGGGGGGGGTAGTGCTATGGTTTTGAGCAGCAGCTGCGCAGCGAGCGCGTGAGTCGCAATCGCACTGCAGTCTGCGAATACATGTGAAGCATCAAGATGCTAGTTGCTGTGAACGAAGTGGTGTATAACACTTCGATATCTTTGAACAGGAATTTTGTCTTCGAATTTGTGAAATAAGTATGATTTGGTGCTCCGCCTAAGGATCCTGCGCAGAAACAGGTTTGTCGTAATTCGGTGGGTCCCCCTACGTCCAACTCTACATCGTGAAACAAGACTCCCACAGACAGCAATACGGAAATGGTAAGGTCGACAACCAGGCAGTACACCAGCGCACAACGCACCTACCAGCCCTCCAGGTCTCTGACCTCGGCCGCAACCACACACACCTCCAACACATACCCCCCGTACCCGAGCCCCATCAGACCCCAGACTGGGTACCAGAGGACGCCCCCCATTCCTCCCACGACAGAGCATAGCACTACCCCAACCCCATCCAACATCTCGCCCGCGTGCTCGGCGACGCAGACAGCCGGGCGCACATCCAGGAGCTCCAGGACAGACTGCAAATCCCCCTCTACCACTCAGCGCTGCGCCCAGCAAACGTCCCAGCCCACCTCCAAAAACGACGCATCCAGCTCCTCAGGGAGCAACTACCATTCCTCACCAGGGTCGCCAGATGGCTCGCTCGCAAACACATCCACGTCCCCGAAGAACACACCAGTTGCCCGTGCGACCACACCACCCCGCAGGACTGGGAACACTTCAAGAAATGCCCCCTCCATACAGGCAGGGACACGCCAGTGGGCTGGTCCCCAGCGGAAACCCTACGACAACACGAAGGATGGCCAACCCACAGCCACGCACACCAGGCCACCGAACACCTCTTCCGGAATCCCCTGGTCAACGAAGCCACCATGAGAGGGGCGGTGACACAGGCCCTGCACCGACACCTCACCAAGCACACGGAAAGCCCCATGGAGGCAGCAGCACACCTCCAGCTAGAGGCAGTCCGCAGAGCAGCGGCCCAAATGGTACACCGCAAACACCTCCTGTTAACACACGCGGAGCAACTCACCGACCCCACCGCCAGGGAACACATGCGGCGTCTCATCCATTACCATGCCGTGCCTGACCCAGACGTCCACCAACCCACTCCCCGCCCCGCACGCGCCCCCCATCTCCATCCGCAGGCCTCCAAGACACCACCACAGCGCCCCGAGGCCCATCTCTCACCCAAGAAGCCACCCGGCACCGCCCAGCCCGGCCGAGTCCAACCAGGGCCAACCATCCATCGACGTAGACGCGCAAGACCCCGGCAGCCCATCCAGCCCACCCCCCCCGGACCCGGGGCAGCCCCCCCTCACACCGCCCACCATCCGCGACCCCGACCTCCTCCGAGCAACCCTCCAAGACAGGGCCCCGACCACCCCCCTGGGCTGGTACCGCCTACAAGACGACTGGACCAAGCTCACCGTCAAAGCCCTCCGGGACCTGACCACCCCAGGCAGCGGCCTCCACGAGGCCATCGTAGACCTCGTACTCAGGCGAGCCCGCAAACACACCCAGGGCCAGCACGTCTGGATCCCCCCCATCGAGTGGGGCCAGGCCCTGACGCACGACACCGGCATCAACGTCACGAGTCAAGGGACCGTACGCCTACGACGGGCCCCAGCGGAGACGGACCACCCAGCGGACCCGAACCGCCCGGAGCAGTGGGAACAGGCCACCGCACCAACCCGCGACACCGCCCTCCGCGCCGCCGGCCTCCGCACCCCAGACGACGACCCCCCCCCCCCTCCTACAGACAGTGATCACCCCCCGCCGGAGGTCTGCGTTACAGTCCTCGAGCGCGGGCATTACTACGGGATAGCCGCTACGGCGACGTCCCCCGGCCCGCAATGGCTCATCAAAGGAACAGACACCATGTTCGCCCCAGGGACCGCCCCACCAGGGGCATTAGGGGACCCCACCACCCAGCACAGGGTCCTCAGGGGCGTCCTCCAGCCAGGGGACAAGCCCCCAGCCCGCGCCCTGGCCCAAATCACCTCAGGGAAGGCGGGCTACCACCTGGGATTGGCCATGCTCTGCCTAACCCACTGGATCCAGCGCCGCTGGCCACCCACGGGGACCGTGCCCTGGGTTTGGGCCATCCCCACAGCCCACACACAAGTCGAGGCGGGCCCGGACACACCATCAAACCCCCCCCCCAGACCGCAGCAATCCCTCACCTGGGGGTACCACGCCATCCACAGGGTCCTCAACCGCGCGGGTGTTAGCCCAAAGCTAGCATACCCCCTTCCCACCACTGACCAAGAGGTCCACCAGATATGCAAACTCGTCTGCGAAATCCTTGCCGCGGCAGCAGAAGACGGCAAGCTTCTCCTCCAAACCGCCCGGCCTACAACTGGCCACGCAAGAGCGCCGCGGCGAGCGGACACATACACCAACACAACAGACCCCACGGCACAATCCCCGCCCATACCCCTCCCCTCTCGCTGCTCACCCGGAGACCCACACACGCCCACCATCTCGCGCATCCCCGGGCCCCACGACACGGGCCTCTCCCAGCCGCCCGAACACCAGCACACGCCCGCCACACACCCACCCGCCGGACACCCCTCACCACCCCCCACCCTCAACAACCCACACACACCCGCCGAGAGGAGCCCCGCGCCCCGCAGCACGCCCACCCCACCCAGTGGCCCGCCCACGCCCCCCGCACACACCCCAGAAGACCCAGGCCCACCCCCCCCGGCCCCTGAATGCAGCCCACGCGAACTGTTCCCCCCCGCGGACGCCAACCCACACAACCTCGCACATTGCAGGACTCGGGCCCAGCCAAGCCCAGAAGGAGGAGGCCACAGCCCCGCGCCTCCTTCTTCCGCCGCTGCCGACCAGATCGGCCCGCCAGGCCGCCAGGTCACAACCGGGCCCCCCCAGCCGCCCGCCCCCAACCTACAGCCCGAGGTGATGCCCTCCATCCTCCCCGCCGTGGCCGCAGCAGTAAGCGCTGCCCGCAAGCCCGCCCGCATTACAGCCCAACCCGCGTCCACCACCTCCTCCTCATCCTCAGCCTCGTCCACTCCTCCACCTCATCCTCCGACCCCCCCCTCCCCGCCGCCGTCATCCTCAAGGCCACGGCAAAAGCCGAAGCCGCGGCCGCACACACCGACCCCCCGACCCCCACACAGGCGACTCGGGCACCCCGGCAACACACCGGGAAGACCCCCGAGCCGACATCGGCGCCCTCACACCTCCGGACAGAGGTCCTTCTCAACCTGGAACCGGACCCCAACCCCAAACCCGAGCCCAAACCGACGCCGGCGCCCACGCGAGCACACACAACACCACAAACGCAACAACACAAACCCAACCGACATTATCCCCACCCGGACTCTCACCCAAGCCAGGACCCCCCACCCACCACAACCCACGCCCCCCTCCCACCGGCACCCACCACCACCGCAGAGGCGGCCACCCAACACGACCCCGTCCAAGCCCTCGTCCGCATCCCCGTCACCAAGCGCCCCGTCATCCATCCCCCACAAACCACCACCACCGCCGGCCAAACCAACCCAGGCACGTGGGACCCCTCGACCACCGTCACCGTCAAACCCGGCCCCCAACCCGCCCCCCCTGCCCACCACATAGTGCAGCCCCAGGGACTGCCCACGATGCCCAACCCCCCACCCCCACAAGGGGGACCGGAAAACCCACAAGGGGTCCATGGGCCATACCCGCAACACCAGCCCCACCACTACCCGCACCACCACCACCAGCGGCCCCACCACCACCACTACCAACACCACCCCCACCACTACCACTGCCCACCGCCCCTACCCCACCGGGCCACAACCCCCCGTGCACGAAAAGCACCAGCGAATGGGATGGCAGCCACCGAGCGCTCCACCCACATACCCCACCTACCGCCAGGGGCCACCCCCCCGTACCAGCCCCCCACCCGTACCAGGAACCGTATCCGTATCCCCCCGGCCACCACGTCCACGCCGAAGGGGAACCCCGGGCCCGACCCCGCCAAGGACAGTTACTCGACCCATACCACCAGACGCTGCCGCCACCACTACCCTACGTAGCGGATCCATGGACGACGGGGGACCTCCCCCCCCCCCCAGTACCAGGCGGCACCACGCGAAGCCCCCCAGGACCCGCCGACGCCTTCTGACTGGCCCGACTAGAGCGATGAGGCCCGGTCCCGCAATTGGCGGCGCTCCCGCTCCCCCCCCGCACGGCACACTCGCCCACGGCGCCCACACTCCCCACACCGCCACCGCGCCTCAACCACCCACTCGCGCCGCTCCCGCTCCCCCAGGTGCAACCACGACCCCCCGAGACCCCGCTCCAGCCGCTCCTGCTCCCCCGGGCAACACCACGAGCGCCACCGCCGCCCCATGTCCACCTCCCCCTCCCCCCTCCGGCCATGCAAGACCCCCAACCCCAGCCCCCGCCACCACCGCTCCCGCAGTACACCAGCGCACAAGGCACCTACCAGCCCTCCAGGTCCTTGACGTCGGCCGCAACCACACACACCTCCAACACATAGCCCCCGTACCCGAGCCTCATCAGACCCCAGACTGGGTACCAGAGGACGCCCCCTATTCCTCCCACGACAGAGCATACCACTACCCCAACCCCATCCAACATCTCGCCCGCGTGCTCGGCGACGCAGACAGCCGGGCACATCCAGGAGCTCCAGGACAGACTGCAAATCCCCCTCTACCACACAGCACTGCGCCCAGCAAACGTCTCAGCCCACCTCCAAAAACGACGCATCCAGCTCCTCAGGGAGCAACTACCATTCCTCAAGAGGGTCGCCAGATGGCTCGCCCGCAAACACATCCACGTCCCCGAAGAACACACCCATTGCCCGTGCGACCACACCACCCCGGAGGACTGGGAACACTTCAAGAAATGCCCCCTCTATACAGGCAGGGACACGCCAGTGGGCTGGTCCCCGGCGGAAACCCTACGACAACACGAAGGATGGCCAACCCACAGCCACGCACACCAGGCCACCGAACACCTCTTCCGGAATCCCCTGGTCAAAGAAGCCACCATGAGAGGGGCGGTGACACAGGCCCTGCACCGACACCTAACCAAACACACGGAAAGCCCCATGGAGGCAGCAGCACACCTCAAGCTAGAGGCAGTCCGCAGAGCAGTGGCCCAAATGGTACACCGCAAACACCTCCTGTTAACACACGCGGAGCAACTCACCGACCCCACCGCCAGGGAACACATGCAGCGTCTCATCCATTACCATGCCGTGCATGACCCAGACGTCCACCAACCCACTCCCCGCCCCGCACGCGCCCCCCATCTCCATCCGCAGGCCTCCAAGACACCACCACAGCGCCCCGAGGCCCATCTCTCACTCAAGAAGCCACCCGGCACCGCCCAGCCTGGCCAAGTCCAACCAGGGCCAACCATACGTCGGTGTAGACGCGCAAGACCCCGACAGCCCATCAAGCCCACCCCCCCTGGACCCGGGGCAGCCCCCCCTCACAGCGGCCACCATCCGCGACCCCGACCTCCTCCGAGCAACCCTCCAAGACAGGGCCCCGACCACCCCCCTGGGCTGGTACCGCCTACAAGACGACTGGACCAAGCTCACCGTCAAAGCCCTCCGGGACCTGACCACTCCAGGCAGCGGCCTCCACGAGGCCATCGTAGACCTCGTACTCAGGCGAGCCCGCAAACACACCCAGGGCCAGCACGTCTGGATCCCCCCCATCGAGTGGGGCCAGGCCCTGACGCACGACACCGGCATCAACGTCACGCGTCAAGGTACCCTACGCCTACGACGGGCCCCAGCGGAGACGGACCACCCAGCGGACCCGAACCGCCCGGAGCAGTGGGAACAGGCCACCGCACCAACCCGCGACACCGCCCTCCGCGCCGCCGGCCTCCGCACCCCAGACGACGACCCCCCCCCCCCTCCTACAGACAGTGACCACCCCCCGCCGGAGGTCTGGGTTACAGTCCTCGAGCGCGGGCATTACTACGTGATAGCGGCTACGGCTACGTCCCCCGGCCCGCAATGGCTCATCAAAGGAACAGACACCATGTTCGTCCCAGGGACCGCCCTACCAGGGGCAGTAGGGGACCCCGCCACCCAGCACAGCGTCCTCAGGGGCGTCCTCCAGCCAGGGGACAAGCCCTCAGCCTGCGCCCTGGCCCAAATCACCTCAGGGAAGGCGGGCTACCACCTGGGATTGGCCACGCTCTGCCTGACCCACTGGATCCAGCGCCGCTGGCCACCCACGGAGACCGTGCCCTGGTTTTGGGCCATCCCCACCGCCCACACACAAGTCGAGGCGGGCCCGGACACACGATCAAACCCCCCCCCCCAGACCGCAGCAATCCCTCAGCTGGGGGTACCACGCCATCCACAGGGTCCTCAACCACGCGGGTCTTAGCCCAAAGCTAGCATACCCCCTTCCCACCACTGACCAAGAGGTCCACCAGATACGCAAGCTCGCCTGCGAAATCCTTGCCGCGGCAGCAGAAGACGGCAAGCTTCTCCTCCAAACCGCCCGGCCTACAACTGGCCACGCAAGCGCGCCACGGCGAGCGGACACATACACCGACACAACACACCCCACGGCACAATCCCCGCCCATACCCCTCCCCTCTCGCTGCTCACCCGGGGACCCACACACGCCCACCATCTCGCGCATCCCCGGGCCCCACGACACGGGCCTCTCCCACCTGCCCGAACACCAGCACACGCCCGCCACACACCCACCCGCCGGACACCCCTCACCACCCCCCACACTCGACAGCCCACACACACCCGCCGAGAGGAGCCCCGCGCCCCGCGGCACGCCCACCCCACCCAGTGGCCCGCCCACGCCCCCCGCACACACCCCAGAAGACCCAGGCCCACCCCCCCCGGCCCCTGAATGCCGCTGAGGCGAACTGTTCCCCCCCGCGGACGCCAACCCACACAACCTCGCACATTGCAGGACCCGGGCCTAGCCAAGCCCAGAAGGAGAAAGCCACAGCCCCGCGCCTCCCTCTTCCGCCGCTGCCGACCAGATTGGCCCGCCGGGCTGCCAGGTCACGACCGGGCCCCCCCAGCCGCCCGCCCCCAACCTACAGCCTGAGGACATGCCCTCCATCCTCCCCACCGTGGCCGCAGCAGAAACCGCTGCCCGCAAGCCCACCTGCATCACAGCCCAACCCGCGTCCACCACCTCCTCCTCATCCTCAGCCTCGTCCAGCTCCTCCACCTCATCCTCCAACCCCCCCCTCCCCGCCGCCCTCATCCTCAAGGCCACGGCAAAAGGCAAAGCCGCTGCCGCACGCACCGACCGCCCGACCCCCACACAGGCGACTCGGGCACCCCGGCAACACACCGGGAAGACCCCCGGCCCGACATCGGCGCCCTCACACCTCCAGACAGAGGTCCTCCTCAACCTGGAACCGGACCCCAACCCCAAACCCGACCCCAAACCGAAGCCGGCGCCCACGCGAGCACACACAACAGCACAAGCGCAACGACACAAACCCAACCGACACCACCCCCGACCGGACTCTCACCCAAGCCAGGACCCCCCACCCACCACAACCCACGCCGCCCTCCCAGCGGCACCCACCACCACCGCAGAGGCGGCCACCAAACACGACCCCGTCCAAGCCCTCGTCCGCATCCCCGTCACCAAGCGCCCCGTCACCCATCCCCCACAAACCACCACCACCGCCGGCCAAACCAACCCAGGGACGTGGGACCCCTCGACCACCGTCACCGTCAAACCCGGCCCCCAACCCGCCCCTCCTGCCCACCACATAGTGCAGCCCCAGGGACTGCCCACGATGCCCAACCCCCCACCCCCACAAGGGGGACCTGAAAACCCACAAGGGGTCCATGGGCCATACCCGCAACACCAACCCCACCACTACCCACACCACCACCACCAGCGGCCCCACCACCACCACTACCAACACCACCCCCACCACTACCACTGCCCACCGCCCTACCCCACCGGGCCACAACCCCCCGTGCACGAACAGCACCGGCGAATGGGATGGCAGCCACCGAGCGCTCCACCCGCATACCCCACCTACCGCCAGGGGCCACCCCCCCCGTACCAGCCACCCCCCCTGTACCGGGAACCGTATCCGTATCCCCCCGGCCACCACGTCCACGCCGAAGGGGCACCCGGGGCCCAACCCCGCCAAGGACAGTCACTCGACCCATACCACCAGCCGCTGCCGCCACCACACCCCTACGTAGCGGATCCATGGACGACGGGGGACCTCTTACCCCGGCTCCCCAGTACCAGGCGGCACCACGCGAAGCCCCTCAGGACCAGCCGACGCCTCCTGACTGGCCTGACTCGAGCGATGAGGCCCGGTCCCGCAAACGGCGGCGCTCCCGCTCCCCCCCCGCACGGCACACTCGCCCACGGCGCCCACACTCCCCACACCGCCAACGCGCCTCAACCACCCACTCGCGCCGCTCCCGCTCCCCCAGGTGCAACCACGACCCCCCGAGACCCCGCTCCCGCCGCTCCTGCTCCCCCGGGCACCACCATGAGCGCCACTGCCGCCCCATGTCCACCTCCCCCTCCCCCCTCCGGCCATACAAGACCCCCACCCCCAGCCCCCGCCACCACCGCTCCCGCTCCCCCCGACGCCGGCAGGCACGCCACTGCCGCCCCACGTCCACCTCCCCCTCCCCCCACAGGCCCCGCCGGGCTCCCCGTTCCCCCCGCCTCCCGTACCCATCCACCACCCCCAGCCCCCGCCACCACCACTCCCGCTCCCCCGGACGCCACCAAGCGCACCACCGCCGCCCCATGTCCACCTCCCCCTCCCGTTCCCCCCTCCGCCCGTACCCGTCCTCCGCCCCCAGCCCCCGCCACCGCCGCTCCCGCTCCCCCAGGCATCGCCACCCCCGCCACCACCGCAGGCACACGTCCTCCCCCCGCCGCTCCAGGACCCCGGGCACGGACCCCTCCCCCCCCCAGGCCCCCGCCCACCTCGCCTGGTGGTCTGCCCCCGCTTTGCGTGAGCTCCGCTGCTGGGTGAAGTGGGCCGGGGGAGCGGGAAGGCACGATGGGGTGCACATGGTGCATACCTTCGAGGAGGTGCGCACCCGCATCCCCGTCAACCCCAACGAGGCCGCCCCGGAGGCCAGCATGCCACAAGCGGCATGGGAGGCCCTCCTCCGCGATGCGGTCCAGGGCCTCCGCCCTCCCTACACCCCCCAAGCCCTCCGCCAGTGGCTCCAGGCCACACACCCCCAGGCCTGGGCCGCCGGCGCCCCCTCTCCACCCCGCCCCTCCCGCCACCACCCCACAAGGAACTGGGAGGACAAGGGCAAGAGAAGGGCAGGGGACACCAAGGCGCACTCAGGCAGTAGGGCACGGAGGGGCCCCAAGTGAGGGCAGGCACTCACAGGAACAGGACGCCGAAAGAGACACCACATGGGGGCAGGAAACCACCCAAGAAGCAGGAAGGGGCGGGAGCGGGGACCAAGGCACGGAGGAAAAGGGCACCACGGCAAACGCCACGACCCACACCCAGGAAGGGCATACGACAACAGGGGGGACCAGCACCGCCCCACCCCCACCAAACGCCCGGCGACTCCCGGGGGCGCACCCCCCAACACACACCGCCGAAGCAAGCATCGGACGCCGTACGGATCACACCAGCGCACACCCACCAGCCACCGGAAACCACACGGGGAATGGAGGGCACACCTACACGGGGAGAACGGGCCACACCCACAGATGAAGCCGCAGGGAACGCCGCCGCACGGCGCACCATCATGCCCTCACCGCAAGGCGACGACCCTGGCCGCCACAAGGGCCAACTCACAGGCACCGGAAGAGGACGAAGGCACGACCACAGCGACCAGGACTGGGGACCGAAACCCCCAGAGGACACGGGACCAAGGCACAGGCCCCCAGGGAGGGCAACCCCACGGACCGTCACGCGGTCGACCTACCCGACCCACCAGCCCGAGCGGCACGCCCAAGCCCCCACAGCACGGACCCAGCGAGACACCAACACCTAACCGCACCCCCCAGCCACCAGCCAGCCACACTCCGGCCCGCACTCCGCACCACGACACAGGCCAGGCTGACCTCCACTGACCCACCGCGGCACAACGCGAGACCCCGGCACACGGCACCACAGCGCGCCACGGTGCAACGCGCCACAGCACGATGCGGCGCGACGCGGCACAGAGCGGCACAACACGACACAACTGACCCTAACCTGAAGGACAAACGGAAGCAAGCCACCGCACACCCTGGAAGGCGCCGCACCAACACGCCACTCACCAGCACCGCAAGCCACACACGGGGCCACAGCGCGCCTGGCAACAACGGTGGCGGACCACCCAGAAGGTTAAAACCGGCACCGCAGAGGGGAAAGGACACGAACAACCTCAGCCCCCTAACGCAGAGCCAAAAGCAGCCGCCTGGCGCAGCCGCCCAGCCGGCAGAGCCAGGACCTCACCCGGCAAGAAGGGGCGCCGAGCCCGCCGTGTACATAGCCCACCCGACCCATGGGGCCGGAACACGGCCAAACAGAACGCAACTGACAACAGCAGCCCGGAAGACAACACTGAATGCGGGCCAGTGCGTGCGCCAGCCCAGGGAAGGCAGAGGGAGGAACAGGCAGGCCCTCCCCCGAAAAAAAAACAACAACAGAGGGGGGAGGGGGGGGGGGCGCGAGAACAGCCCACAGCCACTAAACCACCCGCCAACACCACCAGAGGCGGCCAAACCCCCCCCCAGAAGGCACCGAAGACAGGACCCTCGAAAAGGCACAGCGGGACCACCCAGCCAAAACCGGCAACACCAAGCCAGGAACAGCGACCCGCCGGGAAAAGGGACACCAAAACAAGCAGACACACACCAAAAAAAAAAAAAAGAGCCAGCAGCCCAGCCCGAAAGAAAGGGGATGGGGGGACAGGGACCACAAGGCCCGGGAGAGTGACACCCAGCAAAAAACAAAAGCGCAAAAAACACACCCCGACAACCCAGCCAGGAAGGGCTGCGCACAGCTGAGACCCGGGCCCAGCACACACGCCCACACCGCACGCCAGAACCAGAAACGGCGGGGGGCAAGCGGGGCGCCCACGCAACCACACACGTACCAAAAGCAGGCCGAAACGGAACCCCAACCACGAACACCACAAACAGCCGACACTAGAGGGACAACACCACAAACCGTGCCCAGACACACCCACCCAAGACCCCAGCCAGGACTGGCGGGGTTAACAAAACCCACACCCAACCGCAAACCGGACCCAAACACAGACGCCGCACAACAGTAGGAGACCCAGTGCCCACAGCCCGGGCACTGAGGCAGCCCGTGCCATGCAGGTGACCTGGCCAAACGAGATCCGGAGACCGGGGGTAAGGCTGCATCCTAAGGCCTGCGCTGCTTTGGGACTCGAGGCGGAGCGTGCTACACCCAAGCGCCTCGGAACCCTAGTACCAAGAACATGCATGCATGCCTTGGGAACGGGATACGCCAGGAAGTCCGGTGAACTCCTAGGGTTCCGCCCAAAGGAGGGGACGTGCGCAAGCACGGGGGCACACCCTCCTGGCGAGACAAGCACTTCACGCTGGCGGCGATCAGCCCTCCCGGTGTTGCCCGGGGCCGCTTTGTTGGGGGCCAACAGACAGGTCTAGCGGGATATAAGCCGCCTCCCCTCTTCACGCGCAGAGCCTCTTTCTGTTCGTCACAGGGGCGACGCCAGGGGGAACGATGGGGCGCCTCTCCACGACCGAGTGCACCTACCTACCTACCTACCTCTGGCTCGAAGCAAACACACTGATGGACCACCGGTCGGAATGACGCGTTGTCCTTGGAGACCACCAATCGAATGGATTTGTCGAATCCTGCCATCTGGGAGCTGTCGAACCTTTGGGACTTCTTTACGATCAAATCGCAGAAATTGGGACCGGGACAGTTTCGAGGTTTTGCCTGTGAGCCTGTTTTTGTATTCCAGTACAAGTGCCCTGTCGACGGCCAGCCTGGCGATCCCAATCTTCGATTGATCAACCATGGATCTGGTATCCTGATTCAGAAACGTGCCCTCAAAAGCGATGTTTGTCGACACTATATGGGCCATGATACCTTCAAGTTCATTGCTAGCATTAGAACGCTCAAGGAGGTGCACGAAGTACGTCGAATTCAGGTGAATGCTTCGTCCACGTTCATGTGGGGCATGGACTGCTGATTCGACAGTCGGAATGGCTGATTTGACAGTCGGAATGCCAAGTAATGGTTGATTCGACAGTCGGAGTGCCAAGTGACGGCTGATTCGACAGTCCGGATGCCAAGTACTGGCGTCGACTGCCTTAATATGCCCTGCTGATCCGACAGATGTACAGTCCGGTTGGTTGTTTGTTTGCTGGACACTTATGTTCGATAGCTGTGCCCAATGTTATGGTGTCCCGACAAGCCCACAGCCTCGTTGTGGGTAGCGCCCTACCCTAGCGAGGCTTCTGCAGCTTCCGCCAAGACGCGGTCGGTGGCAAAGTTGAACACAGCGCGTGAATGAGGCGCTGAGGACAGGTATACTCTGCACTCGGCCCCAGTCTATGGGTTTCGACCACTATTATGCTGCAAGAAACCAGCACAGGTCGAGGTCCAGAAAAACGTTTTTTTCTCTGGCAACTGTCTGTTCAGTCTTCAACAGTGCGGCACCCGCCCAGACGAGTGAGACCTCTTCGAGGTCTCAGGGGGGGGTAGTGTTATGGTTTTGAGCAGCAGCAGCGCAGCGAGCGCGTGAGTCGCAATCGCACTGCAGTCTGCGAATACATGTGAAGCATCGAGATGCTAGTTGCTGTGAACGAAGTGGTGTATAACACTTCGATATCTTTGAACAGGAATTTTGTCTTCGAATTTGTGAAATGGGTATGATTTGGTGCTCCGCCTAAAGATCCTGCGCAGAAACAGGTTTGTCGTAATTTGGTGGGTGCAACGGTGCGCAACCCAACATGCTCTGCCGTCGCGCGCGCTGGGGTCCTGTCCCAGAATGAAAAAAAAAGATTGGTAAACCACGACGAAAAAACTTTCTGAATAGCTGAAAAAAAAGCTAATTGGCATAAGAAACGCTTAGGCCAAAAATCGCGCTGCGAAACACGTAAAAACGGGAGGAAACATTTTTCTACGTGGAATAGGTGAATAGTTAACGCAGTTAGCACCGTAACGCTCGTAGGACCCTAACGCCGTCCCTCCCGTTGTCTAATTCGCTAAAGGAGCAAGGAAAAACGTGTCGCGAGCAGCGCGTAAACTTTGGAAATTTTTCATAACTCGCCACGACCCCTCACGTCGCGCCCGGCCGCCTTTTTCTTCTTCTTCTCCATGCACCGCCCTCCCCACCCTCGTGCCCATCACTCCCCCTGCCCTGCAGCTCAGGCAGCGGCCCTGGAGGAACGCGGTCAACCCTTAGCAATGGACACCAACACGCTCCACGACGCCACGCACAAGTACAAGGCCAAGAACATCAGGAACGACGGGTAGCACGTAAGACACTGCAGCGTACCTGGTCTTGCTGCACGCGAGTGTGTTGGGTCGTGTATAATTTTTTTTTTCAGAAGCCAAGAAATGAAGAAAAAAATATTTTTCGAAATTCTGCAGCGGTTTTTCAAGTAGGTACAACCACACCCTCGCGAGAAACAAACCCAACAAGGCGGCAGGAGGGGACACCACGGCACCACGCGGCAGCAAAGCACCACGGGGCACAGCACAGGGGAGCAAGGCACCGAGGTTTGAGGTTTGAGGTTTGATTTTGCGGGTACTAGACGCCTTTCGGCTCCGGGGGGCCACCTGGTCGGGCCAGGTGATATCCTCCCCACCGGGTCCTAGTGGGGGGCCCTCCAAGACGCACCTCCTGCCTGGTGGCGGAGTCCCCCGGGTTCACAGTGCTCGGAGCTCCGTCCTTCCCCGGCGTCCCCGTTTCCCCACTCCCCGGTCAGTGCATCAATTCGCAGCCGTGGCTGCGGGCACTTACCCACTGCGTCGCCCCCCTAATGCGTGGTCGCCCGGGGCGCCGGCGCCGCCGGGCCCGTGCTACTGGCTTGTCGCCAGTGGGACCCCCTTGGGCTGGCGCGGAGGCTGCCTAGCCTAGGGGTTGGGGCGTGGCTCTGTGCGCCACTACTGCCTTGGCGGGTGCAGTGTCCCGTCTGTGTGTGCGCGGCGCTCGCGGCCGGTTCGGGGGGGTTCGGGCCGGTGCCTGGTGTTGTGTCTCCCCTTCTTCCCCCTTCCCGCCCCGCATGTTCCGCGCTGCGTGTGGCGGGCTGTCCCGTCCGGGTGTCCCTTACCCTCGCTCGCTGGTACGCCATTCCATGCGGTCTGTGCGTTCCGCGCGCTCGGTCCGGTTGCCCTTCCGGTAGTCCCCGCGTGTCGTTTTCGTGTGTGTGCGCTCGCGCTCTCGCGGTGTCCGCTCCCCGCTGGGTGGTGTGGCGCGCGCATCTCGCGTGGTCCCGGCACTGGGCGCTGGTAGGGCCGTTCCACGTGGTCCGTGCCCCTCCGCGTGTCCTGCCCCGGTCCCGTGCTCCGTCTGGCGTGCTTGGTGGGGGGCGGTCCAGTCCCGGTTCCCCCCTACTTGGCTTGGGGTTGTGGGGGCGGCGGCAGGGCGTCCCCGGGGGGGTGCCTTCGACCGTTGCGTGGGACGTTTGGGGTCTTGCGCTCCTCCTCCCTTGACTGCCCGTCCACTGGGTGGGCTGTCGGGGTCCGCGTTGTGGGCGCGGGCGTGCGGTTGTGGGGGCCCCGCTCTGTTCCTGTGGGGGGGGAGCGAGGTGTCGACTTGGTGTCCAGGCGCCGGTCCGCCGGATTCCCATGACGAGCCCGATGCGCACGGTGCTTCGCCCTGCGGGATGCGAGGGGGGGTTGGGGTGACCGTGGCTGGAGTGGTGCTCCAATGTTCCGGTTCATGGCCCTTCTGCAGGCTTACACTTAGCACAGGGGGAGGGGGTTGCGGGCGCGTTTGTTCTGTGACCCGGGTGCCAGTGTATCTCAGAAGGCAGCCGCCCTGGAGGCAGCGCACCCGGCGCGCGCCGGGAAGGAGCTGGTTCGAACCCCGTGATCGGTGGTCTCCCACCGATCCCTTCGAATTCCGGACGAGGCCTCCCGTCGACCTGTTCGAGTACAGGTGACGGTGCGCACTGCTGCAGGGGTGTGTGGCTCCCATGTGTTTTGTTTTTCTAGGTTGGGGGGTAAAACGAACGAGACCTCCACCCGATCCACCGGTATCGGTGGTGGCGCGAGTTGCTGGAGGGGGGGGTGGTTCCCACGTCGCCAACTAGAGAGCTCTACGTGCAGGGATCCCAGGAGCACCAACGCCTGGGATCGAACCCCCGCACTGGACGATTGAAGACCAACGCTCTCACTACTGGGCCGCGGGAGTCTCGTACGCGACTTAGGGGTGCCGTCGGCTATGAATCCAGTCCCGAGGGTGGGGCTGTGCGTTGTGAAGCGTGTTGCGTGTGCCGGGAGGCCCGAGTCTACGTGTACGGGGCCGGGACAGGGGGGGAGGGGGCTGGGTGGGGTGCGGCACCGTCGGACCGCTGACTGACGTGCACAGGGGTAAGAGGCGGACAGTAGCACCGCCGGATCGCCAACTGACGTGCACGGGGGCAGGAGGCGGACAGAGGCACCGCCGGATCGCCGACTGACGTGCAGGGTGGAAGAGGAGGGACCGTCGCACCGTCGGATCGCCGGCCGCCGCGCCCTAGAGCTGGGGATGTCCCGCCGGGTTGCCGATCTGCCCGTTGGGGGGGAGAACAGGGGAAGACAGGCCACCTCGGCCTGTGCTTGCGTTTGTACACCCCTTCCCCGTGGGATGCCCCAAGGTTGACACGCCATCTCTGAGGCGACGGGGCACTGCCTAGCGGTGCAAGCTCCAGCTGACAGGGGCGGGCTGGGGGGGGGGGGGGGGGGCGTGCGCCGTTTCCTCCGGCTGTGCGGCCGGGGCGGGGCCTGTAGGGCGGGGGGTCGCTCTGCCTCTTTCCGTCCCTCTGCCTTCCCTGGGCAGGCAACAAAGCGGGCGTCACTGGCGTTCTGCAGTCCATGGGGGGCGTGGCCCCCCATACCACTCCGGTTCGTGCTCACCCGGCTTCTCTGGGTACGATCTGTGCGGCTTCCCGGTGCGCAGGCGTGGGCCCGCTTGTTCTTCGCGGCCCTCATGTGAGCCGGCGGCTGGAGCGGGGGGGCGGGTCACACTCCGGCTCCCCTCTCGGTTGGGGGGGGCCCATCCCCCCTGCCTCGGGGGGTGGGGGCCGGGGCCCCCGCGGCTGGCGGGCTGGTGGGGGGGCGGGGGGGGGGGGGGGTGGCGCGCCGCGGCCTCCCTGCTCTCGTTCCGGGCGGCGGCCTGCGGTACTCCTTTCTGGCTCTCTCTGTGTCGCTGGCGCGCTCCCTTCCGGCGCGCGCGTGCGGTCGGGGCTGAAGTGCCGCCCCGGGGTGGGGGGGGGTGAGGGGCGGCCCGTGGACCGCTCCCCTGGGGGCCCCAGCTGACCTGCGAACCCCCCCTCTGTCACCTCGGAGTGGGCTGTGGTTACGGGAGGGTCATGTGGGGCGCGGCCTCCTTCGTGTTCCGTTGTGCGCGTTGCTCCGGCACGCCGGTGTGGGTTCGCGGGAGCAGGTCCAGCCGCCGTTGCCCTTACCGCGTCGCCGTTCCTCCTGAGGGTGGGGGCGCCCCCCCGGCCCTGGGGGGGCGGAGGGCCGCGCCTGTGGCTCCCCAGCTGGGGTGGGTGCGGGGGGGGGGCTGGGGGGGCCGCCCCCCCGCCCGCTCTCGGGCCTGTGTGGGAGGGGGAGGGGGGGGGGGGAGTGGGGGGGGGCCTTTGGTCCCCTGGCGATGCCTCCTGTCGGCCAAGGGGGGGGGGGGGGGGGCGGCTTGGCAGTCCTGGCCCCGGGGGCCAGCCAATCGGCCAGGGGGTCGCGCCCTTCCCCCGCCCCCCTCTACCGAGAGCCGGATTCTCGCGCAGGCCCTCTCTGGGGCCCCTCATCCCCCGGCCGTTGTCGCGCGGCGCTGGCCGGCCGGTTGTGGCCGTGAGGGTTAGCGGTCAGTGGTTAGCGGGCTGCGGGGCAGTAGGTTTCCCCCCGCGCTTGTTATCTCCGCACTCCCTCCCGCGGGAGGTGGCGCGCCGCTTTCCCTGGGCAGGCAACAAAGCGGGCGTCACTTGCGTCGTGCTGTCCATGGGGGGCGTGGCCCCGCATACCACTCCAGTTCGCGCCCACCCGGCTTCTATGGGCACGATCTGCGCGGCGTCCCGGTGCGCAGGCGTGGGCCCACTTGTTCTTCGCGGCCCCCATTTGAGCCGGCGGCTGGGGCGGGGGGGTGGGTCACACTCCGGCTCCCCTCTCGGGCGGGGGGGGTCCATCCCCCCTGCCTCGGGGGGTGGGGGCCGGGGCCCCCGCGGCTGGCGGGCTGGTGGGGGGGCGGGGGGGGGGGGGTGTGACGTTGCGGCCTCCCTGCTCTCGTTCCGGGCGGCGGCCTGCGGCACTCCTTTCTGGCTCTCTCCGTGTCGCCGGCGCGCTCCTTTCCGGCGCGCGCGTGCGGTCGGGGCTGAAGTGCCGCCCCGGGGTGGGGGGGGGGGTGAGGGGCGGCCCGTGGACCGCTCCCCTGGGGGCATCCGACCTGGAACCCCCCCTCTGTCACCTCGGAGTGGGCTGTGGTTACGGGAGGGTCATGTGGGGGGCGGCCTTTTTCCTGTTCCGTTGTGCGCGTTGCTCCGGCACGCCGGTGTGGGTTCGCGGGAGCAGGTCCAGCCGCCGTTGCCCTTACCGCGTCGCCGTTCCTCCTGAGGGGGGGGGCGCCCCCCCGGCCCTGGGGGGGCGGAGGGCCGTGCCTGTGGCTCCCCTGCTGTGGCGGGTGCGGGGGGGGGGGGGGGGGGGGGGGGGGGCGCCCCCCCGCCCGCCCTCGGGTCTGTGTGGGGGGGGGGGGGGGGGTTGGGGGGGGCCCTTTGGTCCCCTGGCGATGCCTCTCGTCGGCCGGGGGGAGGAGCGGGGGCGGCATGGCAGTCCTGGCCCCGGGGGCCAGCCATCGGCCAGGGGGTCGCACCCTTCTCCCGTTCCCCTCTATCGAGAGCTGGATTCTCGCGCAGGCCCTCGCCGGGGCCCCTCATCTCCCGGCCGTTGTCGCGCGGCGCTGGCCGGCCGGGGATGGCCGTGAGGGTTAGCGGTCAGCGGTTAGCGGGTTGCGGGGCAGCAGGTTCCCCCCTGCGCTCGTCGTCTCCGCACTCCCTCCCGCGGGAGGTGGCGCGCCCTCGTACGTCGTGCCATACCGTGGGGGGGGGCGTGGGTCGGGGGGCCCAGCCCCCCCCCAAGCTCTCCCGTACCCGCCGTCTGGGCCTTCACCTGCGCCGCCGCTTGTGTGGGGGCTGGGGCTGCGGCGGCGGCGGGTTGTGCTGGCGGTAGCGCCAGTGGGCGAGGGCGCTACGCAAAGCCCGGGGGAGCCAGTTGTTGGCGTCCGCATCCGTGATGCGGAGCACCGCTCCCCCTTCCAGGAAGGCCGGCCACGTCGGCTCCCTGTCGGGCCACGCCGCCCGGATCACTGACCTGAGGACCCACTCGTGGTCATCTGGGGCCGCCCACCCCCCCGGGGGTACCTCTCGGTTTCCTCCGTCCCTCCGGAGGAGCACGGCATCGAAGGGCCGGTTCCTCGACCTCCTGGAGGTCCCCTGGTTGGCCCAGCACAACCACCCGTACACTTCCCCACCAGGGGGAGGGTCTCCTCCCCAAGCGGGTCCTGGACCGCGCCCCAGTCCCGGTCCCATGGCCGGCCCTCCTCCGCCCCCCGTGCCGGCCCCCCTCGCTGCCCCTGAGCCTGCGGCGCCGATGCCGCGCCCCGTCCCCCCTCCGCCGAGGCCATCTGCGCCGGCTCCGCACTCGGCGCGGGGGGGCTTGCTGGTGCTGGTGTCGTTGGGGGTTGGGGGGGGACGAGCTCGCCGGCGTCAGGGTCGATGTTGTAGAGGTGGTGGTGGTTGTGGTGGTGTTGGTGGTGGGTGTGGTGTACCGGCATCTGTTGGATGCCGGGGGGGATGCACCTCACCGGCTGCACGTCCGGCTGCGGGGGGCGCTCCGCCCCCTGCCCCCCTCCCTTCGCCCCGCCCTCCTCCCTGGGCTCCCATGCCCCGTCCCGCCTGTCCCTTGGGCCCGCGGCGCCCTTGCCCTTGCCCTTGGGCCCCTTTCCAGCCCCCTGCCCGTGTCGCGGGTCCCGCCTCCCGTCCCCCACGCCCTGGCCCGCTCGCTCTCCCACCCCCCCTCGTCCTGCCCCCTGCACCTGGGTTCCCTTCCCGCGCCCCTGAGCGCCCTTCCCGTGCCCTGGCCCCTCCCCGGCCCCCTGCCCGTGTCGCGGGTCCCACCTCCCGCCCACCACGCCCTGGCCCGCTCGCTCTCCACCTCCCCTCGCCCTGCCCCCTGCACCTGGGCTCCCTGCTCGCGCCCCTGCGCGCCCTTCCCGTGCCCTGGCCCCTCCCCTGCCCCCTGCCTGTCGCGCCGTCCGCTGCTCCCCTCCCCCCCGCCGCTGCGCCCTTCCTGGACCACTCGCCGGGCGTCCCGCTGCCTTTGCAGCTGCGGCAGCGTGATGCCCGGCGGCGAGCGCTCGCGCGTCGGGGGGCGGATGTGCCGCTCCCGCCCCGGGGGGAAGGGCTTGGGGGGAAACGGCTTGGGGGGGCTGGTGTGGGTGTGGGTGGGGTTGGCGTGGGCACGGTACTTCGCGCTCTCCCTGCCCACTGCTGCTGCTGCGACAGCCCGCCGGCGAGGCGTCCGCGGCCCGTGCGGGGTTCTTCCCCGCTTGCGCGGCGTGCTGGGGGCCGGGGTGTGGCCGGCCGAGGCGGCGTCGCGGCCTGCCGGGGTCGCCGCCGCAGCCCCTCGCGCGCCCTCCTCGCTCTCCTTCGCTGCCGTGGCGGCTGCCAACGAGGCGCCCGTGGCCCGTGCGGGGTCCGTCGCAACCCCTCGCGCGCCCTTCTTGCTCTCCTCTGCGGCTGCAGCAGCCCTCGGCGATGCGTCCGGCTCCTGCGCCGGGGCTGCCCCCTTGTCGGCGGCGTGCCGGGGGCCGCGGCCGGGGCCGCGGCGTGGCTCGCCGCGGTCTCCGCTTCCTGCGCGTCTGGGCGGGGCGGAGCGGCGGGGCTGGCCGCTTGGGCGGCAGGGGCGGCCGTCTCGGCTGGCCCAGGTTCCCGGGCTGGCGGCGGCGGCCCGACCAGCACCGCCGCCTCCGCCAGCCTCCGCTCCTCGCGCTCCGCGAGGGTCTCCCCCGTCCACTCCGGGGAGGAGACGGGGGAGCTGGAGCGGGACCGGCGGTGGTGGCGGTCGTCCCGCTGGGGGGACCCATCGGAGTCTGCCATCACTGTTACTCTGGTAGGCATGCGTGGTGGCAGGCGCACCCTTCCACTACCTCCTGGTGCATCAGTGCCGTGCCGTGGGCAGTGCTGTGTGGTGTTCTGCGGGGGGGAGGGGGGGAGGGGGTGGGGGGCGGGCTGTGGCGTCAGCCCCGCACGGCTCGGGGCCCGCGGCCATCCACCGGCATTGGGAGGGGAGGCGGGGGAGCCACGTGGCCCACGCGTCGCGCCACAGCTCCCAGTCTGGGGCGGGGCCCAGGGCCCTGGGCCCCCGGGGGTCGTCGAGCGGTGTCGGGGGCAGCCGCACCAGGTGGACCCCCGTAACGGCGGTGGCCTCCTGTGTGCGCAGGAAGGTGTGTACTCCGTCCCGCGCCGCGGGCGCCGGGAGGGGGGGGCGGGGTACGGGTGTTGCCCCATAGAGGTGGGTGGAGGTGATCCCAAGGATCCGCCCCGGGTCCCCGCGGGTCGCGACGACGAGGAGGAGGAGGGGGGTGCCAGGGCACTCCTGCCAGAGGACCTGCCCCCTGTGGTGGGCACCCCTGGTCCTGGAGAGGGGGGGGGACAGGTCTGGGTTAGCCCAGCCGCGGGGCGCGTGCGTCGCCGGTGGGAGGGCGGGGCACCAAGTGGGCTCCCTGGGGAACGCCTCGTAGACGACAGCGCACGGGGGGGTAGGCCCGGTGCCGTCGTACACCGGGTTGGTCGGCCGGGGGCGGGCGGACGCCTCGTCCGCGCCTACCACGAACACCGTGACCTCGCCCACCTCCAGGTCCTCGTCCGGCGGGTGTAGAAGGTGGAGCGCCGCATCCAGCTCGGACACTCCTCCCGGGTACGTGGCCCGCGCCTGGTTCAGGTACGGGGCCGTGTCCCGGGGTAGCGCGTCCTGAGGGCGTGCAGCAGGGCTGGGGCGCTACTGCGGAGGGACATGGCAGACCCCGCTCCCGTCAGCCGGAGGGTGTCCCCCATATGGACAGGGGCCGGCCCGACCGATTGGACTCGCGCCACTCCATCCAGTGCCCGTAGAGGGCTGCCTCCGGGCTGATGAGCCCCGGCCGGATGGCGTTCACGATCCGGTGCATTGCCAGGAGCCGCGTAGGGGCCCCCGCTCCGTTCAGGGCGCGGACGGCCTGGAGGGCGGTCTCGTTGAGGAAAGCCCTCGCACTGCCCTCCAGGTCACACCGTGCGGCAGCGTGCGCTTCTTGTGCCTCCGCCACCGCGTCCGCCACCAGGCCCCGGACGGCCGCCTCCTGCGCTCTGCGGCGGGCCCTGGTGTGCCCCGGCCCATCCCCCCGTCGGCGTGGCATGGTGCTGCGGGCTCTGCAAAGGGTGGCGGCGGGTGGGGGTTAGGGGGAGAACACATGCGACAGGTGCGGAACGGATGTGGGGTCCCGCAAGTGCACGTGGATCCACAGAAGGGCAGCGCCCGCGGGGCCCGCTTGTTCGTGCGAGGGGGTATGTGCCCCCTCGATGCGCCGGCGCAAGGCCTCCTCCTCTGTGCGCCTGCGCGGGCCTGCGGGAGGTTCGGGCCAGGGGCAAGCGGCTACCTGGGTGCACCGCGCGCACCTGTTGGCGCCTGTCGACGCTGCGGAGGACACCGTGTCACATTCTCCGCAGAGTCGGCAGGTGTGTGGGAGGTGGGAGGGCGGCGACCAAGGGTCGAGATGGCGTAGCCAGAGGTGGTCCCACCTCTGTCGGAGGGGGTCCCGGATCTCCAGCAGGCGGGCGTGGACGCGGCGCCGGTAGTCCTTGCCAAGCGTCTTCCGCTGGACCTCCTGCCACGTGTCGCCGGGGAGGATCCCGTGGTCGTGGAAGGCGTCGATGAGGTCGTCCCACGTCGGGCGGGGGTGCCCCTGGGGGGGGCTCGCCATGTACACGTGGCGCGCGGTGAGGTGGGGCGTCAGCGCATCCCATTGGCACCCGTTCGCGGTGTCTCTGTGGAGGAGGGCCAGCAGGGTGCCGTCCGCGACTGCCTCCCACCCCACTCGCAGCCCTTCGCAGCCGTCTAGCTCCTGGCGCAGCGCGGCTGCAATGCCGGTGGGGAGCATCAGGAGCAAGGGCCCCTGGGTGTCGCCCAGCCGGGACAGGGCGTTGTCGTATACCGGCCCCCCAGCTTTGAAGTGCGCCACGGTGAGTTGGGTGGCCCCGTCCTCTCGGGGGTGCCACCGGACGGTGGCCGCAGCGTGTCCCCACGTGCGTATCTCCGTAGCCCGGAGCACGTTGGCGGCGTGAAGGACGATGCGGGGCGGGACGGGTGTCCTGACGAGTGAGGACACGTCCCCAGTCCATCCCGTTTGCGGCCCCGGGGCCGCCTGCAGCCATTCCCCCGTCGCCGCGTCCCACGGGTGGTCAGGCCCCGCCCCGCGGATCATGGTGGGTCTCGGCCGGGTGTCCAGCCCCCACCACCGGAGCGGGATGGCGGCGTATCGTTGCGCAGGGGTCTCCGGGGCGCGCGTGGCGGCGCACCACCGGCTCCACTCCCGCGCCCACTCCTCCCCCACGATGCGCGCCTCCAATGCGGTCATGGAGCCGCGCCCGACGATCCACGGTGGGAAGAGGGCGTCTTGTAGGTGCCTCGAGAACCCCCCCGGCAGGTCCTGGTACGGGTGGGGGCTCTCTTGGGGCGGGCACTCCAGAGTGCCATTCACAACACGGAGGGAGGCTACGAAGTCCTTGTCAGGGCGCGGGGGAGGGGGAGGGTGGTCGCCCTCCGCCGCAGTGAGCCACCGGTGCGCCCGGGCTGCCGCGCTCTGGGGCTCGCGGAGGAGTTGCTCCAGCCGGTGGTTGCAAAGCTCCCACGCGAAGTCCCCCAGCTGGGACATGTGGTGGAGGAAGTCGTCCACCGAGGTCCCTCCCGGCGGGTCGTATCGGGTTATGGCGCGGAGCTGCGCCTCCGCGTCCTCGGGCACCAGTCCGGAGCAGAACACCTCTGTCCACGTGGCGCCTGCAGAGCGCCACGAGGCCACCCACAGGGCCTTGTCCCCAGGTGGGAGGTGGCAGGCCGCCTCGTGTACCGCCTGGCGGTAGTGGGGCCAGAGGAGCCGTGAGTGGGTGCAACCCACGTGCATGTGCACCGGGGTCTCCTCCGGGCCGCCGCAGGAAAGGCACGGTTGTGGGACGATGGCGACGCCGGAGAGCCGCTCCTTCCGGACGCGGAGCCTGCGCTGCACGGGCGTGTGGCCGTCTCGGGCCCGCAGCGCCCGGCGGTTGGTGGCCGCCGCGGTGAGGTCCCGGGCGTGGACGTAGGCCGTGGCGTGGGCCGCACTCAAAGGTGTGTGTCCCCGGTGCGTCAGCGCATGGTCCGTCTGCGCCCGTTGCGCGACCTCGCCGAGCACCCGCATCGTGGGGGGCCGTAGATCGAGATGGCCGTCACGGCCGGCGACAATGAGTTGGGCGTGGCCAGGGTCCGGGGGCGTGTTCTGCAAGACGGTGTCCTGGGACGCCGCCCAGTCCGCCTTGTGCAGTAGGGCGTCACTGTGGTGCGAGGTGGCTCGGACGTACCAGAACGGGTGCCCGGCGTGTTGCCCCCGCGCGCACAGGCCGTCCCGGAGCCACCTCAGGGGCATCTGGTTGACCACCTTCGCTGCGCCCGCGGGGACCCCCGTGGTTCGCTCGCGATCTGCGTGCCGCAGGAGGTGCAGGATGACTTCGGCGTCCACCGTGTGGACCCATGGTCGGTGGGCACCGTAATGTAGGGGGAGGGAGGCGGCCACCCCCTCCGCGTCGGGCACCGTGCCCGAGATGGCCACCGCCCACGTGCGGGTGAGGTCGGCGGCGAGAGCGACGCTGGTGGCGTTTTTGCAGGGTCCGCCCCCGGATGCGTCAGAGGAGGTGTGTCCCCAGGCCTCCGGGATCCAGTAGTATCCGGTGGGGCTGAGCCACCCCGCGTTGAGGTCGGCGGAGTGCCACCGGACGTCGGGGTGGCTGGGGGTCAGTTGGTCCACGCTCAGCGCCCTGGTGTCGCCTGGGCTGATCGCCGGGTGGTCGTGCAGCCGGATCTCCGCTCTGGCGACCGTGCTTGCCCAGGACCGTAGCGCCGTCAGATGTTCCTTGAGCCACGCCGGGCCCCCGCGCTGGTGCACCACCAGGTGTCCCGTGTCCTCCGGATGGTCCTCCAGCGCGTGCACCGCCATGTGTGGGTCGTGCGGCACCCCCGTAGCCACCAGTAGGGCGGTGCCACGGGGGAGCCCACGGGGTTCGGGCTGGCCTGCCCCCACTTGCACTATTACCCACTCGGCCCGGAGCTGCGCTTGTCCCGTCGCTTGGGTGCATTGGTCGTCCGTGGTCACCAACCACAACAGCGTCGGCGCGTGGGGCCGGGGGCGTAAGGGCTCTGGCCACGCCACGTCCGCGTTAGGCTCTTGGTGCTCGCTTTCCGCGAGTACGTCGCGGAGAATGTACATGAGGGCTGCTGGCGGGTGGTACGCCGCCCCCCGCGTGGGGGGGGATAGCCCGTCCCGGCGGCAGTAGCCCCCGACGTGGAGGTGCAGGCCGTCCGGGGTCACCCGTGGGCCGGTGTGGGCGTCCTGCTTAGCCCTCTTGGGGTGGACGAGTCTCAGGCGGGGGTCCCGTGTGCCGGTGGTGTGGAAGAGGTGGGTCAGGGCTTCGCGCCACCCGGGGTGGTTGGTGGGCTCCTGCTCACGGCGGCAATAATGGAGGTGTTCATCGGCGCATTGGTTGAGGCACTCCCGCACCGCCGTCGGCCACGGATCGTCGTTGTCGGGGAAGGGGTGGCGTGGCCCGTGGTGCCCATGCCACGGCGTTGTGTGTGGCACCGTCAGGCGGCACGTGTCGCGGTGTCGCAGCTTGGCGGTGCGCAGCGTGACGATTTTGCCCGGTGGGGACTGTAGTTGGACATGGACCGCCCTGGGGCACGCGATGGGGTTGTACATCCCCACTCCCAGGGCGACCAGGGCCCGCGGGATTGCGGTGGACCCAGTCGCCTCCCGCCAGAGTTGCGAACTCCGGGACGGGGTAGTGCACCTCGGGACATATTCCGTGCGCGCCGGCTATCTCCCAGAACATCTTGGTGACCTCGGCGCGCACGGAGGTTGAGCGGTGGTGGACGAGTGTACCCACGAGGGCCAGCGCTGCCTGCTGGCACCGCGTGGGCACCCGTGTGAGCCCCAGGGTCCGGTCATCCTGCAGGCTGTCCCGCGAGGAGTCGAAGGCGTACCGCGCCCTGTCCTTCGCGACCTGGACCGTGATGTGGTCCAGGTGGCGTGCAGTGTCGGAGTCATCGGCGATGAAAGGGGCGACGTACTGCGTCTCCCCCCCGAGGATCGCCAGGATGACGTCCTGCACCACTTTCGGTGGCGCGAGGGTGTTAAGGCACCAGTGGTGCACTGCCGCCAGGCGTAGCCGGTGCTTGCGCTGCAGGGAGAACTCCCCGTCCGGCTGCAGCTGGAGTCCCAGGTAGGAGACGGAGTCTGCCGCTGGTACCCAGTACCACGGGTTTTCCAGGTGGGGGCAGAGGCGCAGCTGCAGGCCCGGGACCCCCTCCGTGGTGGCCATGGCGCACTTGCGGGGCTTGAGCTCCATGCCCATCATCCTCAGGTACGCGGCCACTGCCTCCACGCCCTCGACGAAGTGCTGCAGCGTGTGGGCCACCACCAGCAGGTCGTCGATATAGGCCTAGATGAGGCCGTGCTCGGCCCCTCCTGGCGGGCGCAGGCGGTGCCCCTGTGCCCTGAGCAGGGGCTCCAGGAGGAGCGCGTACAGCAGGGGGCTCTCGGGGTTGCCCTGCCGGACGCCGCGTAGCATGTAGACGGGCTGCGTTAGCCCGTGTGCTGTGACGATGCGCAGCCTGGCGCACGTGTGGAGGAAGAGCAGGAGGTCAATGACGTCCGGCGGCACGGAGAGGCGGCGCAGGATGAGGTGGAGGGCGCCGTGTGGGGCGGTGTCGAAGGCCTTGCGGGCGTCAAGGGAGAAGACGTAGTTGGGCCTTCCCCGCTTGAGCTGCCGCTGCGCCATGAAGAGCGGGGGGCCTGTGTTGGAGCCAGGGAGGGCCCCCTGCTGCCAGTCGCTGACCACTCCGTGCCGTGTGTGCACCTCCGTGATGCGCTGGGTAAGGGGGCCCGTGAGCAGCTTCATGTCCAGCTGGCCCAGGGCTATGGGCCTGTAGTCGTCCAGTTTGGCAGAGCCCGGTACCTTAGGGCTGAGCCAGATGTGCGCGTCCCTCCAGTGCATCGGCGGCGGGGCGCCGCGGAGGATGGCCCGGTAGGAATGGACCAGGAGCCACTGGACGGGTGCCAGGAGGGCCTTGATGAAACGGGCCTCCACGTGGTTAGGACCTGGGGCCTTGCCATCGGCCTTGTCCAGGGCGGACTTCAGGTCCTGCATGGAGTACTGCTGGACCTGTGTCCAGGCCCCCTCAGGGACCCGGGGGACGTGGCGGCCGAGGACCGCCTGGAAACCCGGGAGGTCCACCGGGCGTTTGTCATACAGTTCTTGCCAGAAGGCGCGAACTGCAAACATCACGTCGTGGGCCTCCGTGAGGAGCGTTTGGGTGTTGGGAACCCGCACGTTCCAGAGGCCTGACGGGCCTGGGGCCTCTACCTCTATGGCTCCCCGCACGGCTTTCCATCGCTGGGCGATGTCGGGGGCGTGGCGGCGCCAGAAGTCCTTGATGGCGCGCTTGCGGTCTGCCGCCAGGAGGGCGCGGAGCTGGCGAATGTCCACCTCGAGGGCGGCTGCTCGCCTCTCCAGCTCCTCCTGTAGCTGGCCCTGCGTGGTCGGGCGGAACCCGGGCGACACACCCTGCAGCTCCTCCGTGAGCCGGAGCGCCGCCTCGGACCGGATGCACCGAGGGAGAGCGGGCCACTCAGCAACACCGCACAGTGCGGGGACGACAGGAAACGCACAACACGACACCCCAGGGCGCACAGGGCACAAAGCACAACGGCGAACAACACCACGCAGCAACACACCACAGCAAAACACACAGAGCGCGGGGGGACAAGACAAACCACGGCGCCAGAAGGCACAGGACCCCAAGACGACAGACAGCGTCCCAGGACACAACACAGCGCGCAGCAGCACCAAACGGAGCAAAACGAAACAACACAGCGCATAACAACGCAATGCCAGGCGGCACAACGCGCAGCAACACGGCGCAGCACAGCACCCAGGGACACACCACAGCAGGCCACCAAGACACGACACCAGGAGCCACCAGGACCCACGAGGAGACAACAGAGGACAGCCAGGCCCAACAGCAAACACACAAACACAACAGGCAACAACACAAAACACCAGCCAGCCCCGCGAGGGCAAGAGAGCACCCAACAGACAGCAACGACGCAGGCACACCAGCACAGCACCGCACAGGCAGAGCAAAGAAACAGAAACGACCCGGAACCGGCCCGGAGCCCAGAACCAACTGGGAAACAACAGGAAACCAGTGCCACCAGCAAGGAGTAAAACAAAAAAAGAAGACAGGGCACCACAGCAGAGCACCACAAGGCAGCACAGCGCCACAGGATACAGCACAGGGGAGCAGGACACCACAGGGAAGACGCCCAGCGACGGCCAGACCAGACACGGGCACCAAAGCCGACACACACCACCAAAGGACAACGCCGGGCAACCAGAGGCACCAGCAGACCCCCACCAAAAGGCAGCGACACCAGGAACCAACAACACCAGCCACCAGAAACCGCACAGACGACGCGCACAGCACAACGAAAGGGCACCAGCACAGCGCAGCACAGCACCGCACAGGGCAGAGAGGACAGGGAACACACAGCACGACACCCCAGAACACACACAGCAGACGCGCAGCGGCAAGAAAAAAACAACAGGCACAGGCAACCACGCAAGCAAACGGCAGAGCGCGACAGCACACCACCACACGACAGCACAGCGCAACAGAACACAACACAGGGCAGCGGAACACCAAGACACACCACGCCGAACCACAGGGCGGCGAGCCAGGCGGCCAGACAGGAACAGCACCACCCGAGCACGACACCAAGACCAACCAGGAGACAGCAGAGGACAGCCAGGCCCAACAGCCAACACCACACAACATCAGCCAGCGCACACAGAGCAACCACAGGGACAGCACAACCGAGGCACACGCGGACACACCCGACGGCCCAAGACACACAAACCTGCCCCGCACCTCACAACCAGCAAGAAAGGAAGAAAAAAAAACGGAAGAAGAAAAAACAAGAAACAAAGGAAGTTTGAGGTTTGAGGTTTGTTTTTGCGGGTACTAGACGCCTTTCGGCCCCGGGGAGCCACCTGGTCGGGCCAGGTGATATCCTCCCCACCGGGTCCTAGTGGGGGGCCCTCCAACACGCACCTCCTACCTGGTGGCGGAGTCCCCTGGGTTCACAGGGCTCTAAGCCCCGTCCTTCCCCGGCTTCCCCGTTTCGCCACTCCCCAGTCAGTGCATCAATTCGCAGCCGTGGCTGCGGGCGCTTACCAACTGCGTCACCCCCCTAATGCGTGGTCGCCCGGGGCGCCGGCGCCGCCGGGCCCGTGCTACTGGCTTGTCGCCAGTGGGACCCCCTTGGGCTGGCGCCGAGGTTGCCTAGCCTAGGGGGTGGGGCGTGGCGCTGTGCGCCACTACTGCCTTGGCGGGTGCAGTGCCCCGTCTGTGTGTGCGCGGCGCTCGCGGCTGGTTCGGGGGGTTCGGGCCGGTAACTGGTGTTGTGTCTCCCCCGTTTCCCCCTTCCCGCCCCGCATGTCCTGCGCTGCGTGTGGCGGGCTGTCCCGTCCGGGTGTCCCTTACCCTCGCTCGCTGGTACGCCATTCCACGCGGTCTGTGCATTCCGCGTGCTCGGTCCGGTTGCCCTTCTGGTAGTCCCCGCGTGCCCTTTGCATGTGTGTGCGCTCGCCCTCCCGCGGCGTCCGCTCCCCCCCCCCCCGGGTGGTGTGGCATGCGCACCTCGCGCGGTCCCGGTACTGGGCGCTGGTAGGGCCGTTCCACGTGGTTCGTGCCCCTCCGCGTGTCCTGCTCCGGTCCCTTGCTCCGTCTGGCGTGCTAGGGGGGGGGGGTCCGGTCCCGGTTCCCCCCTACTTGGCTCGGGGTTGTGGGGCCGGCGGAAGGGCGTGCCCGGGGGTGGTGCCTTCCACTGTTGCGAGGGGCGTCTGGGGTCAGGCGCTCCCCCTCCCCCGACTGCCCGCCCACTGGGCGGGCTGTTGGGGTCCGCTATCTACGTGCTGTGGGCGCGGGCGTGCGGGTGTGGGGGCCCTACTCTGGCCCCTTGGTCTGCACGCCCTGTGGGGGCTGCGTGCCGCGGGGCGGGTCCGTGGCGTTCGTGTGCCGGGGGGCGGGCTGGGGGGAGGGGGGGGGCGTGCGCCGTGCCCCCCGTTTGTGCGGCCAGGGGGGGCCTGTAGGGCGGGGGGTCGCTCTGCCTCGTTCCGTCCCTCTGCCTTCCCTGGGCAGGCAACAAAGCGGGTGTCACTGGGGTCGTTCTGTCCATGGGGGGCGTGGCCCGCCATACCACTCCGGTTCGTGCTCGCCCGCCTTCACTGGGCGCGATCTGTGCGGCGTCCTGGCTCTCCGCGGTTCCTGTGGGAGCCGGCGGCTGGGGCGGGGGGGGCGGGCCGCGCTCCGGCTCCTCTCTCGGGCGGGGGGAGGGGGGACCATCCCTGCTGCCTCGGGGGGTGGGAGCCGGGGCCCCCGCGGCTTGCGGGCCGAAGGGGGGGGGTTTGGGGGGGGGGTCGCGCCGCGGCCTCCCTGCTCCCCCTCTTGGTGGCGGCCCGCAGTACCCCATCCTGGCCCCCCTCGTGCCGTGGGCGCACTCCCCCCCGGCATTCGCGTGCGGTCGGGGTCGCGGGGCCGCCCCGGGGTGGGGCGGGATGAGGGGTGGCCCGTGGACCGCTCCCCCGGGGGCCCCTGCAGACCTGAACCCCCCCTCTGCCCTCCCTGAGTGGGCTGTGGTCATGGGAGGGTCTTGTGGGGCGCGGCCTCCATACTGTTCTGGTGCGCCGCCGTGCGCTGCCCCCAAGCTTGGTCCGCGCGTTGCTCCGGCACGCTGGTGTGGGCTTGCCCTTCGGACGCAACCCCCGCGGGAGCAGGCGGCTGGGGGCGCTGGGGCGCGCGGTGTGCAGGTCCAGCCGCATCCCCCCCCCCCCCGCGTCGCGGTTCCTTTCTGGGGGAGGGAGGGCGCCCCCTCGGCTCTGGGGTCGGAGGGTCGCTCCTGTGGCTCCCAAGCTGGGGAGGGGGAGCGGGGGGGGGGGGGTCGGGAGGGCCGCCCCCCCACCCCGCCGCCCCGTCGGGCGTTGGCCTGCCATCCGCTGTCTCCGGCGTGCCCCCCGGGGTATACTCGTGCCGTGGGGGTTGCCGGGCGGCCGCGGGCGTCGGGCGCGGTCCGGTCGGCCGTCAACGGGTCAGTGCGGCGGGGGGGGGAGGAGGGGGGGGCAACCCCCCCGCCCTGGTTCGCGCCCCTGTCTTCCCCGGGCCGGCCTCTGAAAGGGGCCGCTCCGTTTGCGCCGTCCTGGGCGCCGCCGGTCCGCCGTCAGCCGGCAGCGGGCAGGGCGTGCGGGCGCCTGCCTCGGCTGTGGTGCCCGCGCACCCCGGGTGCAGCGGCCTCTTCGGAGGGGGTGCGGGGCCGCCGTTTCTTCGGTCTGCTTACGTCCGCCCTTGAGCCTGACTGGGAGGGGGGGGGGGGGTGGGGGGGGCCCTCTGGTCCCCTGGTGTCGCCTCCTGACAGCCGAGAGGGGGGCGGCACGGCGGTCCCGGCCCCGGGGGCCAGCCATCGGCCGGGGGGTCGCACCCTTCCCCCACCCCCCTCTACCTAGAGCCGGACCCTCGTGCAGGCCCTCGCTGGGGCCCCTCGTCCCCCCCGCCGTCGTCGCGCGGCGCTGGCCGGCCGGGGGCGGCCGTGAGGGTTAGCGGTCAGCGGTTAGCGGGCTGCGGGGCAGTAGATTCCCCCCCGCGCTCGTTGTCTCCGCCCTCCCTCCCGCGAGAGGTGGCGCGCGCTCTTCCGTCACGCCGTACCGTGGGGGGGGCGTGGGTCGGGGGGACCAGCTCCCCCTCCCACTTTCTTGCGTTCACCGTCTGGGCCGTCATTTGCGCTGCCGCTTGTGTGGGGGCTGGGGCTCTGGCGGCGGCGGGTTGCGCCGGCGGTAGCGCCAGTGGGAGAGGGCGCTGCGCAAGGCCCGGGGGAGCCAGTTGTTGGCGTCCGCATCCGTGATGCGGAGTACCGCTTCCCCTCCCAGGAAGGCCGGCCACGTTGGCTCCCTGTCGGGCCACGCCGCCCAGATCACTGACCTGAGGACCCTCTCGTGGTCCTCTGGGGCTGCCCACCCCCCGGGGGTACCTCTCGGTTCCCTCCGTCCCTCCGGAGGAGCACCGCATCGAAGGGCCGGTTCCTCAACCCCCTGGTGGCCCAGCACAACCACTCGTACACCTCCCCCACCAGGGGGAGGGCCTCATCGCCAAGAGGGTCCGGGACCGTGCCCCAGTCCCGGTCCCAGGGCCGGGCCCCCTCTGCCCCTCGCACCGGCTCCCCCCGCTGCCCCTGTGCCTGCGGCGCCGATGCCGCGCCCCGCCCCCCCCCCGCCGAGGCCATCCGCGCCGGCTCCGCTCTCGGCGCGGGGGGGGGCTGGCTGGTGCCGGAATCGTGGGGGTTGGGGGGGATGAGCTCGCCGGCGTCGGGGTCGATGTTGTAGAGGTGGTGGTGGTGGTGGTGGTGGTGGTGGGTGTGGTGCGCGGGCATCTGTTGGATGCCGGGGGGGATGCACCTCAGCGGCTGCACGTCCGGCTGCGGGGGCGCCCCACCCCCCGCCCCCCTCCTTTCGGCCCGCCCTCCCCCCCGGGCTCCCATGCCCCGTCCCGTCTGTCCCTTGGGGCCCATGGCGCGCTTGCCCTTGCCCTTGGGCCACCTTCCGGCCCCCTGCCCGTGCCGTGGGTCCCGCCCCCTGTTGCCCACGACCTGGCCTGCCCGCTCGCTCACCGTCCCTCGCCCCGCTCCCTGCACCTGGGCGCCCTGCCCGCGCACCTGCGCGCCCTTCCCGTGCCCTGGCCCCTTCCCGGCCCCCTGCCCTGAGTCGCGCCGTCCGCTGCCTGCGCTCTGTGCCCCTCTGCTGCTGCGCCCTTGCTCCCTGCCGCGCGCTCCTGGGCACTTCCCTTGTCGCCTCCTGTCCCCCGCTCCGCGCTCCCGTGGCTGGCACGCAGCTCTCCCTGCGCCCGGTCCCCCCCTTCCTGGATCACGCGCCGGGCGTCGCGCTGTCTTTGCGGCTGCGGCAGCGTGACGCCCGGCGGCGAGCGCTCGGGCGCCGGGGGGCGGACGTGCCGCGCCCGCCCCGGGGGGAAGGGCTTGGGGGGGAACGGCTTGGGGGGACTGGTGTGGGTGTGGGTGGGGTTGGCGTGGGCGCGGTACTTCGCGCTCTCCCTGCCCACCGCTGCTGCTGCGGCGGCCGCTGGCGAGGCGCCCGTGGCCCGTGCGGGGTCCTTCCCCCGCTTTCGCGGCGTGCTGGGGGCCGCGGCGTGGCCAGCCAAGGTTGTGGCGCAGCTCGCCGGGGCCGCGGTAGCAACCCCTCGCGCGCCCTCCCTCCTCCCCTCTGTGGCTGCGGCAGCCCTCGGCGATGCGCCCGGTTCCTGAGCCGGGGCTACCCCCCGTGTCGGCGGCGTGCCGGGGGCCGCGGTCAAGGCCGCGGCGTGGCTCGCTGGGGCTGCGGTCTCCGCTTCCCGAGCGTCTGGGGCCCCCTCCCGGGGCGGGGCGGCAGGGCTTGCTGCTTGGGCGGCGGGGGCGGTCACCTCAGCTGGCTCAGGCTCCTGGGCTGGCGGCGGCGGCCCGACCAGCACCGCCGCCTCCGCCAGCCTCCGCTCCTCGCGCTCCGCGGGGGTCTCCCCCGTCAACTCCGGAAAGACAGGGGAGCGGGAGCGGGACCGGCGGTGGTGGCGGTCGTCCCGCTGGGGGGAGCCATCGGAGTCTGCCATCACTGCTATCCTGGTAGGCATGCGTGGTAGCAGGTGCGCCCTTCCCACTACCTCCAGGTGCATCAGTGCCGTGCCGTGGGCAGTGCCGTGCGGTGCTCTGCGGGGGGGAGGGGGTGGGGGGCCGGCTGTGGCGTCAGCCCCGCATGGGCGGGGGCCGGCGGCCATCCATCGGCATTGGGAGGGGAGGTAGGGGAGCCACGCGGCCCACGCGTCGCGCCACAGCCTCCAGTCTGGGGCGGGGCCCAGGGCCCTGGGCCCCCGGGGGTCGTCAGGTGGTGCCGGGGGGAGCCGCACTAGGTGGACCCCCGTAACGGCGGTGACCTCCTGTGTTCGCAGGAAGGTGTGTACCCCGTCCCGCGCCGCGGGCGCCTGGAGGGGGGGGCGGGGTACTGATGCTGACCCATAGAGGTGGGTGGGGGTGATCCCCAGGACCCGTTTCGGGTCCCCGCGGGTCGCGACGACGAGGAGGAGCAGGGGGGTACCAGGGCACTCTTGCCAGAGGACCTGCCCCCTGTGGTTGGCACCCCTGGTTCTGGAGAGGGGGGGGGACAGGTCTGGGTTGGCCGGGCCGCGGGGCGCGTGCGTCGCCGGCGGGAGGGTGGGGCACCAGGTGGGCTCCCTGGGGAACGCCTCGCATACGATTGTGTACGGGGGGGTCGGCCTGGTGCTGTCGTACACCGGGTTGGTCGGCCGGGGGCGGGCGGGCGCCTCGTCTGCGCCTTCCACGAACACCGTGATTTCGCCCACCTCCAGGTCCTCGTCCGCCGGGTGTAGGAGGTGGAGCGCCGCATCCAGCTCAGACACTCCCCCCGGGTATGCGGCCCACGCCTGGTTCAGGTACGGGGCCGCGTCCCCGGGGTAGCGCGTCCTGAGGGCGTGCAGCAGGGCTGGGGCGCTGCTGCAGAGGTACATGGCAGACCCCGCTCCCGTCAGCTGCAGGGTATCCCCCATGGACAGGGGCCGGCCCGACCGGTTGGACTCGTGCCACTCCATCCAGTGCCCGTAGAGGGCCGCCTCTGGGCTGATGAGCCCCAGCTGGACGGCGTTCACGATCTGGTGCATCGCCGGGAGCCGCGTAGGGGCCCCTGCTCCGTTCAGGGCGCGGACGGCCGGGAGGCCGGTCTCGTTGAGGAAAGCCCCCGCACTGCCCGTCAGGTCACGCCGTGCGGCAGCGTGCGCCTCGTGCGCCTCCGCCATCGCGTCCGCCACCAGTCCCCGGACAGCCGCCTCTGCGCTTTGCGGCGGGCCCTGGCGTGTCCCGGCCCATCCCCCCGTCGGCGTGGCATGGTACTGCGGGCTCTGCAAAGGGCGGCGGCGGGTGGGGGTCAGGGCGCGAACGCGTGCGACAGGTGCGCAACGGATGTGGGGTCCCGCAGGTGCACGTGGATCCACAGAAGGGCAGCGCCCGCGGGGCCCGCGCTTTCGTGTGAGGGGGGTGTGTGCCCCCTCGATGCGCCGGTGCAGGGCCTCCTCCTCTGTGCACCTGCGCCGGCCTGCGGGAGGTTCGGGCCAGGGGCATGCGGCCACCTGGGCGCACTGCGCGCACCTGTTGGCGCCTGTCGACGCTGCGGAGGACACCGTGTCACATTCCCCGCAGAGCCGGCAGGTGTGTGGGAGGTGGGAGGGCGGCAACCAAGGGTCGAGATGGCGGAGCCAGAGGTCGTCCCACCTCTGTCGGAGGGGGTCCCGGATCTCCAGCAGGCGGGCGCGGACGCGGCGCCGGTAGTCCCTGCCGAGCGTCTTCCGCTGGACCTCCCGCCACGTGTCGTCGCGGAGAATTCCGTGGTCGTGGAAGGCGGCGATGAGGTTGTCCCACGCCGGGCAGGGGTTCCCCTGGGGGGGGGGTTGCCATGTACACGTGGCGCCCGGTGAGGTGGGGCGTCAGCGCATCCCATTGGCACCCGTTCACGGCGTTCCGGTGGAGGAGGGCCAGTAGGGTGCCGTCCGCGACTGCCTCCCATCCCACTCGCAGCCCTTCGCAGCCGTCCAGCTCCTGGCGCAGCGCGGCTGCAATGTCGGAGGGGAGCATGAGGAGCAAGGGCCCCTGGGTGTCGCCCAGCCGGGACAGGGCGTCGTTGTATACCGGCCCCCCAGCTTTGAAGTGCGCCACGGCGAGCTGGGCGGCCCCGTCCTCTGGGGGGTGCCACCAGACGGTGGCCGCGGCGTGTCCCCATTTGCGTCTCTCTGTAGCCCGGAGTACGTTGGCGGCGTGAAGGACGATGCAGGGGGGGACGCGTGTCCTGACGAGTGAGGACACGTCCTCAGTCTATCCTGTTTGCGGCCCCGGGGCCGCTTGCAGCCATTCCCCCGTCGCCGCGTCCCACGGGTGGTCAGGTCCCGCTCAGCGGATCACGGTGGGTCTCGGCCGGGTGTCCGGCCCCCATCCCTCGAGCAGGATGGCGGCGTATCGTTGCGCAGGGGTCTCCGGGGCGCGCGTGGCGGCGCACCACCGGCTCCACTCCCGCGCCCATTCCTCACCCACTATGCGTGCCTCCCACGTGGTCATGGAGCCGCGCCCGATGATCCACGGCGGGAAGAGGGCGTCTTGTAGGTGCTTCGAGAACCCCCCTGGCAGGTCCTGGTACGGGTGGGGGCCCTGTTGTGGCGGGCACTCCAGAGTGCCATTCACAACACGGAGGGAGGCTACGAACTCCTTGTCAGGGCGCGGGGGAGGGGGGGGATGGTCGCCCTCCGCCGCAGTGAGCCATCGATGCGCCCGGGCCGCCGCGCTTAGGGGCTTGCGGAGGAGTTGCTCCAGCCGGTGGTTGCGAAGCACCCATGCGAAGTCCCCCAGCCGGAGCATGTGGTGGAGGAAATCGTCCACAGAGGTCCCTCCTGGCGGGTCGTAGCGGGCTATGGCGCGGGGCTGCGCCTCCGCGTCCTCGGGCACCAGTCCGGAGCAGAAGACTTCCGTCCATGTGGCGCCTGCGGAGCGCCACGAGGCCACCCACAGGGCTTTGTCTCCGGGTGGGAGGTGGCGGGCCGCCTCGTGTACCGCCTGGCGGTAGTAAGGCCAGAGGAGCCGTGTATGGGCGCACCCCACGTGCATCTGCACCGGGGTCTCCTCCGGGCCGCCGCATAGGAGGCACGGTTGTGGGATGACGGCGACGCCGGAGAGCCGCTCCTTACAGACGCGGAGCCTGCGCTGCACCGGCGTGTGGCCGTCTCGGGCCCGCAGCGCCCGGTGGTTGGTGGCCGTTGCGGTGAGGTCCCCGGCGTGGACATAGGCTGTGGCGTGGCCCGCGCCCAAAGGTTTGTGTCCCCGATGCGTCAGCGCATGGTCCGTCTGCGCCCGCTGCGCGACCTCGCCGAGCGCCCGCATCGTGGGGGGCCGAAGATCGAGGTGGCCGTCACGGCCGGCGACAATGAGTTTGGCGCGGCCAGGGTCCGGGGGCGTGTTCTGCAGGACGGTGTCCTGGGACGCCGCCCAGTCCGCCTTGTGCAGTAGGGCGTCACTGTTGTGCAAGGTGGCTCGGACATACCAGAACGGGTGCGCGGCGTGTCGCCCTCGCGCGCACAGGCCGTCCCGGAGCCACTGCAGAGGCATCTGGTTGACCACCTTCGCCGCGCCCGCGGGGACCCCCGTGGTCCGCTCGCGATCTGCGTGCCGCAGGAGGTGGGGGATGACTTCGGCGTCCACCGTTTCGACCCATGGTCGGTGGGCACCGTACTGTAGGGGGAGGGTGGTGGCCACCCCCTCCCCGTCGGGCACCGTGCCCGTGATGGCCACCGCCCACTTGCATGTGAGGTCGGCGGCGAGAGCGACGCTGGTGGCGTGTTTGCAGGGTCCGCCCCCGGACGCGTCGGAAGAGGTGTGGCCTCAGGCCTCCGGGATCCAGTAGTACCCGGTGGGGCTGAGCCACCCCGCGTTGAGGTCGGCGGAGTGCCACCAGACGTCGGGGTGGCTGGGGGTCAGTTGGTCCACGCTCAGCGCCCTGGTGTCGCCGGGGCTGATCGCTGGGTGGTCGTGCAGCCGGATCTCCGCTCCGTGCGATCGTGCTTGCACAGGACCAAAGGGCCGTCACATGTTCCTTGAGCCACGCCGGGTCTCCGCGCTGGTGCACCACCAGGTGTCCCGTGTCGTCCGGCTGGTCCTCCAGCACGTGAACTGCCATGTGTGGGTCGTGCGGCACCCCCGTAGCTACCAGCAGGGCGGTGCCACGGGGGAGTCCACAGGGTTTGGGCTGGCCTGCCCCCACCTGCACTATTACCCACTCGGCCAGGAGCTGCGCTTGCCCCGCCGCCTGGGTGCATTGGTCGTCCGTGGTCACCAACCACAACGGCGTCAGCGCGTGGGGCCGGGGGCGCAGCGGCTCGGGCCATGCCACATCCGCGTTGGGCCCTTGGTGCTCGCTTTCCGCGAGTACGTCCTGGAGGATGTACATGAGGGCTGCCGGCGGGTGGTACGCCGCCCCCCGCGTGGGGGGGGATAGGCCGCCCCGGCGGCAGTAGCCCCCGACGTAGAGGTGCAGGCCGTCCGGGGTCACCCGTGGGCCTGTGTGGGCGTCCTGCTTAGCCCTCGTGGGGTACACGAGTCTCAGGCGGGGGTCCCGCGTGCCGGTGGTGTGAAAGAGGTGGACCAAGGCGTCCCGCCACCCGGGGTGGTTGGTGGGCTCTGGCTTTCGGCAGCAATAGTGTAGGTGTTCATCGGCGCATTGGTTGAGGCATTCCCGCAACGCCGTCGGCCACCGGTCGTCGTTGTCGGGGAAGGGGTGGCGTGGCCCGTGGTGCCCATGCCACGGCGTTGTGTGTGGCAACGTCAGGCAGCAAGTGCCGCGGTGTTGCAGCTTGGCGGTGCGCAGCGTGACGATGTTGCCCGGTGGGGACTGTAGTTGGACATGGGCCGCCCTGGGGCACGCGATGGGGTTGTACAGCCCCACTCCCAGGGCGGCCAGGGCCCAGGGTATGCGGTGGACCCAGTCACCCCCCGCTAGAGTTGCGAACTCCGGGACGGGGTAGTGCACCTCGGGACATATTCTGTGCGCGCCGGCTATTTCCCAGAACATCTTGGTGACCTCGGCGCGCACAGAGGTTGAGCGGTGGTGGACGAGTGTACCCACGAGGGCCACCGCTGCCTGCTGGCACCGCGTTGGCACCTGTGTGAGCCCCAGGGTCCGGTCATCCTGCAGGCTGTCCCGCGAGGAGTCGAAGGCGTACCGCGCCCTGTCCTTCGCGACCTGGACCGTGATGTGGTCCAGGTGGCGTGCAGTGTCGGAGTCGTTGGCGATGAAAGGGGCGACGTACTGTGTCACCCCCCCGAGGATCGCCAGGATGACGTCCTGCACCACTTTTGGTGGCGCGAGGGTGTTGAGGCACCAGTGGTGCACCGCTGCCAGGCGTAGCCCGTGCTTGCGCTGCAGGGAGAACTCCCCGTCCGGCTGCAGCTGGAGTCCCAGGTAGGGGACGGAGTCGGCCGCTGGTACCCAGTGCCATGGGTTTTCCAGGTGGGGACAGAGGCGCAGCTGCAGGCCCGGGACCCCCTCCGTGGTGGCCATGGCGCACTTGCGGGGGTTGAGCTCCATGCCCATCATCCCCAGGTACGCGGCCACCGCCTCCACGCCCTCGACGAAGTGCTGCAGCGTGTGGGCCACCACCAGCAGGTCGTCGATGTAGGCCTGGATGAGGCCGTGCTCGGCCCCTCCTGGCGGGCGCAGGCAGTGCCCCTGCACCCTGAGCAGGGGCTCCAGGAGGAGCGCGTACAGCAGGGGGCTCTCAGGGTTGCCCTGCCGGACGCCGCGCAGCATGTGGACGGGCTGCGTTAGCCCGTGTGCGGTGACGATGCGCAGCCTGGCGCACGTGTGGAGGAAGAGCAGGAGGTCGATGACCTCCGGCGGCACGGGGAGGTGGCGCAGGATGAGGTGGAGGGTGCCGTGCGGGGCGGTGTCGAAGGCCTTGCGGGCGCCGAAGGAGAAAACGTAGTTGGGCCTTCCCCGCTTGAGCTGCCGCTGCGCCATGAACAGTGGAGGGACTGTGTTGGAGCCAGGGAGGGCCCCTTGCTGCCAGTCGCTGACCACTTCGTGCCGTGTGAGCACTTCCGTGATGTGCTGGTTGAGGGGGCCCGTGAGCAGCTTCATGTCCAGCTGGCCCAGGGCTATGGGCCTGTAGTCGTCCAGTCTGGCGGAGCCCGGTACCTTGGGGCTGAGCCAGATGTGCGCGTCCCTCCAGTGCATCGGCGGCGGGGCGCCGCGGAGGATGGCCCGGTATGAGTGGACCAGCAGCCACTGGACGGCTGCCGGGAGGGCCTTGATGAAACGGGCCTCCACGTGGTTGGGACCTGGGGCCTTGCCATCGGCCTTCTCCAGGGCGGACTGCAGATCCTGCATGGAGTACTGCTGGACCTGTGTCCAGGCCCCTTCAGGGACCCGGGGGACATGGAGGCCGAGGACTGCCCCGAAGCCTGGGAGGTCCCCCGGCGTTTGGAATACAGTTCTCGCAAGAAAGCGCGAACTGCGAACATCACGTCGTGGGCCTCCGTGAGGAGCGTTTGGGTGTTGGGGACCCGCACGTTCCAGAGGCCTGACGGGCCCGGGGCCTCTACCTCTATGGCTCCCCGCACGGCTTTCCATCGCTGGGCGATGTCGGGGGCGTGGCGGCGCCAGAAGTCCTTGATGGCGCGCTTGCGGTCTGCCGCCAGGAGTGCGCGGAGTTGGCTGCTTGCCTCTCCAGCTCCTCCTGTAGCTGGCCCTGTGTGGTCGGGCAGAACCCGGGCGACGCACCCCGCAGCTCCTCCGCGAGCCAGAGCGCCGCCTCGGACCGGATGCCATGCCGTGCCGCGTCCGCCTGGTACGCCGCCGGCGCGCACGCTGCCAGGGTGTCATAGCGGAGGACCGCCACCTGGAGCCGCTTTCCGCTCTCTGGGGGGTCCCCCTCCGCCGGGTCCGTCCCCGCCGGGGACGGCTGCCGGCGTCCCACCACACGCGCCAGGGCGTCATGCGTCGCGTGGAGGTGTTCGAACACCTTGTCCACCGCGGCTGCGGGCATGGACCCATAGGCTTGCTGCTCTGCGGGACCCAGCCAGGGCGCCAGGGAGGGTTCATCCTGCGCGGCGGTGACCGCCGCCCACAGGCAGTGTTGGACGGGCGCGGCCTCGGCGTCGTACGGGAGGAGGCGGCCCTCCGTGTGGATGTAGGGGGTGGGCACCGCCGCGCGCCCCGCTGCGCTGAGGAGGCCCGGCAGGGCCAGGCGGACCGGGAGGTGGTCCGAGCCCATCACCTGGGGGTGTGCCATGCCGCGAGCCCAGACACTTTCCCGCAGGGACCACGGCAGGAGGGGCTCGTTGACCAGGAAGGTGTCCACCCTGTGTCGGGACGGGTGGAGCGTGGGGGTCATGTCCTCCTCGCCGCCTGCCGTGGCCCTCCGAAAACCGCGGGCCTCCCAGCCCGCTCGGAAGTGCTCCATGGCCGTGTTGGTGGTGGCATCCATGTAGATGTTGGTGTCGCCGGTGATGACGACCGGGTGTTTCCCTCCGAGGCTGCGTGCCGTTGCATACATTTGTATGTCGGGCCAGAACGCCGCCCGTCCCGCCCACGGGGAGCAGCCTGCTTGCGGCCCGTGGACGTTGATGAGGGTGAGGCGTCCCCCGTCCGTGCGGATCTCCAGGGCCGCGGCCTTCCCGAGGACGATTTCTAGTGAAACTGAGCACCTCGTGCTCCGCCACGTACTTGCTGCTGACCGCGGTGAGGAGCCCCCCCCCTCTCGAGGTGGAAGTGGCTCCCGTCTCCGCCAGCAGGCTGCTAAAGAAGGGGGTGTGCCCCCTTGTCCCGGAGCGCCGCGGCCACGTGCATCTCCTGCGCCCGGGTGGCGATCCCTGTTTCCTGGAGCATGATGGCAAAGCCCCCCTCCGGGGGTAGCATGCCGGTGATGAGGTGCTCGTTGTCAGTACAGGCTGCCGGCCCCCGGCGCCGACGGAGCGTGTCCCGGAGGGACCGGTCTGGTGGTACGAGGCCGTTGCGCAGGTTCCATGAGAGGAGCCATGGGGCGTCGCCCGCCGTGTCCTCCTGGAGTCAGCTATCCCGCATCGGCATCGCTGCTGGGTCTGCCGGCGCAGCCAGGGCATCCGGGTGCGCCGGGGCCATGGGGTTCGAGCCCGTTCCCAGCGGGGCCCACAGGGGGGCCAGGGGGGCCGGGGGAGCCAGGGGGGCCAGGGGGGCCAGCCCCACGGGGATGGACCCTGGTTGGGCCGCACCGCCGGTCCCCGGGGCCGCCCCGGGTGCATCCTCATCGCCGTCTGCGTGGTCGGCCGCCTGGGGCGGGGGGCGCCGGGCGTACGGGGCGTGCCATGGGGACCTCTGTGCCCTCCTTTGCAGGATTTTGGAGGCCGCCTCCTTGTCGTCCACCGGGGCTGCAGCGTGCACCGCGTGCCACGCCAGGTGTTCCAGCATTGCCCCACTTGTGTAGTACTTGTCTGCACACAGGGGACATTTCTTTGGTACCGTGGCCCCTCGCGCCGGGGGGAGCGGCACCGACTTCCGGATGGCGCCGTCTGCCGCTGGTTCGAAGGGCAGGTTGGCCAGTGGAACCGTGTTTGGCGCCAGTGTGCGGCCTGGGGCCGCCGCATCGAGGGCTCGTGTCGCGGGCGCGGGCCCGAGACTCCGGATGGCATCGCGCTGGGCGTCTGCTTGCAGCCTCGTTTGCCAGTGCGTGTAGCCGATTTGGCGGTCGGGTTTGCCCCTCCATCGCAGGTTGTGGAAGGCTTGTAGCCAGTGGTACACTGTGGTCGGGACCGCCAGCTGGAGCTCTAGGTCGGCAGGGTGCGCCGCTGCCGGCCACACCCCCGGCCTCGCCGCATGGGCGTTGTCCTTCAGCCTGACCTGGAGCAGGAGGGCGTGGTGTTCGCCCCCCCGTAGCGCCTTGACAATCATGCGGGTACAGTCTGCCACGCGGACCACGGCTTCGGGCCCCGGCAGGGGCTCGGGGTCGCGGACGACGATGTGCGCGTCCGCCAGGGTGAACATGCAGACCACCCACTGCGGGTTCTGCTGTCCCCGTTGGGCCACCGCGAGGGTAGCTGCCGGGCGGGCGTGCGTGATTGGCCCCGTGTGGAGGTCCGGGACGTCTGTGGCCCTGATGGCGTCTCCCTGCCACGCGGCCCGTAGATGCTCCTCCTGGTCGGGTCTCCACACCAGGTCGGGGGGGTTCACCCATCCCGGTTTCTGCCTCTTGTTGGGGGCGCTGACGGTGTGTAGCAGGACTGCCAGGGGCCAGGGGTCCGCCGACATATAGTAGGCCTGGATGGGCCCCTGCTGCCTGTCGACGTGAGGCAGGGGCGGGAATGCCCCTTGCCTGGCGGTGCTGTGCCAGACAGTCCACCGGCCCCCGGCCAGGACGTGCGACCGGTACCCTCCGGGGTGGCCGTGCAGGATGGCCTGGTAGCCTGCTGTCTGCAGAACCAGTGCCTCCCCCTGCTGAGGCCCGGGAGGGGGTGTGCCGGCGCCCGCATCCCAGACGCGGGTGCGCCCGTGGAGTGTGGCGTGCCACAGGTGTGGTGCAATGCGCTGCGGCCCTTGTATGCTTCCCGCAATCTGCGCCGGGCCGTGGTGGTGGACGAAGCTCTCCCCGCCGTCCGCCAGCAGCGCCGCTGCGATGACGTATAGCTGCTCCGCCGTGAGGGGTGCCGTCGGCGCGTGCGTTGCGGTTGGCTGGCAGGGCTGCGTGTCGCGGCAAGGGACGTGGGGCAGCAGTTGCGCCGGCCACGCCGCCACGGGAGCCATGGTGACGGCCGCGACCGTGGACGCCAGCGCCGTGCGGTCCGCTGGTCTGTACTGCCGGAGCCCCGTGGTATCTCGGGCGAGGTGCCTGCAGGCTGTCATCCAGGCCACCGCTCCGCAGTTCGTGACGTCCGGTTTGGCACCATCCGCGCCGTCGCGTCCTCTTTGTTGTACTGTGGTGGCGGTGTAGAGCGGGGGGCCCTGCTGCAGCGCCTCCGGGCCCTGCCCCGGCGAGAGGGCGGGCGGGACTGGCTGCGGGAAGCCTTGAGCGCCTCGGCGTTCCGGGTGCGTGTGGTACGGGTCTTGCCGAGGGTGTTCCGGGGCCGCCCGTGGTAGGAAGAGGAGTTGGTGTAGGTACCAGTGGCCTTCCGCGGCGGACGGGTTGCGGAGCGGTAGCCACTGTTCCACCACGCCTCCCGGGTGCGCGGCCTTGACGCGGCGCTGCAACCCCAGGCGGCCTAGGCGGTTGGACGTGCCCGCGGGTGGGATGTGGGTCTGCGGGTAAAGCACCCGCAGCGGCTCCAGCGCCAGGTCTAGCACCTCGTCGTTGAGCTGCTCCGTGAGAGCCGACGCCCTGTGCAGGGCGTGGCAGACCCCGGGTGTGGTGGCCGTGAGCTGTTTGAGCACCGGCCCTGGTGGGTACCGTGCACCCGGATTCGTTAGCCACTCCCTGGTGTGGCTCAGTACCGCCCTCCATACCTCCCTCGTAAAGGCGTGTTGGGGGGCCGAAGAGGGGACCGTCCGTAGGAGGCGGTGGCACGCCGGCGGCGATCGCATGGGCTGTGGGGCGGCCGCGGTGATCCACCTGCACGCCGTGCCGGACACGATCGCCTCCCATTCCACGGTCCCCATGCCCTCGGCGTGGAGCAGCGCCTGGCCCTGGACCAGGGGGAAATAGGGGCTCGAGCGCCCGCCTCCTTCCTTCCACCGTACCCAGGCCGCCCCCGCCTGCAGGCTGCGGAGCAGGGCCACGCCAGGGAGGAGCGGCTGCGGGAAAGCCCCCTTGACGGCTTGAGTGGCGTGGGCCACGGTGCCCATGGGCAAATACCACAACGGGAAGACCCAGGGGCCCGGCAGCGGTTGCGCCTCCCCTGCGTCCCATCGCCACTCGGAGTCTGGCGGGGCGGCCGCGACCGTGCCCGTCTGCAGGAAGTGGCGTGCCCTTTTGTTGGGGTGCCCTTGGAGGGTTGCCGCGAGGCTGAGCCCCTCTGCCGCGGGTGCCACTGGTAGGCCGCCCTGGGGCCTGCACCAGGGGTAATCCTGGTCGGCCGGCCAGGTGTGGAGGTCCCGGGCGATTTCCTCAGCGGTCCCTGCGGTTGCGTCCTCCGGTGCCAGGTGCCACATGACGGCGAGCACCGCCCACGTGGAGAGGGGCCACGCCCGTGGGGGGGTGTACACCTGGATGGTCCACTGTGGGCGCGCCCGCTGCACACGGGATGCGTGGAGCACCCCTCGGACCATGTCTGCCGCCTGGACCAGCACCATTCCCGAGGGTTCCACAATGACCCCCTCTCCGGGTCCGCCATGGCGGCCCCGGGTGTGCAAGGCCACTGCCGCCTGTCCCGCGTGGGTGACTCGGTCGACGGCCTCCTGGATGTTCACGCTGCCGCGTGCGGTCTCATCCAGGATCCAGCCCTGGGCCACCCCGTAGCGTAGGGCGGCGCATGCGGCCGCGGGTCCCACCTCGGGCAGCGCTCCGTCACCGGGGCGGGGCTGAGGGTGCTGTTTGGGGCACCAGCCTTTGCCCGTGCAGTGGCCCCGTTTCCGAGCGGGGCAGAGGGTGGGCACGCTGCCCGCCGGCGGCGCAGGTTCCGCGGGCGCGCTTCCCGTCGAGGGCTCCGGTACTGCCCCCAGGTCGGAGTCCGTGCCCGCGTCCCCTTGTGGGGGGTCTTCTTCGCCGTCTCTGAGTCCCAGCGCCCTGATGACCTCGTGTGCTGCGTCCAGCGTCGGAGATCAGGGGGGGTGTTTTGCGTGGGGCCGCGGGTTCCGCCATTGTTGTGTCGCTGTGCCTAAGAGCAGGGGGTGGGGTGCGGATGTCCCGTGGCTGGTGCTTTGGTGCGTTGGTGCGTTGCTCGTTGTAGGGGTGGCGGAAGGGCGTCCCCGGGGGGGGTGCCTTCCATCATTGCGAGGGGCGTCTGGTGTCAGGCGCTGTCCCTCTCCCGGCCGCCCGTCCTCTGGAGCGGGCAGCCGTGGTTCCGCGACCCGTGTGTCCCGGGTGCGGTCGGTGCGGGCGTGGGGACCCAGCACCAGCCCCACAGCGTGCGCGCCTGCGGGCCGGCGTTGCTCGCTGTGGGGGTGGCGGAAGGACGTCCCCGGGGGGGGTGCCTTCCACCATTGTGTGAGGGGCGTCTGAGGTCAGGCGCTGTCCCTCCCCCGACTGCCCGCCCACTGGGCGGGCTGTTGGGGTCCGCCACCCACGTGCTTTGGGCGCGGGTGTGTGGGTGTGGGGGCCGAACACTGTCCCCTTGGCCTGCATGCCCTGTGGGAACTGCGTGCCGCGGGGGTGGCCGGGGGCCGTCCATGGGGGGGTGGCCTCGCACCGTTGCGAGGGGCGCCTTGTGTCAGGCGCTGTCCCTCCCCCGGCCGCCCGCCCTCTGGAGCGAGCAGCCAGGGTTCCGCGACCCGTGTGTCCCGGGTGCGGTCGGTGCGGGCGTGGGGACCCAGCACCGGCCCCACAGCGTGCGCCCTTGCAGGCCGGCGTTGCTCGCTGCGGGGGTGGCAGAAGGGCGTCCCCGGGGGGGCTGCCTGCCACCGTTGTGAGGGGCGCCTGGTGTCAGGCGCTGTCCCCCCCCCGGCCGCCAGTCCTCTGGAGCGGGCAGCCAGGCTTCCGCGACCCGTGTGTCCCGGGTGCGGTCGGTGCGGGCGTGGGGACCCAGCACCAGCCCCACAGCGTGCGCCCTTGCGGGCCGGCGTTGCTAGCTGTGGGGTCGGCGGAAGGATGTCCCCGGGGGGGCTGCCTTCCACCATTGTGAGGGGCGTCTGAGGTCAGGCGCTGTCCCTCCCCCGACTGCCCGCCCGCTGGGCGGGCCGTTGGGGTCCGCCACCCACGTGCTGTGGGCGCGGGTGTGTGGGTGTGGGGGCCGAACACTGTCCCCTTGGCCTGCATGCCCTGTGCGGGCTGTGTGCCGCGGGGGTGGTGGGGGACCGTCCCCGGGGAGGGGGGGCTGCCACTGTTGTGAAGGGGCGCCTGGAGTCAGGCGCTGTCCCTCCCATGGCGGCCCGTCCTCTGGAGCGGGCAGCCAGGGTTCCGCGACCCGTGTGTCCCGGGTGCGGTTGGTGCGGGCGTGGGGACCCAGCACCGGCCCCACAGCGTGCGCCCTTGCAGGCCGGCGTTGCTCGCTGTGGGGTTGGCGGAAGGGCATCTCCGGGGGGGGGTGCCTTCCACCATTGTGAGGGGCGTCTGAGGCCAGGCGCTGTCTCTCCCGCGACTGCCCGCCCACTGGGCGGGCTGTTGGGGTCCGCCACCCACGTGCTGTGGGCGCGGGTGTGTGGGTGTGGGAGCCCAACACTGTCCGCTTCGCCTGCATGCCCTGTGGGGGCTGCATGCCGCGGGGGTGGTGGGGGGCCGTCCCCGGGGGGGGGTGGCCTGCCAGAACTGTGAGGGGCGCGTGGTGTCAGGCGCTGTCCCTCCCCCGGCCGCCCGTCCTCTGGAGCGGGCAGCCAGGGTTCCGCGACCCTTGTGTGCCGGGTGCGGTCGGTGCGGGCGTTGGGACCCAGCACCGGCCCCACAGCGTGCGCCCTTGCGGGCCGGCGTTGCTTGCTGTGGGGGTGGCGGAAGGGCATCCCCGGGGGGGGTGCCTTTCACCATTGTGAGGGGCGTCTGAGGTCAGGCGCTGTCCCTCCCCCGACTGCCCGCCCACTGGGCAGGCTGTTGGGGTCCGCCACCCACCTGCTGTGGGCGCGGGTGTGTGGGCGTGGGGGCCCAACACTGTCCCTTTGGCCTGCATGCCCTGTGGGGGCTGCGTGCCGCGGGGCTGGTGGGGGGCCGTCCCCAGGGGGGGGTAGCCTGCCACCGTTGTGAGGGGCGTCTGGTGTCAGACGTTGTCCCTCCCCCGGCCGCCCGTCCTCTGGAGCGGGCAGCCAGGGTTCCGTGACCCGTGTGTCCCGGGTGCGGTCGGTGCGGGCTTGGGGACCCTGCACCGGCCCCACGGCACGCGCCCTTGCGGGCCGGCGTTGGGCGCCGTGGAGGTGGTGGTAGGGTGTCCCCGGGGGGGTTGCCGTCCGCCGTTGTGAGGGGCATCTGGGGTCAGAACCTCCGCTTCCCCCAGCTGCCCGCCCTCTGGGCGTGCTGCTGGGGCTCGTCCGGTGTGTGCGGTGTGTGTGGTGTCTGTGCTGTGCGTGTCGTGGTGCGCGGTGCCGCTCTTCTCTTGTCCCTCTGGTGCTCCCCTCTCCGGTGTCCCGGTGCAGTGTTGTGCTCGCCGTGTGCCTGCTGTGCCCCCTTCCCTGCGCGCGACCCTTGCTCGGCTGCTGGCTACCCCCTGTTTTGTTCGTGGCTTCGTTGCTCTTTACCCTTTCCTCTACCCTTTCCCCTGGCATGCACTTTTTCCCTGCCTCCGCTTTGTTGCGTGTCTCGGTCTTTTTCCTTGCCGGCTCGTCGTTCCCTCTCGTTGGGCCTTCTCCTTTGGACCTGCGAAGAGAAAGGATGCAAACGGGCGTGCGGCGGCGGGGGTTTCGTCGTGCCATGGCACTTTGTCATTGCCTTCCTCGGTCGGTCTCTTACCCCTGCGGTGGTGTGGTATGTTACCTATTTATGCTTCGTTCGTGTGCTCCTCTCTCCTATTCCTTACCGTGTTGTGCTTGTTACGGCGTCTTTTATCGTGCGTCGTTTGGGGTAGGTTTATATCCTACTTGCTCTCGACATGGCTCCACACACCTCTTTGGCCGCCACCTTTGTTCTTTGTTCCTGCGTGCGCGGCGTGACATGCAACATACTTGCGAGGGAGACAAACTTTGATGAATCTTGTTTTTTTTTCCCACAATCTTAGTGTCCTAATCCTGTTGATCTTAAGGTGAGCAAGGTGTGGGAAGATGCGAAGCACCAGCGAGACACGACGCTTTGCCTAAGTGTGTATGGCGCGGGCCGGGCGCTCGTCGCTTCCCTCGTGTGCGCGGCGTGGCACGACACGGTAACATACTTGCTCCTTGCTCCCTGCTCCCCCCCCTCCTTATCTTCTCGTGTGGTGTGTGTCTTGTCGCCGTTGTGCTCCTTGCGTGGGTGTAACATACTTATCTCACCCAACTTTTTGCGTGTTCCGTGCTTCGCGGCGGCGTTGTGCTCCCTATACAAACGGGCGTGCGGCGGCGGGGGTTTTGTCGTGTCATGGCGTCTTGCCATTGCCATCCTCGGTTGGTCTCTTATTCTTGCGGTGGTGTGGTATGTTACGTGCTTATGTCTTGTACGTGTTCCCCCCTCTCCTATTTTTCACCGTGCTGTGCTTGCTACTGCGTATATTAGCGTGCGTTGTTCGGCGTAGGTTTATATCCTAGCTTGCACTTGACACGCCCCACATACCTCTTTGGCCACCTTTGTTCGTTGACCTTCCCGTGTGCGCGGCGTGACATTTAACATACTTTTGTGTCTCCCTCTCTACCCACCTCTTTTCATGTTTGGCGTGTTCGGACCCCGTCTTACTCCCTATGCGAGTGGGCGTGTTGGGGCGGGGCGTTCGCACGCATGTGTGCACACTTGCGGTATGCCGCCACCATGGCGCGGGTTATGCGGTACACTTGTCTCCTTGCCATCCTTCTGTATTGTGTTTGGTACGGCCTTATGTATGGCGTTATGCGCTATGGCGATATGCATGGCGTGGCAGATAACATACTTGCTTTTCGGCGGCCGGTGGCGTTGTTGTTGCTTGTGTGTGTTATTCTTGCACCTTTGTTCGTTGTCCTTCCCGCGTGCGCGGCATGACATGCAACATACTTGTGCGGCTTCCTTTTTAACCACATCTTCTCGTGTTTCGCGTGTTACGGCGCCGTCGTACTCCCTATGCAAGTGGGCTTGCAATGCTTGGTCTCATACTTGCGGTATACCTCCACCGTGGCGCAGTTTGGTACATACTTGTTCTCTCCTTGTCTACATCTTACCGTGTTGTGCTTGTTATGTCGTTTTTTAGCGTTGCACGGCATATAACATACTTGTTTTTCGGCGGCCGGTAGCGTTGTTGTTGTTTATGTGTGTTTTCTTTTGGGGCGCGCAAAAGTCCCTAGCGCCTAGGGCACGCACTTTGCTAGGTGGTTTGGGGCAAGCAACGCTCAGCTTCTTCGCCGCCGCGACTCTACTGTTCTTCTTTTTTTGTGAGTGTCCTAAATTTTGCGACCTCGCCAAACAGCGGCGTAAAATTTTTGGGGGGGTTTCTGAGGTCGCAAAAGACGATTCTTCGCTTTATTTTCTCTGGCTGTGCGTTGTTTTCTTGGTCTTTTATTTTTCTTCTGCTGCGATCGCGCGAAACAAAGGAAAAAAAACAAAAAAAGGGGGGGGGCGCAGAGGCCCAAGGCAACGGGAAAGCAGGAAACGCCAGAGACAACAGGGGGGGGGGGGGCAAAAAAAGGGGGGGGGGCAACAAGACGCCAAGGCCCAAGGCACCCGAGGGGTGCACAGAGGGGGGGGAAGGGATAAAAAAGGGGGGGGGGGGGCGACAAGACGCCAAGGCCCAAGGCACCTGGGGCCGGAAAACACGCAATGCAGGACACAACGGGGGCGCAACGAGGGGGGGAAAGGGGAAAAGGAAGAAAAAAAAAACAACCACAAACGGGGCAGCCCCAGCCCGGAGGGGGCGGAACAAGCAAAGAGCGCACCAAGAACCGCCAAAGGAAAGGTGAGGCGCACCAGAATGCGCCCCGGAGGCCGGCTTGCCGGACCTGGCCAAGCAGGGCACGCACACGCACACACGCGCGGGACCCGGGCGTGGCGTCCTCGGACCCAAAAGGGGCGGTGTCGGCGTCCACACGAAACAGCCCCGGTGCACCGGCCGAGTGCCCCGTCGCAAGACGGACGGTACGGGAAACCGGACGCGTCAGTGACCGGGTCCACAGACGCCAAACCACCGCAGCTCACGCAGCCCAAGACTGAAGCCGGAGGGACCCGCCTGGGACAACCCCATCGCGGTGCCCCGAACGGGTACGACGCGGAGCGCGCCCAGCGCCCTTGCCTCGGCAGGGGCCAGCGGCAGGCACAATGAGCGCGTTTCCCGGCCAGCCTCCACGTGCCCCGCGCAGCCACCCAGTAAAGCCGGGGGCGACAGCCCCCGGGGTGGGGGAAGGCACCACGGCGACGGGAAAGCCGACCAGAGCACCGAGAGCGACCAGACCGGACAAGGAGCGGCGCACCAACGCGGGGCCACGAGGCACGCCAGAGAGGCACGCCGCTGGCCACAACCACGGCACGAGGACAGGTGCCAAGCCACAACGGCCACTGGGTGCCGCGAACCCGGGAAGCGCGCACAACACACGACGAACCGCGCCACGGGTCAAGGTGCCAAGAACAGTCGGGCCCCCACGCCCGCACGCTGCACACACGGCCAGTGGGAAGCGGGCCCCGGCCGCACGCACGAAGGGATGGGTGGTAGGGGGTGGGAGCGCGCCCGTCCCCGGACGCCCCACACCCAGGCAAGAGGCGCCCCCCGCGTGGCGCCCTCGTGCCGCCCTTACAGTGCGCAAAGCCAGCTCGCAAGAGCGCGTGCTGTGGGGTTTGGTGACGGGTCCCGACGCCCGCACCCCCCGCACCGACAGCCAGTGGGTACAGGGCCCCGGCCGCACGCCCGAAAGCACGAGTGGTCGGGGGTGGGAGAGCGCCGGACCCCGGATGCCCCACACCCAGGCAAGAGGCGCCCCCCCCGGGCACCCTCATGCCGCCCCCACAGCACGCAAGAGCGCGCGCTGTGGGGTTGGTGACGGGTCCCCACGGGCGCATCCCCCGCACCCACAGCCAGTGGGTAGTGGGCCCCGGCCGCACGCCCGAACGGACGAGAGGTCGGGGGTGGGAGAGCGCCCGATCCCGGATGCCCCACACCCAGGCAAGAGGCGCCCCCCCCACGCACCCTCATGCTGCCCCCACAGCGCGCAAAGCCAGCTCGCAAGAGCGCGCGCTGTGGGGTTGGTGACGGGTCCCCCTGCCCGCATCCCCCGCAAGCACAGCCAGCGGGTAGTGGGCCCCGGCCGCACGCCAGAACGGACGAGTGGTCGGTGGTGGGCGAGCGTCCGACCCCGGACGCCCCACAACCAGGCAGGGGGCGCCCCCCCCGGCACCCTCATGCCGCCCCCACAGCGCGGAAAGACAGCTCGCAAGAGCGCGCGCTGTGGGGTTGGTGACGGGTCCCCATGCCCGCATCCCCCGCACCGACAGCCAGTGGGTAGTGGGCCCCGCCCACACGCCCGACAGGACGAGTCGTCGGGGGTGGGAGAGCGCCCGACCCCGGACGCCCCACACCCAGGCAGGAGGCACCCCCCCGCCGGGCACCCTCATGCCGCCCCCACAGCGCGCAAACCCAGCTTGCAAGAGCGCGTGCTGTGGGGTTGTAGACGGGTCCCCACGCCCGCACCCCCCGCATTCACAGCCACTGGGTAGTGTGCCCGGCCGCACGCCCGAGAGGACGAGTGGTCGGGGGTGGGAGAGCGCCCGACCCCGGGCGCCCCGCACCCAGGCAAGAGGCGCCCCCCCGGGGCGCCCTCGTGCCGCCCCCACAGCGCGCAAAGCCAGCGCGCAAGGCCAGCTCGCAACAGCGCGCGCGGTGGGGTTGGTGACGGGTCCCCACGCCCGCACCAACCCCACGGGCAGCGCGCAGCCCCAAGCCAGGTAGGGAGAAACTGGACCGGGCCGCCCTGCCCCAAGCAAGCCAAACTGAGCAGGGGACCGAGGCCGGACACGCGGAGGGGCACGGACCGAGTGGAACGGCCCTACCAGCGCCGAGCACCGGGACCGCGCGAGGTGCGCGCGCCACACCAACCCAGGGAGGGGGGGGGGGCGCGGACGCTGCGAGAGCGCGAGCGCACACACACACACAAAGGACACGCGGGGGAAACCAGAAGGGCAACCGGGCCGAGCCCGCAAAACGCACAGACCGCATGGATTGGCGAGCGAGGATAAGGGACACCCAGACAGGACGGCCCGCCACGCACAGCGCAGGGGACGCGGGGCGGGCAGGGGGATACAGGGAAGACACAACACCCGGCATCGGCCCCAACCCCCCCGAACCTGCCGCGACCGCCGCACACACACGACCAGGGCACTGCACCTGCCAAGGCAGTAGTGGCGCATAGCGCCACGCACCAGCCCCAGGGCTAGGCAGCCTCCGCGCCAGCCCACGGGGGTCCCACTGGCGACAAGCCAGTAGCATGGGCCTGGCAGCGCCGGCACCCCGGGCGACCACGCATTAGGGGGGCGACGCGCTGGATAAGCGCCCGCAGCCACGGCTGCGAATTGACACACTGACAGGGGAGTGGCGAACAGGGAAAGCCGGGGAGGTACGGGGCTCCGAGCCCTGTGAACTCGGGGGACTCCGCCACCAGGCAGGAGGTGCGTCTTGGAGGGCCCTCCACTGGGACCCGGTGGGGAGGATATCACCTGGCCCGACCAGGTGGCCCCCCGGGGCCGAAAGGCATCTAGTACCCGCAAAATCAAACCTCAAACCTCAAACCTCGAAGAGTTGCCCGTCTCAATTCTACCGGTGAAGCGTACCCGAAGCTTTTTCCTTTCGAAGATGCCACTGATCTGACTCGACGTCTGGGTACTTCGAAGTATTTCATTTCCCCTTCCGAAAGCAGATACGAAAATTGACGGTATTGGCCTCGACCTGTCCCCTTTTGAAGGGATGTCCTTGTCGATGAACGGCAGGACCTCGAGTCCAGCGTTTCGCCCGCAAGTGACCCCTTCCATCCGGATCCTGTCGACCACCGGTTCTTGCCGGCAGATTCAAACGTCCACCAACATCACTTCGACGTGCCGATGTTCAAGCAGCGCACGCCGATCTGGGACGATTCAAAGGCTGCCCATCGACGCAACGGCCACTGCCGCGACCAAATTCTCGAGGCAGTCATTGTCGACACGGCCTCCAGCCTTGTAACCGCAGAGGCGGTTCGATTCCCTCTGCAGGACGCTCTCGCTGACGGACAGTATGTGCATCTACACCTCTGTCGACTCCAAGCAAATTCCCCAACAAGCAGCCTCGAGGTTGCCGACCCATATGTCCTCGGTCCTGGACTCGACGACGTCCGCGCCATAATCGTTGCTCAGAGAGTTTTGATTACCGTCACAACGTGGAGGCGAGTCGACACGCGGACTGGTCAGTTCTACCACAGCAGTGCGGCTGGTTCTGGCACGAAGCAAACACACTGATGGACCACCGGTTGGAATGACGCGTTGTCCTTGGAGACCACCAATCGAATGGATTTGTTGAACCGTGCCATCTGGCAGCCGTCGAACCTTTGGGACTTCTTTACGATCAAATCGCAGACATTGGGAGCGGGACAGTTTCAAGGTCTTGCCCCTGAGCATGTCTTCCTATTCCAGTACAAGTGCCCTGTCGACGGCCGGCCTGGCGATCCCAATCTTCGATTGATCAACCATGGATCTGGTATCCTGATTCAGAAACGTGCCCTCAAAAGCGATGTTTGTCGACACTATATGGGCCATGATACCTTCAAGTTCATGGCTAGCGTTGAAACGCTCAAGGAGGTGCACAAAGTACGTCGAATTCGGGTGAATGCTTCGTCCACGTTCATGTGGGGCACGGACTGCTGATTCGACAGTCGGAATGGCTGATTTGACAGTCGGAATGCCAAGTAATGGTTGATTCGACAGTCGGAGTACCAAGTGACGGCTGATTTGACAGTCCGGATGCCAAGTACTGGCGTCCACTGCCTTAATATGCCCTGTCGATCCGACAGATGTACAGTCCTGTTGGTTGTTTGTTTGCTGGACACTTATCTTCGATAGCTGTGCCCAATGTCATGGTGTCTCGACGAGCCCACAGCCTCGCTGTGGGTAGCGCCCTACCCTGGCGAGGCTTCTGCAGCTTCCGCCAAGACGTGGTCGGTGGCAAAGTTGAACACAGCGCGTGAATGAGGCGCTGAGGACAGGTATACTCTGCACTCGGCCCCAGTCTATGGGTTTCGACCACTATTATGCTGCAAGAAACCAGCACAGGTCGAGGTCCAGAAAAACCTTTTTTTCTCTGGCAACTGTCTGTTCAGTCTTCAACAGTGCGGCACCCGCCCAGACGAGTGAGACCTCTTCGAGGTCTCAGGGGGGGGTCGTGTTCTGGTTTTGAGCAGCAGCAGCGCAGCGAGCGCGTGAGTCGCAATCGCACTGCAGTCTGCGAATACATGTGAAGCATCGAGATGCTAGTTGCTGTGAACGAAGTGGTGTATAACACTTGTATATCTTTGAACAGGAATTTGTCTTCGAATTCCTGAAACGGGTATGATTTGGTGCTCCGCCTAAAGATCCTGCGCAGAAACAGGTTTGTCGTATTTTGGGATTTTCGAGGAACAGGACAGTTCCCAGGTCAAACCACAACAAAGGCGTTGGGCATCGGAGGGAGTTGTCGATACATGCATTGAGGTTGTGTGCAATCGCAACAAGCCATGGTTTGTCCACCGCATCAATGGATCGGAACAATAAACAAAGTGAAAATGCGGAGAAACAGCAACATAAGAGGGTGATGGAATAAGAGGATTGAAGAGAAGACACAAGATATCCCAAATTGGTTTTTTTTACTCGACGACATTAATGTCATGTAGCATGTCTGGGCTCGGTAGTTTTCAAATGAAGGGTGTGCCTCATTTTGAAGTCCTCTCCGTGCCTATGATGTGTTGTCCTGCCAGGAGGGAGAATTGGGACATTGCTAGGGCCATTGGTAGCGAGTTTCTAAGGGTTTTGCACAAAAAAAACATACATACATATAAACATGCCACAGGTGCAAGCCTCAGATCACAGTGGGGTCAACACCGGCAAGGGCGTTCCACTCTTGCCTGTTCATGGGTCGCACATGGTCTCGTGTGCCCTTCTAGATTGCAGCATCATATTGACTTCAAGACCGCGAACAACTATTGTTTTGGTGAGTTAAGTGTGGTAAAGGATTAGAATGGCTAAGTAGAAACAGCGCTTAGGCGTAGGTTAGCGTAGGCATAGTCAGGACCGGCTATGCAGGGCTATCGCTCAGGTAAACGCGTAGGACTAAGGGATGTGTCCACATCTGGCGCCTGCGCTTGGAGAACGAAAAATGGCAAAAAAGCAATTGATTTCTTTTCATTGTCATTCTGTGCAGACGGAATACATTTTTTTTCTGAATGCCAACATCAGCCGCATCTATTCTGCTATTCTTCTCGCATCATGTTAGCCCAAGTGCAGTCTGTTTCCCTTAGTCTCAGCACCATCAGAAGTCCACGAAGAAGACCCATAGGAAGCGTGCTCCGATGAGGAAGATGATGATGACAAAGTTGTCAGCATGAATTCTTCGGAGGGAGGTGACACTTGGGAGCCCGTTGTGAATGCGCTTGCCGGACTTAGCCACCCACAAGCTGTAGAACGCATGGAAACATGCACACTTGGACAGATAAGAACGCCTTTGTTGTCAGTCGACCCGGTGACCAAAACAAAGGCCAAATACATTATTTCTGCGCCAATGTAGGCTGGGTAAAGCAACAACATCGCAGCGCAGCACAATCGGGGATCCTCTGCGACCATACTAGGACAGTGCCAACATTTGCACCCGAGAGAAAAGAAGATTGTCCCTGCTTCTGTGTGCACATTTCCAGCCGGTACAACAGCATGCGTCAGGAGTGATTTGTGAGCACCAAAAAAGACTGCTTTCAACATAACCATGCAACGTACACGGCAATAGCCTTACACATTCTGTTTGCTATAATTACTTTTGAATTTGTCTCGTGGGAACACGGACCTCATTACAGATTTTGGGCAATCCGTCGTTCCTTCTTGTAATGCGGTAAACTTCATGAGGAGGCAAGGAGTAGAGCCCACGGCCAAAAATGTGCAAAACATCTATGACCAAAAAGGGTACCCCTCTGCCACGGATGCCCATGAGCTAGTGACTCGTCCCGAGCAGAAGCGGGACAAATGGGGGTGGTACGTCAATGTTGTCAAGGATGGAACCGGGAAACTAACCCATGTCTTCTGGATGAGCGTTGAACGAGTTGCTATTGCCCGCTGTTTGGCACATCTCATTCTTCACCAGAATACCTATCAACATAAAAGGTATAAGTTAATCATTTGCCTCTTCGTTGGGGTCAACAATTACCAGCAGCTAGTGCTCATGAGGCAATCCATGGTGGTGGGAGAATCGGCGACTTTGAGTACCAATTTAGCCAATGCTTGGGGGCTGTGGGCATGGCGTCTGTGGTTATGTTCAGCGATGCGTGTGTTGAAGGCTTCGGCGGCGGTTGCCAAGGACTTTCCCAATGGCAGTGTATTTTGGGTGTTACTGGCACATTGCCAAGAATGTGGCCAAGAGAGTGAAAGGCGTTCTTGGCCATGACACGTTCACCAAATTGGCCCGCCTAATGGCTCGTGCACACCGCCAAGTCTCCACTGTTGTCTTTCGACACATTTGGAAAGTTGATATTGTTGGCAACCCAACCTTTCAACGGGGGTATACATATTTGAGTGGTGCATGGAGGGGGGGGACAAGGTGCAACGCTGGGCCTGCTGCTTTTAGGTAGTATGTGTGCACATCCTAGGATTCTGTCCACACAACGGGTGGAGGGGATAGATAGCTGGACAAAGGAGAGCCGCCTTAATAAGAGCAAATCGATGAATGCCATTTTTCACACCCTGATGGTCATTATAGAGGAGTTGACGTTGAAATGAGAACGTTTGAACACAAGCAATTTGTGCCCGCCATGAGACCGCCCATGGAATTCTTTGAATGCCGTAAGAGGCATGAAAGACCGGCTGACCACATGGGCAAGGGATGAGGCAGCCCATCAAATGGTCCCTTCGCTCAGATGCAACATGAAGGGGGTAAAGTTGGACAAATACGAAGCCTTGCCAGGACCTGTAGCAGACAACCCTCTGGGGTCCACGAGAAGGGTGGAGGATCTCTTGGAGTTGCAACCCGCCGATACTGCGCCCATTTTTGAGGTTTCACCACCAGCAAAAAATGTAGCTCACTATGTGCGATTCTCGGCGAGAACCGGGACCGTCCATTTTTATCAGACCTACACTGTGTACTGGGAGCTTGTGTGCACTCGTGCCTTTTCTTTCATGATTGGGATACCTTGTCGTCATCGGTACGAAAAAGTCATTAACATTTCGTTCTTGGGGCACTTGATCCAGGCCAGGTTCCCCTTAATCCTCCGGAAGTAGTAAGCACTAACAGGTAATCACTTTCATCACTCTTTTTTTGAAGCCCTAAGTACATTTTTCAAAGCAACTAGGGTTACAACCCTAGCCCCTCATGAAGTGCAGGCCTGCCACTCAAGTGAGCGGAGGTATCTTTCTTCATGGAGGTTGGACCGAAATACAATAGGCATTTCATGCGTTGGGCCTTGTAGGTTAAGCCTAGTGGTCATCCACGTCAGGACCCCTTTATTCAATTATTTCACCTACTTATTATGGGCCTATCTTTGGACTGATTCTGAATTCAGTTGCTTAGCCATGCGGACCAAGGCATATCCTCTCTCTGGCCCAACCTACTTGCCCAGATTCCTACCCAACTACATTGCATGTCAGGAGGTGCACATGAGGTGCTTGGGACTATCTATGTGTCCAGAGGTATGTCACACTTCTCTATAAAATCATTTGTTTTGTCCATATGTGACTGAAGCATTGTCTTTGAGCCTACATTGTCTATGTGCAGCCCCTGTGTGTTACACATGCTTCGATTTGGAGAGGTTCATCTTGATTATCTTTTGACCCCACGTCTGGACTTGCCCTACTCTGTCACTCTGTTGATTTCATTTTGCATTCGGCAAAAGCATCCAGGTTATCTTCAACAAAAAGAAGGAACAAGCACAGGTTTGAGTAAGCCAGAAACCTGTTCTGGGAGCACAGGAAGGCCTGTAGAAGACTAAAGCAGAAAGTGAAGAAAACCAAGAACACTTGTACACTGAACTGTGGAAATGTCTGTCACGCTCAGTGCCAAAACCGTGCGGATCACAAGCACCAGACCAAAGACTGGTGATGTGAAGACTGGACCTTCATCTACGAACTGTGTATCCTGTGATACTGGTCCTCTAGGAGAACATGCAGAAGCAAGAGGGGTGGAAGAGAGTACAGAAATCAATATAGAAGGAGTCCATCCAGGTGCTGAGGTGCCTGGCTTTACGCAGGCGAACCTCAAGCGCCTTGAAGACATAGATCGGGTGGCAGCTGCCTTAGCTTTCGTTCTGTCCGCACTGCCCCTGTCTGAAACCACGCCTTATCTAGGGTTCGATGAGATGACGAAAGTAGCCAATGCCAAGGTCAAAGCCTGAAGACAAGCGGCAAGGAAAGGAAAAGGATAGCATGCAGCTTTGGGGCCGATGTTCGGAGCTATCTCGAGCAACGAGACGTTCAAGATGCCTTATATCAAATGTGATGCGTCGGCGTCAGCCCACTTTGTCAGAATGGTAACCCGACCTGGTGTCCAAAAAACCCACGCCTTCGAAGGAACCGAAGGAGCCTGAGTGCCTGGAGCGAGAAACCTTTCCAAGGGTGGTGGCTCCCCAACCTCCATGCGTGCAAATAGGTTTGGCCCCACGCAGGACAGCGCCTAAGCCGGGTCTCGATGAAACCATGGAGCTGCTCTCCCGGGTTCCAGATGCAAGTGATGAAGACCCTGACCCGACTGCCCTGTCAGCAGCACTCAAGGCAAAATTGGGATTTCCGATCTGAAGAAGCCCCCTCCTACCATGTCCCCTGGTGTGGAATTTTTGACTAGGGATGTGAAAAGCTGCAGAGGCATACGCACTCCTCCTATGGACACCTGCTCCTGCCCTTTCCAGTCCTGTGTGAGGACTCTGCCTGTCTGTAGTGTAGGTGACACCACAGAGGCTGAGATGAAGAGCTATGGCCTGGTTGCGCTAGCGCCATTGGCCACCCCACAGCCCTCACACCCTTCAGGTGGAGGAAGTGATCGAGGTGTACCAGGCAGGGAACGAAGGCCATCGCAACGGTAAACCTTCAGATGGAGGTCCCTCAGTTTGATCCGAAAAACCTGCCCGAGTGGGCTGAGTAGTTGTCTGAATTTTTACTCCACACAGGCCAGCAACATGCTGACGTCAGGACTAAGTGCACACTTATCAAGACATCATGCCTAAAGAAATTTCTGCGGCGGCAAGTGAACACGGCCATCAGGAAGAGCTACGACTGGGGCGGCTTCCGGAAGGAGCTGAAACACCTGTACCCAGTCTATGAGACGGACCTGAGCGTCTGTACCGAGATTGAAGAGTTGCCATCACTGCCCGAGTTCCCTACAGCTGCCCGTATCTCAGGGTTCGTGGCGCAGCTGGAAGACCTCGTGGGGTGTATGAAGTGCATGTCCCATGGGCCTACAACGCCTCACCTTTGGCTGGTAGGGAAGGTCCTTCCCAAGCCTTGGAATAACTGTAGGGAGGCGTTCGAGAGGAAAGCTCGGACGCACTCCTATAATGAGCTAGCCGATCTTTTGATCCAGTTTACCATGGAGAGGGAGAATGAATCGCACATGGACAAGTACCTGCGCAAACATCTATGAAGGAGCCCCCTGCTGAGAAGAGCCCTGGAGGGAGGTCGCCTCAACCCCACTCTAACCCCGGGAGGGGCCGCAGAAAGCAGTTCAAATATATGAAGGAGGCCCCTTCTGCCAATGGTAAAGGGGCCCATACTCTTTTCTACTGTTGTCTTACCGACGATAGGGGTGGACCCTGCCACGGGCCCGACTGTGATGGGCAAAGTGCTTGCATGCTCCAACTGCAGCGCAAGCAGAAAACTAAAGCTGGTCAGGAGCTGAAGCCCGACAACCATTTCTGCCGCACGATAACGTGCAGATATTGTGGCAAGAGTTGGCATTAAGAAGATGAATGCCACACGAAACGCCGCGTGTCGGAGACACTCAAGTAAGCGGAAGAGGAACGGCGGAAGAACGCCGGTAAGGGTAAACCCAAGGGGGGAGGCCAGAATCCTTGGAGATCCCCCGGTAAGGGTAACCCTGGTTGAGGACGAAGGTGCTCAGCTGCCCCCACTGGTGGAAGAGGAGCACCCAACACCACACCTAAGGGTTAGCAGCCGGGTGAAAAAAGGACTGTCCCCTCCACCCCCAGCGCTGGCGGCGCCGAAAAGAACTAAAATGCCAAGAAGCGCAAGCTCAACTGGCCCTCAAGTGCCTGCAGGCTGCTGGGGTGGATGTGAGGTCCCCTGAAGAGGGATAGGGGGGCAGCTCGGAGGATGCAGATTTGGTTTTCAGGATCATCGTTAAAAGGGGTGATCAGGCTTACAAGGCGGTCTTGGACAGGGGCGCCACGCTCTCCATCGTGGCCTGCAGACTGCAAAAACACAGCAGAATCCGGAAAGTCAAAACCGTGACTATAAGGGTAGGCAAGGGAAGAACCATCCATTCCTTTGAGGGGGCTGTTGATGTGACCGTATGCTTGGGCGATGAAGAGGTGACTTAGCACTGTTGAGTTCTTGACACCGACGTCTTTGACATTGTCAGTGGCGCAGATTTCCTGCGCCGTAACCCCCAGGTGAAACTGTTGTCCTTGCAACATCCCTACGCCCTAAACTGCGATTTTGGCAGTGGCCTTTCCCTGCCCCTCTGGAGCTGTCGAGACGAAAATTACGCTATGTGAACCGGTTTCATTCAACTGAAAAGTATCAGTTGGTGTGACCTGTCTTGAGAAAAGGACTGGCCGCACTACAGGTAGACCTGAATGAAGTTCAGGTCGAATTTTTTCGCGATTGAGAAGCAGCATATGATGCAGCTCTATTGTTGCGGATAACTCAATAACGCCTATCGCTTCTACTGGGGATCAATTGGGCTGTGCTATGCCAACCCCCGATTCCCGCAACTCTCTAAGGTGTTAACCACAATTGCCCTCGAAGGAAGGAGAGTGGTGCTGTGCACCCTCCACTGGGGTACCTCAGGCGAACAAGCCTATTTGAAGCGCTTGTTGGACTGTATGACAGTGGGAAGAACTTAACTCCCCGACGGCCAACTCTACGATCCTGAGGATTCTCAGGAGACTATGCCAGCCCCTGAATCGGGCAGTTTCTTGTCCATCGTAGATGGCTCTCCAAAGCTCGTATCGGTAAGTGACCTTGCCTAGGTAGTACTGAAGGAGTTGATGGCTGAAAACCGAGGCCTTACCCTCCCGGAACCCAAGAAATGGTCCGAGTACTCTTCGATCACCACTACGAGTGGTTAGTGCGCCGATGACGTGGAGACTCCAGCAGTCTCTACTCTCTTGGCTGATGCTGACGACCACCTAAGCGAGATCGCCAGTGCCATACCACCGGTGGACCCGGAGGTGCTTACACTGAAGCACAGCGCCTTCCTAGAGCAGCCCCTTATGGATGAGGTGGATCTCACTGAGTTCACCTCTGGCGGGTCTAATGATAACGCTGTTTTCTTAATGCGGCCAACCGATGGTCCTACAGGTCATGTACCTGGCGTCTGCGTAAGTTTGGTGGTTCTGACAGTTCTCTGGTTGTCACCTGTGGTCTGACCCATTTCACCCGGCCGTTCCCCTGCAGCAAAACGATCATAGGGGACCAGACTGGGGACATTTTGGTGGAACAATGGTTCCAGCATTATGGGGCACCTAAGGAGGTGCACTCTGACGAAGATGTACGCAACCGGAGTGACACCAGATGGTACAATCGATTGCTGGACGCCCTGAGCGTTCATGTAACCACAAGTGTACCCTACACTCCCAGGTCTAACCCTCTGTGAGAGAGACAGAACCGTGTGGTGCAGCAGAATGTGAGGATTCTGATGAAACAAGAACGTACTAAGAATGTGGTACATTTGTTAACCTTGGCTGTGCTAACCATGAACTCTCAGGAGAGTTTGTCAACTGGCTATACCCTTCACGAACTGTTCCGTGGGGGGTGTTCTGCGTGGTTTTCGAAAACGCCTTTCCCTGAGGACTACAAGAGCGCTGGAGGGGATTGGCTGGAACACAAGCAGGACCCGGCCAGGCTAGCTAGAGCTAACCTGAAACATGTTCAAGAATGTGAGGTAACCAGGCGTAACCGCACGAGATGTCCTGCCACAGTAAAGGTAGGAGACCTGGTGCTGATACAGCAGTCCCGACTGCCCAGCTTGCCACACAACTATTTGCACAACCCTTTCTTTGGGCCATACAGAATACAAAGAGAAATGGATCCCGGATCCATGTGAGGTGCAGTCCCCGCCTAGGCAAGGACCTGCTGTGTGCACCTAAAGTAAATAGCTGTGACATTACCACTCTCCTGACGAGCTGTCTTGGGATGGCTGGCGCCTATCTGACAGAGAGCTCTAACGCATCGACCTGGCGAATGCTGCCACCCCTCCGTAGGCAGATGAACTGGAAGAAATGACTGCCCATGCAATGGCAGTCCATGGCTACTACGCGGTTGCAGGTATTCCACGCCAGGAGTATGAACAGGGCTGGAACGTTCTTACCCTTTGGGATGGCTATGGGCTATCTGAGGCAACCTGGGAGCTCATATACAGCCAGATGGGAGTATCAACCCCATGTTTCGCTCCTACCTCTTGGAGAACAACGAAGGTCAGCTACCAACCCGCGCTGAGACCCTGTCCCAGCGTAAGAAGAAAAACTAATCTCTTTCTGCCTATCCATTTGTTGCTCCTAACCGAACTGAGGAGGTTGGGAGCTTCCGAAGGCGGTGGTACTTCGCAGACATCACCTCCTCCCGTTGGGAGCCATCCTCGGGCCACTTCTGCAGGTGTATAGGCTCCCCTCGGAGGTAGACTTCCCCATCACCGAGGAAAGCAACATTCGGAATTATCGGAATACGACAAGGACGCTTGTCTTGTTTGCGGCACAGTGGTTGGTGACTCCTACTGCCCCAGTCTCCAGCCATATATTACTCCGCACAGTGTAGTACCAAGAAAGCGCCCGATTGCTGGACGAGGTACCCATGGGGTCGGATCAGTCCTAGGTTCCCCCCTCCACCCCAACTGAGGGTCACCCGAACACGCCGGCCTAAGTCAACAGATTCCGTCCCTTCAGAACTCACCGTTGAGGCCCTTTACTCGCAACCCCCTCTATTTCCTGACGTCTCGGGGTGGAGGGGGGTTTGGGGGCACATGATCAACACATATCGCAATCTGCTCTTCTGCGATTGGTATGAATCCAGCTGCTTCTACAGCCGCCCTTGCTTCTTGGCGCCTTATAGCTGTGCAAAGTGGGCAATGCTGCTGTATGCAGTCCATGGCATCCTGGATGGTGCTGAGAGAACATTTCAGAAGAGATTTTAATAAAAGAAACAGTCCGTGTACCGACGGCTCCTTTTTCTGAGAACACATATGTGGCGTCTCTTTGTGCCTCATCGCAGACTGAGTGGACCAACAAACCATTGCGCCGTGCTGCCATTCGGGCCCTACACCACGAACCAGTCGCTTTGCAGTGTCCCGCACCGCAACGCACCCATTTTCAGACAGAGACTCCATTGCATGTGCTCGATGATGAAAGGGGGGGTAAGGGCTAATGGTAGGGAACAGGTTGGATGGCCAAAGCACCATGTTTTTCTCGGAGGGCCGCTCGCCCCGTGCCAGCAGTTTTGTGAGGAAGACGTCCCAATGTTCATCATCATGCGCGGAGCGGGCGCTGTTGTCGTGCCACTGTCTAACGCACAAACGTGCGCGGCATATGTTGCAGACATACTGCATTTTTGCTGCTGCTTGACCGGTAAGGACCACAATCAGATCCGGATAGTGCTAAAGCCTATACAAGGCTACTACACCTAATCCGTTTGCGGGATCGGCCAAGTGCAATTACGTCTACGTGTTCAAATACAAAGATGGCAGGGAGCAAGTGATTAAGGAGGGCATCTGAGCGCCGAAGCATGCACAATTTGTCGCCCCGGTTGTAGGGCCGCTTGGTCCTTACATCCATGGCATATTGAATGTTTGTGTTGTAGTGGCGTCTGTAAGTCCTAGGCTGCCAGCCCCTAGGTTTTTATTTCAGGAAAATTTCCCGGAATGCCTCCTTTATTTCCTTTTTCAGCTTTTAGATCCAAAACATGAGTCCAATCCACACTGTTTGCTTGCATTACAATACGCCTTGACACTGCAGCCAGTATACTGCTTGTAACCTTGTTTTTGTGCATCAATACGTGGAACCTTCTTGCGGAAATGAGGATGGAACGTACGGTGGCAAGCATTTACTTCCCAAAGTACTTGCCAACAGAAATGGCTACCATGCGACGACCAAGGGGTGCTTCCCGGACCTCGATTCTGGCCGCATGCAAACTTGCTCCGTGTACCTGGTTAGTCGCCCCTTCCTTTGCCACGGATCCTTGGATGCATACAAAGCCTTTACCAAAACCTGACGATCCAGACAAACAGGCACACCCACTTTCACTGGAGCCTGCAAACCCAGGCCCTTATTTATATTGTATTATTTTGTCTTACTGCAGATGACCCTGTTTTCAGTTTCAAGCCCTTTAACTCTGCTGGTCTGCCTTGTTTCAGATTCAAAAGAACCAGAAGTGTTACTCCAACAGGACTCTGGTCATGCCCTATCTCTTTTAGTTTCATCACGCCTTTCAAACTGCTTTCTCTCCTGTTGGTAGCCCAGCAATGTTTGATTGCCATTTGTCACTCTCCCTAGGCTATTGGTGCCTCACCTGGCACTGCTTTGCACCCAGGGAATTTTACAGTGGCATGATCTATTTGTACGGGTTCCATTCTTGCGGCTGTCTTTCGAGGAACCTCGCATTGTGAGCAGTTTGTGATGATGCTTTGGGCGGGAAACCGCCATGTCTAAAACGAAAAAGCCCGTCCCAAAACCAAAATTGGCACGTTCTGTGGCAGGAAAACACTGCCCAAGTCACATAACGTTGTATTTTGCTTGCTCATAACTTATTACATTGAAAATGCACATGATCCGAACTAGGGTAGGACATTAGGATATCCATAGGGTAGGGTGATTCAGCTGTCGTTCCGTAATCTAGGAGATCATGACATGAAGGCCTGTGGCACGCAAATGCGTCCCACAGGCCCTGCCAGCAGACGCACGCGCACCCCGTAAGATTGGCCAGATGGGCGCCTGAGTACAAGATTTCAGAACCGCTCGAACAAAAGAAGTATGTCAGCTGCTCATTTGCAAAAATCCTGAATATGTTTTCTGCTGGCACGTTCTGTGAGACGCAATTGCATCCAACTTTCTGTGCCTGCTGCAGGATGTGCGACTGCAGAACGACGCTCCGAACAAGCTTCCGGACAATTCATCGGACATAGAAGCTTCACGGGTAATGTCCCTTGTAGAGGTAGGTAGGTAGGTATCTTCGGGAGCTCGGGATGCCTCCTTTGACAATGCAGGAAGAAGGTCTTACCAAGCGGACGTCCTGTCTCTCCCACTGCCCTATGTCAGGTGCCTCTGAAGCCGCTCCCGCAGCTGCTTTGGAAGGCAGTGTCGCGGCAGCCCGGTCCAGGTGTCCCAGGTGGGATGGTGTCCCCACATGTGTCCATGAGTAGGGCCACATGCTCCTTCCTTTGGGCGGCAGCTCTGGGGGCTGCCAACCCGTGTGGAGTATCTCTCACCACAAGGGGTATTGCTCCCGCTTGTCTACGGTACGATCGCTCCACCCTTGTGGCATGAGTTGCGGGGCCACTCTGCTTGGCAGGCAACACCCTCCTGGACTGTGTACCGGCTCACCTGTCACATGTTGCTTCCATGGCTCTGGGTGACGTTTGCCATGGTCCCCGATGCAGCCCGGCCGGGCTCCGACCAGTGGGCTTGGAGTACCGCTCCTCCCACTGGCCCGGTGGGTCGGCTGGGTCGCCCCAGTGTGTCCAACCCGTGGGGTGTTGTTTCGTTCTCGTCCCTTGGCCACCCTACGTGTGTGTGGTGTCCTCGGCCACTTGGCTCCTGTTCACCGGTGCGCCCGCTCGGTCTGTTGTGTTGCGTCTGCGGTGTCCTGGGCCACTTGGCTCCCGTTCACCGGTGTGCTCGCTGGGTGTGTTGTGTTGCGTGTGCTGTGTCCTGGGCCTCTTGGCTCCTGTTCACCCCTTTGGCTGCTCGGTGTGTTGCTTTGATTGTGCGGTGTCCCTTGTTGATTGCTTGCCAAAACTTGGTTTAACTGTGCGTTCACTATGCGTTAAATTGCTGTAATGCGCCATGGCTCGCAGTAGCGCCCCAAGCAGCGGCACGGCGATTCTGCATAATACAGGTATTTGCACAGTGTTGCATTGCACAATCCGTACAGAACAACGGGTGTTTACGGCTTTCAGGAATAAGGGGAGGGCGGATCGCTGCAGCTGCATACTCAACTGACACCTGGTCGCTCGTTGTCTCGCATTCGCGTCCCACAGCGCGGCACAATCAGTGTGGGATGCCGACCACCCTTGTCTTGTTGTTTGCAGTCATCAGACCAGCGCGATCCCTTGTCTCCTGCGTCTCAGTCAGCAGACTAGCGCAATGCATTAGCAACCGACACCGGCAGCCAACAAGAAGGTTCCGCTAAGGTTGTGTTGCATTGTTTTGTCTCACATTTGCATCCCACAGCGCAGCACAATCAGTGTAGGATGACGAACACCCTTGTTTGATGTTTGCAGTCGTCAGACAAGCGTGATCCCTCGTGTTCTGCTTTGCAGGCACCAGACGAGAGGGATGGATCAGCGACAGACACTTCGTAAGGTGCTGAAAGACAAAGCGACGAGGACTCAGCTGTAGAGGATGCGAATTCTGAAGAGTCTGGGGGAGCCCATGGGGTTCACTCAACACTTGACACAATGATTGCGAAATATCCAAGACTGGGTGTACTGTTGTTCTTCTGTTTTGTCCTGTGTTCTTTTTTGTTTTGGACAAAATCAACCACACTGCAAACAGTTGCGCAGGAAGGAGCACTAGAAACATTAGGAACCCTGGGTTGGCCGGTCGAATGGGACAACATTTACTTGTTATTGTGCGTGCCATTTTTTATAATCGTCAGAGGGTCCCACAAAGAGTTGCATTGAACCCAAATCACAGTGAACAATGGAAATCAGTAGTGGGTAATCAATTTTTGCTCAAACAAATCAATGCTAAGACTCCCACAGTGCAACGTGCAATTGGCCGGTAGAATGGGACACCTTTTGCGTGCCATATGACTTGCCAACTGTCATATTCATGAAACGGTCGAGGAGGAAACATGATCCTTGAAGGATGAAAGCACACCTTTGAAGCCCACCGCATGGTAACTGTGTTGGCCAGCATTCAGTAAGAGAATCACTTCATCTATGTGCTATAGGTGCAATATAAGTTGGCAAGTAGCATGGGACGCATATTTCCTGCCACACTACTTACCAATTTCATTATCACAAAAAGGCAGAACATATTGTTTATACTTTCAAAAAAGGATTTCTGCACATGCTGTACCAGCCATTGTCTTTGGAAAACAATCAGCGTTTCAGCAATGTAGGCCGAGGCTCGCCACATTAAGTGGATTGGGGGTCCCTTTGAGAACGTTACCCACCCTAAAAGCCTAGGTGGGAAGGAGCCCGGCGAGACCTTCGTTTACGGCGATGTTTTTCGGGCAGTAATATATGTGCGGCGCGTGGGGTCATTCTACCTACTACACTGTGCGGATGAATGTATGGTGGGAAGCTGGGCCAATAGGACTCTCTGACAATTGGGCCGGAGCGGCCTGGTGGTATTCCGATGATCTCCAGTTTTGCCTTCCTTGTCGAGGGGGAACTGTACCTGCGGGGGAAGCCTACACTTCTGCAAGACTGGCCCAACGGAGCCTCTCAACGGGGAGAGGGGATGTCTAGGAAGTACCACGGCCTCCTGAAGCTTGAAACCTCCTCAGTTTGGTTAGGAACAATAAATAGATAGGCACAAGGAGATTAGTTTTTCTTCTTAAGCTGGGACAGGGTCTCAGCGCGGGTTAGTAGCTGTCTGTCCTTGTTCTCAGCGAGGTAGCAACGAAAAATGGGGTTGATACTCCCATCTGGTTGTACAAAGACTGCCGTGGGCTCCCAGGTTACCTCAGGTAGCCCATAGCCATCCCACAGGGTAAATAATTTCGAACCCTGTTTATACTCGTGGCGTGCAATACCCGCAACCACGTAGTAGCCCTCGACTGTCAGACAGAGGGCGCTCATCCCCGGACGATTCGTCAGGGGACCCGTAATGTCTCAGCTTTTTAGGTGCACATAACAGCTGTCCACCCAGGCGGGGACTGCACCTCAGATGGATCCCGGATCCATTTATCTTCATAAGGCGGCATGGCCCAAAGAACGTCAACAAGTGGGCAATCGCGAGTGCTGCACCAGTACGAGGTCTCCTACGTTGAAACTGGCAGGACGCCTTGTGAGGTTACGCCTTGTTAGCTCACGTTCTCGAATGTGTTTCGGATTAGCTGTAGCTAGGTTGACCAGGTCCTGCCTGTGTTCCAGCCAATCCCCTACGGTGCTCTCGTAGTCCTCAGCGAAGGGGAATGGCAAGCAAGGTGAGAAGAGGCAAGGTGTGTCCACCCTCCTTGGGGACAAGCCCAGCCAGAGTTAGGACCCCTAACTGGTCCCGCCCCGCGGGGTCCGACCCATCTTGGCAGTGTCTACCATACCCGTACGTGTGCTACATATGTTGGTGTGTGACTCACGTCTGTCCGGAGCCTGGCTGTTATCATCGGCCTCCACTGATGTCGGACAGAAGTCCTAGTCAGCTAGCGGTACCACTCCTATGGCGGCGAATTTCTGTGCTGGCGCCTATTCTTTGGGTGAACTGCAAACACCCTACCTACCAGAGAGGGAGGGGGTGGCCAAGTGTGCTACGGGCATACAAAACGCCCATTTTTCTTAAGGCCAAAAACTAAAGCACTTCACTGCCCACGAGGAGAACCACGCGGAACAGGAGAAACCACTACGCTACACTCACTAATGCCAGCGCCAGCCTTCAAAGGTAGGTTTAGCACAACCGCACTAAGTCCCTACCAGGCTTGCTGACCCTGATCCCTACACGCACTACTGCATTGTGTTGGCAATGAAGACGCAGGCCTTATTGGCCCTCCGGTGAAAAGGCAAGGCTTCTATGGCCCGACACAGACGCCTTCGCGCGTTTCTCTGACAGGGCTTGGAGGGAGTGCACTTGTGTGTTGAGCGCACAGCATGCAGTAAGCGCTGTCCATGGCCAAGTCGTTGGAAAGCCTCATGTGCATGTGATCTGCGCTGGAGGAAGAAATTTGCTGTAGTGCATCAATTAATCTTCCCTGGTCCACCAGTCAGAGACACACAAAAGACGGTTTGGACCTGGAACATACCAGGCCTCGGCGTATTATACGGGTCTACGACCTGAAAAAAATTCACTATTTCCAAACTGCCCTATCAAGCAAGCAAGCTTTAAGGACTCCGCCCATTCTCCTACAGAACGTAGGGCGGAACCCTGGGTAAAGTTACAAGGGTTATACCGCGAGCACAACGTGTGGTTTACGCCCTGTAACACACTGTGAGCATGCAGGGAAGGGAGGCATGGTAACAGCAAAGCATTTTGTCCTACCATTTAACCAGCATCACCAGCAACCTCAGCCAGGAGGTGGGCTCCTCCTGGGCTTATTACCCTTACTCACCATGCACTATGTGAATGCCGAGGGACAACAATCGCTTGACAAGCCTAAGCGCTTAAATGACCCTACATCGATTTCTATCACCCCTAAGCGATTAATACATTGTCTGTCTCATGCACTACCTGCTTTGTGACCTGCCGGAGACACAGAGAGAGAGAGATCAATGGCAACTCCACAACGCAAAACGAAGCCTAGGGTTTTCAGCAAACCTACTTTAAGACTCCTGCGAGAGCAAGCACGCACAAGCCCTTTCTTTTTTTACCTGTGACCAGCGGGGAAGAGTGAAGTGTTATTGTTTCCAGCAGCAGCAGAGCAGGGACCGCGCGAGTCGCAATCACACTGCAGTCTGCGAATACATTTGAGGCACTGGGATGCCAGTTGCTGTGAACAAAGTGGTGTATAATACTTCGATATCATTGAACACGGTTTTGGTCTTCAAATTTGTTGATTGGGTACGATTTGGTGCTCCCCCTAAAGATTCTGCGCAGAAAGGGGTTTGTCGTATTTTGGGATTTTCGAGAAACAGGACAGTTCCCAAGTCAAACCACAACAAGTGGTAGCCAGTTAGGTGGCGGGGCCGTCATTGTCGTCGACCTCTGCGTTACAATTTTTGACGCCGTCTTTGATTTTAACTTGAAATGGAGCGACCTTTCGACGATGCAGGTATGCTGCACTTTATTCGGGATTGCCCGTTTTGATCCCACTAGCCGTTGCACCACGAGTTTTCAAGTTCGCCAGAAACGGTCATCGCAGATCGCATCGCCAGTTGAGAAAGCGAGTGATCTCCTGGCATATCCTGTGATCTTCACAGCTTGTCGCAGAAGCTCCAAGAAATTCAAACCAAGGTCATCGAATTGGAGCAGTGCATCCATGCGTTGCAGATATCAGCAGCAAACGCCACTGCGGCGACTGATCACAGAGTCGACACTTTGCAGTCTTCAACGGAGAATGCAACACGAACAGCAGTGAGTGAACTCCGACGACTGGAACATGAAGTTTCGCAGTGTTACATTCTTCTCAACGAGTTTGCACAATTTTGGAGCCAACAACCTTCGAATCACTGCCAGTTTCCACCTCAACACCCTCACCCCCAACCACCTTCTTCGAGCTATCCGGAGGCATTCGCCATCTCCCTTTGATCCATCGATGAATCCAGCCAACCCAATGAATGCAATGAATCCTCACGCTCCAACTTTCGAGATCCTGGGTCGCCGAGTTGAATGTCTACGCAAATTGATTCGATTACTGTCTGGGAAGCCAGGATCAGGACACTTTTGAACTTGGAAGGAGGATCTTATGTGAGCCTTCGTCCTGTCAGACATCACTTCACCACTCGATCAAGTCACCACCATACTGTTTCTCCTCGGAGGCGACGCTGTCGAGTATTATCTCATTTTGAAAAAACAGGTACAAGATGACTGTTTTGAGCTCATGCGTGTGTTGAATCAGCGTTTGGATTGCATATCCCATGAGCCAGTGTACATGACAAGAAAATTAACCTTGCGAGAAAGTGAGTTCCCTCGACATGCGGACTACGTGAAGGAATTTTGAACTTGTGTCATCACTTAGAAGGTCAGCACCAGCGACCTCCAGATGCGTTACCTCATCAAATCTCGATTTGTTGAAGGGTTGTTGAGAGAAGCTGTGCCCCGACAGTACATCGTCAAAGTCCGTTCCAAATGGCGTTCAGGGAGACCATTTGGCTTCAACACACTTGTGGAGACCATTGCCGAGGCTTATATGGCAGCCGCCTATCAACTCGAGGAGGTTCAGAACACGTCAAGACCGATGGGAGACACCACGGGTGCTGCAGCCTCGAGGCCTCTGCCTATGATGGTTCCGCCAAATTCGACTTTAATGATGTTTCCTTCAAGTCCTATGCCAACACAGCACATTAATCCTATGCCGACCCCAGCTGCAGCTGGAATGGCTTTGACTGCGCCAGAGCCCATGAATCTCGACACCATCGCCCAGCTTCGAGAGGAGCTACACGCCTACATTGGCGAACGTCGAAATGATCGGTTTAATCGCCAAGATGGTCGAGAAACTCCGCGTTGCAACCACTCTGGGGAGCAAGGGCACTTGGCCCGCGACTGTCAGAAGAATCAACCACCATCTCCAGGAAGAGAAGGTCGAGAGTCAAGACCAGACACGCCTCGAAGAGATCTGAGTCGAGACAGGAAGGGACGATTTTGATCACGCTCCAAGAGCAGAGATCGGCCCACGTCAGCCTAAAAAGCATCTTCAAAGACCATGTGGCGGACATCCTCTCCTTGGAAAGAGCTGAACTCTGCCATCAGTACCAACAAACCCGAAAAGAACCAGACACTTGGGAGTGTCAACGTCGAAGGAACCGAACCTGAACATGCCACTCTGTTCACAGTTCGAGAGCGCATTAGCGCACGTCGTGAGGACTCCTTTGACTCTAGACCTAGTCATGTTAGTCGACTGTGACGCAACGAGTGGCGTAGAATTGTTAGTCGACTGTGGAGCAACGAGTGACTTCATGTCGATGCAGACCGCAAAGAGGGGGCGACTTCCCCTCTATAAACGTACCAACACCGGACACGTCGTAACCGCCGGAGGTGTCCAAGTCGAAGTGCGATACTACACGAGAACTTATGTTCGAGTTGGAGACTTTGTGTTTCGACATCACTTCAAAGTTTTGGAGATTCTACCGGAAGTGGTGCTTGGGTTACCATGGCTTCGAAGCTATAACCGACTGTCAACTGGAAGGAAGAGTATGCGGACGTACGGCACGGGACAGGTTCATACCGATTGTCCTTTGACGATTCCAGACATTCCACCCAACTGCGGTTGCAGTTCTAAGTTGGATCTTCTTTCGACACTTTCATCCAGTACCTCGAAAGCAAGTCCGGTTGGGAGCCCTACACCACCTGCCATTGAACGCCCTGACCAACACTCGTCGACACGTGCCAAGAGCGTTGCTGACACACTCGATGAATCCGAAACGGAAGATGCCATCACCGATGAGCAGTGCAGCGACATGGAAATCAAGTACATTCCGTTGCCAAAACTTAAACGGGAGATCCGTCCAGTTGATCTCACCGGTGATCAAGTGTTTCTGTGCTGCATGCCTCGACCCGCAGTGCCGGTACATCAAATGTACAAGATGCAAGAGAGCAGTGATGATGACGGGCTTGACCCCGTTCGACGCAAGTTTGACTATTCGGATACATAAATGGGCGGGTCTCTACGATCGGGAGAAAGTGGAGTCGAAGACTTACCTCCGCATCAACCTGGGAGAGACCCCGGAATACGCCTCTATACAGAAGACAATCCACCATCGGTACACCCTTACAAAATGGACATGAGCCACTTGCATGAGCTTCGACGACAACTGGACAAGTTACATCGATCTGGCCGAAAGCGACCATCTTCAAGTCCCTATGGGGCCGGCTGCCTGCTGGTGAACAAAGCGAGTGGTAAATGGCGTACGTGCTTCCACTACCGAGCGTTGAATACCCGAACTGTTCCAGATTGATATCCCTTGCCTTCGATCCAATCCATACTGAGTACACTGGGGGGTTCCACTGTCTTTTTGAAGATAGACCTTGTCAGTGGGTTCCATCAGATTCGAATCCATGACGAAGATGTCGAAAAAAACCGCCTTCAACACGCAGTTTGGGGCCTTCAAATGGGTTGTTACGCCCTTTGGCCTCTGCAATACGCCGTCAACGTTCCAACGTGTTGTAAATGACGTTCTTTGAGACCCCTTGGGAATCTTCGTATGGGTCTACATTGACGACATGCTCGTTCTCTCGAAGGATACTGAGGAACACCAACGACACATCGATTTGGTACACGAACTACTAGGTCGATATGAACCATTCCCCTGTTTCGATGAATCAACGTTCTTCCAGGCTCGAGTACCCTTTTGCGGATACAACATGCATCAAGATGGACTACACATGGATCCCGAAAGGATCAAGGTCATTCGAGGTTGGTCACCGCTAACCACCGTTCATGAAGTTCGACAATTTACCGGGTGGGTGGATTTTACCAGCAGTTTGTCGAAGGATTCCAGGCTGTAGCGGTCCCTCTGACCGCAATGTTCAAAGCAGACTTCGAGTGGGAGTGGACAGCCGTGCACCAAGCTGCCTTCAGCAAGCTGAAGCAAGCAATTATCAATGCGACACATCTCAGTGCCATCGACCCCCGGCAGCCGTATCACCTGTACACCGATGCTTCGAAAGATTGCGTGGGGGCCACGCTAGCACAGTGATGTGCGCATTGGAAATACAAGGGACATCTTCGACCTATTGCCTTTATGTCGCGGACGATGCAAACTGCTAAAACTCGATACCCAAACCGAGAAAACAGAGTTATTGGCCATCGTGCTAGCCTTGAAGCAGCGGTTTCATGTACTTCGAGGACAGCAGCAGGCGCATGTGCACAGAGACGACGAAAGCCTTCATTATCTTAAGATGTGTCCTCGACTGCTGACACCACGACAAGAACGCTGGTCCCAGTTCCTCGAAGAATACAACCTCCCATTGTGGTATGTACCGGGTCTTGAAAATCCACCAGCGGACGCCTGTTCCTGCCTGACTTCGCCACAGTTGATGGACATCGAAAATGCTACACGTACACGGGCCTTCGTGGTCCCTTTGGTCGAGAACTGGGTTTCAGCTGAAGGAGAACAGGTTGATGAGTTCCTACATGTGCTTGGAGACTCGTTCTCACAAGACAAAGTGTGGCCCCAGCCATGCCACCACCTGTACGTGTCACTCCGAAGCGGACGCTCCTTGGGGAAGGAAGCTGATGTTGACTTCGACTCCGTCCCAGCCCTCCAATTCGGGACTGAACCAGTCGTCGAGCAGGAGAAACCGGAGCCATAGCCGTCGGACAAGGCGCTGGCCGAAGATTGGCACCAGCCTACAGCACCTCTGGACGGCGCTGGTAATGAGGTACCAGACATGTCGACTGACACCGATGACCTTTCCGAGGTAGACATGGACTGCCCCCTTCGAGTTACCTTTAGCAAAGTACTTCGATATGCCCAGATCTTGACGGAACTGATCCGCTATCGACGCCATAGAGACAGTACACTATAGCAAGTTCCCTTGCACAAGGTCGACAGAACACACCATACCCTTCGTGTCTTAAAGGTACACACCGTCGTGTACACCGACACTATCAGTGTGAGGATTTGACTTCGACAGCTGTGTGGGCAGCAGCATATACAGAAGACCCACATACGAGACACATCTACGAAGTCGCGGTTCTAAGCCCTACGGCACGACATCAACTCGAAGACGCCAAGCTGTCCTTCGATGATGGTACCTTCTTGCACTTGTCGACAATGGGCAAGCGTGTGCTTGTACCCCGAACGCTCGTCACCTCGATTGTGGCCATGTACCACGAGTCCAAGTTTTACGGCCATTCGGGAGTACTTCGCACCATGGCATTGATCAAACGCGATCACATCTGTTCCCATCTTCGACATTACGTGCAGCGTTACATCTTGAGTTGCGATGTGTGTCAAGCGGCTAAGTCACGGCATGCGGACACCCCCAAACCGCCTAGGCCCTTGCTGGTGCCCGACACCAAGTGGCATAGTGTGTCCGTCCATTGGGTTTCAGGACTGCCGTCGACCATGCGAGCCCATGACGCCAACATGACTGTGGTCGACCGGTTTTCAAAACGTGGAATGTTCATTCCTTGCCGAAAAGACATGACGGCCCATGACCTCGCTTACGTGTTCCTACGCAAAGTGATTCGACTCAAAGAATGCCCTCGACAAATTTTTTCGGATCGAGACAAGCTGTTGGAGTCCCAGTCGTGGAAAGAGTTGCCACAGCGTTTCAAAATCGGGATGCACCAGGCGGTGGCCAACCGTCCTCGAGGCAAGGGCCTGGTAGAGCGCAGCAACCAGTCGATCCTTCAACGCTTGCGGACACACGGGATCGTCGGCAGCAACGAGTGGGATGTCGACCTTCTGTTCGCTGAGATTCGGTTTCACAACCTGACATCGAACAGTCTTCGACTGTCTCCGTTTGGGATTGATGAGGGTTGTACACCCCATTTCCATTGAATTTCCCCTGAATGACTTCCCACGCACATGAATCTTCGACTGTGAATGATTACATGCACCGAGCTGAACGTATCTTCGATTCTGTGCGTGCAATGCCTGCTGAGGAACGCCGACGCCAGATGCATGTGGTTCTGCAAATGGACCGACACGTTCGAGTGCCTGAGGTTGGAGAATGATGGTGGGTGTTGGTACCCGAATACCGACACAAAGGGAAACTCGCTCTTGTTTGGTGTGGCCCATATCAAGCTCTTGAGGTGCTCAACAAGGGCAAGAACGTTAAACTGGCCATCGCTGCCCCCTTCCATGGGTTGCGCGTTTTTCATCGCGACAGCATAAAGCGCTACATCCACCGGGAGGGACAGCCAGTGTGGGAATTCTCGGTCACACCTGTCAAGACTGGAGCTTCCCCTCGACATGTTAAGATTCTGGCTAGACGTTGAGTGGGGTCTTAGAAGCGCCGCACATTGCTGTACCGGTGTGAATGGGATGACGACACGTGGTCTTGGGAGTCGAGTAAAGCTCAGTGCATCGACAACAATAGTGATGGTGCGGAAGCCCCAGTGACGTCGAACTCAGCTCGCCGCTGTCGATCAGTTGCGTCAGCCCCCGCCTGACCGAGTCGGTCACTGGCACTGTTCCCGGCAACGAACTACAGCCAGTTGGCGTACACCCATAGTTCCTACAGGCAGAGAACGCCCCTCATCGAAAGGAGGCAAAGGAGCTTCGAACCACCATGAAGGTGTGTCCTCGCGAGGGACATTTGCCTGAGTAGCACGAAGTGGTCGAATCGTCTTGTCAGGAGGCACGACAGGCTTGGAGATGCTCGAACGAGCCCTGGCCAACTGGCCTATCCTGGAATCGACCTAGGAAGGGGGACCGCCAATCACCATTGACCCAAGGTTTTGTAACTTATACGGGTACCCTCCCCAGGACCACGCTGAGTACCTTTGACAGCAATGCAAGCGCTTTGAGGAGCCTGGTGCTCAGTCCAATTCTTCGGAGGAATCGGTTCATTCACAGACAGAGTGGTTTGATCCCAAGGAACACGAGGATCTACCTTGTTATACGGGATACGACCGCTGATTCCCTTGCTCTGTTCAGTATCGGGATGGAACCAATCATCCGGGGTTGACAATTTGTGGAAGGGAGGGCCAAACGCCTCCATGAGCGAATCGCCATGGGTCCACAATTCGTGGAGCGGAGAGCCGAACGCCCCCTCGAACGTATCATGGGCCAATCAATGATGACTGTCCAAAGCCCCCAAAATGCAAGTATCCACTCGAACGAACGGATCCACTTCTTACTTCGAGAAGAGGGCGACGATGACCCCTTCAAAGATGGTACCCACGATGGTGGTACCTACAATAATGGCACTGATGACAAATCATTCGCCGCGCAGAGTTGGTTGAGCCCACCGCCCAGCTGCGATTCCGTTCGTCGACCAGAACCGCTGTGGCAGCCATATTATATGGAGCAATACGACCATGACATTAATACCGTCGACCAACTCCAGCACCTGGGCACATTCGGAATGGAGCCGCCCTATCGATTTGGGACGCACGAAGATGACCCACTTGCGAAAGAATATACCAAAACTGGACCCGCCAGTGCTTGTCATTGCATCGAGTGTCACGGGTTGTCAGCGATGAGGCCATCACCTTTTTAGCACGCTCCACGCGGAAGTTGTGTCGTATACAAACGGCACAATTTATGATCTACGCGACATTGTCAACATAGACAGCTGGCACAAGAGTGCGCCGTTCCCCTATGAGACTGTGCGAAGCGTGCCTGACACATCCTTCGATGAAAGCAGAACCCCTGGCAGCTCACCAAGCTACCAATGGTACACGAAGATCGAAGTGGCTTGTCAGAATTTTCGAAGGGCCCTTGTCGACTGGCGGAAATGCAACCAAGAACTTGACTAGGGGTACAGGAACAGTCTCCCAGAGACGAACCTTCCCGACGAAGTCCCACGCCTGAATCAAATGCATCGAGAGATTTGTGGGCTGGACAACCTGATCCATGTCGCCGATGGAATCGACCTGCTCTTCAAGTACCGACGTTTCTGAACAGCAGCCATGATGCGCCCGTCGACACCATCCACCATCTCGAATCTTGGACTCATTCCAGGCCTCCAGAACGTTTGCCAAACGAATGACTGGTTATTCGAAGACCGAGCAACCTTTCTCGCGTATAAGGTTGACTTGCTCCTTCGACGACACTAGCTTCGAGGCCTTCAAGGTACCACTCGACTTGGGTACAAGAAGTACCAATGTGCCCGGGTTGGAACCCAGGACCTCATGGTCCGGCTTCAAGAATGTCATTGACTGGGACAGTCGACTGGTCCGTACGCCTACAATGCGGTCGCACCAGGGGCCCCTATCCATCTGGTTCAGCTGGCAACGATTTACCAGACTGGCCCTGGACACCTCAGATACTACAACGTCCACAAGAAAATTTGAAGGGTCGCATGCCTCAATTCGACCAATGAAGCGTACCTCAACCTTTTTCCTCTCAAAGAAGCTACTGATCTAACTGGACGCCTGGGTACTTCGAAGTATCTCATGTCCCCTTTCCAAGGCGGATACGAAAATGGATGGTATTGGCGTCAAGAAGTTCCCTTCCGAAAAGATGTCTTTGTCGATGAACGGCAGGAGCTTGAATCCAGCGGTCCGCTCGCAAGTGACCCGTTTCATCCGGATCCTGTCGGCCGGCGATTCTTCTATTGACATCACTTCGGCGTGCCGATGTTCAAGTACCTTACGCCGATTCAAGACAACTTCAGAGCTGCCCATCGACGCAACGTCCACTGCCGGGACCAAGTTCTCGGGGCAGTCATTGTTCACATGGCCTCGAGCCTTGTGACTGCAGAGGCGGTTCGATTCGCCCTGCAGGACGCTCTCGCCGATCGACAGTATGTGCATCAACACCTCGGTCGACTCCGAGCCTACTCTTGAACAAGCAGTCTCGAGATCATTGACCGATACGCCCTCGGTCCTGGAGTCCACAACATCAGTGCAATCATCATTGCTCGGAGAGTTTTGATCGCCCACACACCGTGGTTTCAAGTGGACAAGCGAACCCGTCAGTTCTACCACAGCAATGCCGCGGGTACTGGTTCGAAGCAAACATACCGATGGACCACCGGTCGAAACGACGGCTTTTCCTTTGAGACCACCCTCCGAACAGATTTATGGAACCCTGCCATCGGGGATTTGTTGAACCTTTGGGATTTCTTTACGACCAAGTCACAGATACTGAGACCAGGACAGTTTCGAGCTCTTGCCCTTCAGCATGTCTTCGTATTCCAGTACAAGTGCCTTGTCGACGGCCGGCCTGGCGATCCCAATCTTCGATTGATCAACCATGGATCTGGTATCCTGATTCAGAAATGTGCCCTTGAAAGCGATATCTGTTGACACTACACGGGCCATGACACCTTCAACTTCACAAAGTATGTCAATTTTAGGTGGATGAATCGTCGATGTTCCTGTGGAGCACGGACTGCTGATTCGACAGTTGGAGTGGCAAGTATTGGCTGATTAGACGGTCGGAGTGCCAAGTAATGGCTGATTCGACAGTCGGCATGCCAGGTAATGGCAATCGACTGCCTTAATATGCCCTGTCGATCCGACAGATGTACAGTCCTGTTGGCTGTTTGTTTCCTGGGCACTTAGCCTCGATAGCTGTGCCCAATGTTATCCCATCTCGACGAGCCCACAGCCTTGCTGTGGGTAGCGCCGTACCCTGGCGAGGCTTCTGCAGCTTCCGCCAAGACGTGGTCAATGGCAAATTCGAACACGGCGCGTGAATGACGCGCTGAAGACAGGAATACGCTGCACTCGACCCCAGTCTATGGGTGTCGATGACTGTTATGCTTCAGGAAACCAGCACACATCGAGGTCGAGAACGTTTTTTCTTCGCTGGCGACTGTCTGTTCAGTCTTCGACAGTGCGACACCCGTCCAGAGGAGTGAGACCCCTTCGAGGTCAGAGTGGGGGTAGTGCTATGGTTTAGAGCAGCAGCAGCGCAGCGAGCGTGCGAGTTGCAATCGCACTGCAGTCTGCGAATACATATGAAGCATCGAGATGCCAGTTGCAGTGAAGGAGGTGGTGTCTAATACTTCAATATTTTGGAACAGTGATTTTGTCCTCAAATTTGTGAATGGGGTTCGATTTAGTGCTCCGCCTAAAGATCCTGCGCGGAAAGAGGTTTGCCGTATTTTGGGATTTTCAGGAAAAGGACAGTTCCCAAGTCAAACCAAAACAGCAGGGATGCACAGACAAAGCACCACAAGGTGTGAATGCCCGGTCTACTACCCCCAGATTTGTGCCAAACGTCTTCGTTGCACGCAGGCGACCTTTGTGGAATACCCTTTCGTAGGCACATCATTTACGGTACATTACACTGTTTTTCAAGGGTACCTACAGTGTGGTAAGCTTCCATGAACGATGAGACTGTCATTTGCGGGTTTGAAGCTTTTGCTCAGATAGTTTCAGGGTAATTTGAGCTTTCTCCCTTGGTCCTACTAGATTGATCAAGTAGTACTCAAGGGGGGGGGGTAAGAAAAGGTCAGCGCCATGTCTGTCTTGACTTTATCGGGCTTGCGGCGCTTTATGTGGCATTTATCCTCATAATGCCTACGCTTGCCGCAATATCCGCACACTATCGTGCAGCGGAAATGGTCTTCGTGAATTCCCTGCTCACCATCTTTGGTTTTCTGCTTGTGCTGCAGTTGGAGCAGGCAGAAACTTGGCCCATCGCAGTAATCCGCGTGGCAGGGTCCACCCCTATCGTCCGTAGGACGACAGTAGAAAAGATTAGGGGCCCCATTACCATTGGAGGGGGGGATTTCCTTCATATGTTCCAACTGCCCACCACGGCCCTTTCCAGGGTTCGAGTGGGGTTGAGGCGACCTCCCTCCAACACCTCTTTCAGCAGGGATCTCCCTTCGCAGATATTTGCGCACGTACTTGTCCATGGTGGAGTTATTCTCCCTCTTCATCGCCAGCTCCATCAACAGATCGACTAGGTCATCATAAAAGTACGTCCCAGCTTTCCTCTTCGACGTCTCCCTACAGTTCTCCAAGGTGTTCGAAGGATTGTTCTCTACGAGCCACAGGTGAGGCTCTGTATGGCCATAGGACGTGGGGTTCATGCGTCCCATGAGCTCTTCCAGCCCTACCACAAATTGTGAGATACGTGCAGCTGTAGGGAATTCGGGGAGTGAAGGCAACTCTTCAGTCTCATAAATTGGGTACATCTGTTCCAGGTATTTCAAGAAGTCGCCCCAGTTGGAGCTCTTCCTGATGGCGGTCTTCACTTGCCGCTCCAGAAATTTCTTTTTTGCACAACTTCTTGATGAGTTTGCACTTAATCCTGACGTCAGCATGTTCCTGACCTGCGAGGATTTAAAATTCAGAGAAGGCCTCAGCCTACTGGGGCGAGTGTTTGGGATCAAACTCAGGATTGTGTACCCGTACACAACCAACAAAGTCATCAAAACAACACAGCAGTCACACACTTTTAAATATCAATGACGGCGAGTGGCAGATCAAGCCGGCAAATTAGCCGGAGTCATGTATTCAATTTGGCACTCACAAGGGTTGGGGAGACAGTTTCAAAAATAGCAAATCACTATAGAAGGATATCCAGTGCAACATTCATTTTAGCGCACATAGTCAGGGCATCAAACACGCCTATCAAAATGTCGCTGGATGACGCACCTGCAGCGTAACAGCGACATTCCGCCTTTCAAATGACACTGTAAATGGCATCTTACACAACAACCAAACCTATTGATGCCATTTTGTGATGGGAAAGTATAGGTGTGCACAAATTCAAACCCAACTTCTGCCACGGTCACAATGGCCAGCCCCGTGGGTGCACACTCCAATATGAAAGCAAAGAGATGTGTACACTAATCACTGCATGATGATGGCATGGTCCACCACTAGCCCAGCCTGGGGAAAAAAGTATTCGATGACCAACTATGGGAATATTTTGGGCAATCCTAACTAGCTGGCTTTGCGCTCCCAAGAGCAGCAAATAACAGCAATGCAACTGCCGAAAATGGGGCATCAACAAACGTAAGGTAAAGTGCCCAAATAGTGCAGCACTTCATGCTTGCGGGAATTGACAATTGCCGCAAGGCCAGAATCGGGTTGGAACTTATGTTCGAGGTAATTAAAGGACCAAAAAAATTCTTTCCTGTTTTTCTATGTAAATCTGCTAGAAGCTGGATTTCACGTCCGGTAAATTGCCACAGTATTCGCGCCGCCGCCTTACGTGCCTTGATTGTCATCGCCTTTCCCTGCTGTTTCCTTTACGATTCTTTTGCAGAAATGAATGTAACAGTACAGAAAACAACTCAACTTAATTATCCCGTACGTCTGTCATGATTGTTGCAGTCTCCTACCCTGATGCCTCTTCCTTTGTGACTTATGTTCATTACTGCACCTTACCCTAACCGGGACATGTTTTGCAGAGTTTACATGTTCATATGACCATTTGTACATGCTTTCGTTCCTTTGTTGTTTAGACCTCAAAGGGGTTGCTTCGATTTTGCAATCCCGATGGATGCTCACTGAGTTTGAGTGCATGTGAGTGGTCTTCTTCTTGTGCTACGCTTAGGTGCAAGAGAGGAGGCCGCATGGGCTTGGAGAGGGTCGACCCGGGGACGGTAGCCCCGGACGAACAAATCGAAGCATCGACCAGCCCCACATCCCGAGCGCCATCAGTAAGCCGCAAATTAGGCCCCTTCTCCCCGGGAAGTGTCAATCCCTCGGAGCTGGACTTCAAAGAGACCATGGATGCTCTCACCAAGGCCCTTATGGAGTTGGAAGAGTCCGGGAGAGAGCGCCTCACCATCCAATGCGGCATGGCGCGCCTCCCTATCTTGGAGGACTTCGTCATTGACTTGGGTCCTGGCCTGCAGGGATGCAGGCCAGCCCTGACCACCGAGGAGCGCTTGGAGTCCATGGAGAAGAGGATCTCAGTGATGGAGGAGGCCGTCAGCGCCCCCCAACCGACCTTCTCGAGTCCACCGAGCCCGGCAACCCCAGCTCAGGACCACCCCCTGAGCCAGGCGCCTCAATCCCAACAAGGGGAGGCCCTTATCTCAGTGGCCACCCCCTCGCAGCCCTGGAGGCGCCCATCAGTTGAAGGGCAGCCCCAATGTTCGCTGCCAACTCAACAATGGCTGGCGCCTACGAGATCAACAAAGAGATCATGGGAACCGCGGACACCAACAACGGGGGCGAGCACCCCACGCTGTTGTCGCCGAAGAGGATGTCGAGCGGGCTGACAAGTGAAGAGGCGACGACAACGGCGAGGGCCCAAACCAGCCCCAAGGGCCCCGTTGCCGGCCCACAATGACTCCCCAGTCCTGAGCGACGCCCCCGAGGTCCTGAATGACCCCCCGTGCACCGCCTGGGCTGGGATGGGGCCGAATTAACCCCATTCAGCCCCCCCAGAGGAGCTCATGGAGTTGACCACCGCAGCCGAACCGCAGAGCCCCGTGGAGGACCCCTTGGACTTCAGGGATGTCCGCTCAGGGGTCAAGGAGGCTGAGAAGGATGCCCAATGCGCTCCTTCAGGGGCTGAACAGGCCGAAGAGGCAACCACGAACGAGCAGGGCACTGTGGAAACCCGCCCCTGCCCTGAGGAGGTCCCCAAGACCGTGCAGGACCCGCTGACGATCAACTCCAGCCCTGTGGAGGCTCCACAGCCCGCGCCACAACGCTCGCTCCATTGCCTCCAACAGTTTTGGTGATTCACCGCTCCCGAGTGCTACAACCTGATCTGAAGCCCTTAGGATCCGCCATGCGGTGGATGTGCCTGCGGTTGCACTCAGGTGCAACCGGATGACCTACGGGGAGTGGTACTACCCTGCCAAGACGCGCAGTAAATTATATGCAGGTCTGGTTTCTGGTTTTCAGCCCAGTCTGGATGTTTTTAGGGGTCCCTGTGGGTAACGGGGAACCACCAGACTGGAGCAGAGAGCAGCAGACCTGCAGGGTGTTACTTTTTGTGTTTGTCAGCAGGATTGATCCATGTTGGGCTTGAGCCATCGCAACCGGTCTATGCCACTGTTGTACATAGGAATCAGTGCAATGGCCGATTCTGAGTGTCTTTAGGGGTATGTCAGCCTACGATGGCCAGAGCCCCAGAAAATCTGCAGCTGTGCTGACGTGGGGCCTGAGCCGTTGCAATCTGCCTGTGTCCAGTTTCTTTCACTTCCCTTCTCAGTGCGTAGGTGGATAGAAATGCCCTGTAGGGGTGAACGGCGACCGGGGCAGTTCATCTTCCTGATAGGTTACCAGTTTCAGCATCCGAACCTGCCCCCCCTTGAAAATTAAGTGCCGCAGGGGAGTACCCAAGTTCATATGGGACCTGTACCTCATTTTTCAATGCCTCATTGGTACCATCGACTGAGTGCCATGGACCTGCAGTAGTGAGGAGTAGACCAGGACGCCCTACCCCTGTGGGGACTCCCCGCGGCGCATGTGCCAGCTATGCTGCCATGGGACTGCCAGGTCACAGAGTGGAAGGGAGCCCCGTGTCCTATCACCAGTGGGACATTACGCTCACTCTGAGCTGCGGACTGTGTGGGTATCCACATGGCATTTCCGTGCCCGGAGGTTGCACAGGATGTGGCTGATGATGGGAGCAGTGGGCTAAGGGCAATCGGAGCGCATATCTGCGCAAGTGGGGCAACCAGGCAAGAAGGGACCAGGTAAACCGTGAGCACCACAGCAAGGCACAGTGCCAAGGAGGGGTTGGAGTGGCGCGAAGCGCTAGAAGCCGTTGGGGAGGGGGATGACCACAAATGGAGGGGGAAGGCCTCCACCACGGCAGCCCCACAAATATCTTGAAGGACAGTGGGTGACTGACCCTGAGGAAGGCAAAGCATGGCGCGCCCAGCAAGGGGACCTGATTTTCAGGTGTTTTTCATGCCATTTACGGACCCGCCACAAGGACGGTACCCAGGCAGCGACCTACGAGTCGCGCCAGAGGAATGGAGGTGGGTACGGCGGGATTTACCCCGCATGAAGGCGGCGCCAGGGGTTGGACGCCTTCAGGGTGCCAGCCTCCCACAAGGGAGGCGGTGTTGGGACACCAGAGGGACTTTACCCTGAGGTATGGCTGGATCTGGGCCCTGGGATCATGGACCCTATGCCTTAGCCCTGCTGATTGGGTACAATATGCCCAGGATGCCATCGACTGAGTGCCATGGACCTACTGACTGGGCGTAAGATGGCATGGAGGCGAAGGTAGGGGGTGCTCTGTGGAGACCCCCCTCAATTTCAGGATGTCATGACAGGCCAACCCACTCAAGACCCATCCTTTCCGTTGCTTATTGGGTCTGAGTCAGGGATGCCCAGCGACAAGCGGTTGGCTACCCCGATGGTTGGACGTCAATCCCACACACACAGCCGTGAACACACAATCAGCAGGCAAGGACGGAATGGAGAGACCCCGACCGGTTTCGCAACCACCAGCAGGGACCCAATGTGAAAGTGGTCCTGATACCACGCCCATTTGTCGGAAGTGCTGAGCAGTTTGCTGCCATTGACTCCAGCAGGGATCACACCTGATCAGGGCTTGAGCGAAGGACTGAACGAGGTCCAAAGAGTGACTGGGACTACCCCTGAGAGCAGTTACCCAGAGTTCCCATCCATTGGATGGGGCTATGCTGACAGCATATCAGTCCTGCTTGCCCCGTCTGGGAGTATAGCCACCCAGGCTCGGATTTGACAGAGTTCCAGAGAGTGGATTGAATAAGATACTCCCCCTGCTTCGATGCCAGCAAACGGCGACGCACAGCTCGTGGACGCCCTATGCAGTATGATGTTCCTCTTGGCTGCATTGTGCTGTCAGGTGAAGGCACCCCAGTCTGCACAGCCAGAAAAGCCTGAAGTGCCAACGACCAGTGAGCCCTTCAGCTGCAGCGTACGGGTCCTGGCAGCTGTGAAGGACTGTGACCGGACCAAGGAGGCGATGGTCGACGACATCCACTCATTCTTTTTTCCATTCCCCAGTGGGCATGAGCGTGGTGCCATGAACATCAGTGTCATGGACCTTAGGGATCCTCAAGACGATGTCCTGCCGTCCAGCTTGGCCCCAACCGGGGCCTCTTAGGAGACCACGGCAAACCTTCCCATCACTCCGCTGGAACACCGCAGAATGTGTGAGTTGCCGAGTGGAGTGCGTGTGAGGAGTGTCCTTGGCAGCAGGGGGTCAACAATGTCCTCAAGTGGGGGGCCCCCAGATCCAGCAAGGTCTATTCTTCCCGGGTAGACGGACAATCCACCTTATGGATGCACTCACTCATCGTCAAAGAGTGCCACCACAGTCTTGTGGTTACCCTGCGAAGGTCTGGAGAACCTGCACCCAGTGGGAACCCCAAGTCAACCTGAGGGGAATCCCCGGTCTGGAGCTCACCAGCTCACCAGCGCCCACCCCATCCGGCTCCGCACCGAAGAGAACAAGGCCCACACAGGCACCAAATACACTGAGGAGCTCCCCCCGGAGTGGAGCCAAGGCCTCCCCCCGCCGCGCCTACCCAAACGCCCACAAACCGGCAAAAAGTCCCCGAGCCCCAGTCCCCCTCCCTGACGGGGCAAGGGCCGAGGGCACAAGCCTCCACAGCCCCGGCCCGCCCCCACCGAGGCCACCGTCAACCTCCTCGACCTCAACCAGCCGGCCGTCACATACTGCAAGGGCGCCACAACCGCCCTCAAGAGCTCCCGATGGCACAGGGGCCGGGGTGGGTTCCCCACCTCCTCACCTTCATGGAACAAGGCCTACAACGCGACGACCCCCCAGAAACCACCCCCATATATACCCCGGCCCAGAAAGCGTACAAATGCTACTGGCACAAGGGGACCCCCCTATACGCCCAAACCGGCATCCACGTCAACCTCTTCCACCACCTCAGCGTCCCAGGGAGGCTAGGTGTCTATGAGGTCGTCGGGGACGGATGGCAACTCAACGTCATCAACACCCACGTCCCCTTCGGCGAAGCCACGGAACCCTTCCTCCAAGCCCTGGCCGAGGCATACCGCCAGATGGCCATGCTCGCCCCCACAGTCATCATCGGCGACATGAACGCCGCCCTCACCCCAGCGGACCGAGGGGGACAGGCCACATGCCAGAACCAAGCAGTCCGCGACACCATCGAAATACTGGGGCTCGTGGACCTGACAGCCAACCTCGACGCCCAACCATCCCACTTCCCCCACCAAACAGATGCCGCCCCATCCCGCATCGACGTATGCTATGGCGACCCCACCACCATCATTCGAGCGGAGGCCCGATATGGACCCCTCCCGCCGGGACCCACAGGCCATAGCCCCCTGCACATCCGCCTCACCATCCCCAACCTTCCCCCCAGCCCCCCAGAGGATGCGGACCAAGGCCTACCACCCCCCCTGAAGATGCCCCCGCTGCATGACAAGCATGCCTGGTCCCAATATCACAGGGCCATAGACCGCGCCCGGCGCATCCAACCAGACCCCACCGACCTACTCACAGCCATGCGCACGGCGGCCGTCGCCTGCGGCTTCCAACAACACCCCCACACAGACGACGACCAACCACCCACGGCCCTGGGGGACATGCTGTATGACCTCTGGCATGCGAAGCAACAACTGGCGACCCTCCTCCACACTGACACCCGCCGAACCCGCCGCCAGATACACCACCGCAGGACACGGATAGCCCACATCAGGGCAGACCTGCAGCGGTGGCACATCCACAGGCAACAGCGCATCGCCCAGGAACACGAACGGTATGCGCAACATGAACTCCCCTACAAGGCCATCCGCCACCTTAACGACGCCATGACCGACAACGGCCACCGCACCATCACCACGGTCCGGCAGGAGGACGGCTCCCTCACCAACGACCCAGCCACAGTGCTCCAAGCCACCCAAGACAGCTTCCTCCGGCAACACACCCCCCCCCCAAGACACACTGGACCCAGACACCCAGGCCAAAATCGACCGCCTCCCTCGGGTCTTCAACCACGCCCAGTTGAGGCAACTGGAAAAACGCCCCTTAACCATCCACGAAGTCCGGAAGGCCATCCACAGTCTCCGGCAACACAAAACCCCAGGCTACGACGGCCTCCCTGCAGAGGCATACTACCACCTCCCCGCCCACCTCCTCCGCATCCTCGCCCACCGCCTCTGGGACATCGTCACGGGGCGGACCCCCCTGCCACCAGACTGGGCAAACGTTGTCCGCCCCCTCTACAAAAAAGGGGACTGGGCAAACCCGGACAACTGGCGCCCCATAGTCTGTGCGGTCACGGAGGTCCAAATCGTCTGGACCATCCTCCTACGCCGCATCAACCCCCACCTGGACCCCCAGATACCAGCAAGCCTCTGGGGGGCCATCCCAGGCCGGTCCCCACACGAGGCCATCTTCCTCCAGGACACCATCGCAGACATGGACCCGATGGACCTCATCATCGCCTCCCTCGACGTCAAAGGAGCCTTCCTGAACACCCCCTGGCTCCTTCTAGAAGCGGTGTGGAAACGCCTAGGCCTCCCCTTCTACAACTTCACCTCCGGCTACATCCGCACCCGCAAATACACGGTCCGCACTGGAGCAGGCCTCACCCCCTTCCTGGAGCCAGGCAGCGGGGTCCCCCAAGGGGGAGCAGAGGGCCCCTTCCTGTACCTTCTAGTGACGCTCCCCCTGGCCCTCGCAATCGAGCAGGATTAGCCGGCCTACGCACCCTACCCCCTCCTCTCACCCCTGGTGGGCTTCGCGGACGACACCAACCTCACGGTCGCGCACACCCCACACGAACCCCATGCCCCGGACCCCGGGCCAACGGTCACCCAACAGGCCAATGACTTACTGGACGTGACCGTCTCCTACCTCTCCCACAACAACCTCATCGTCCACCCCACAAAGTCAGTGGCCATGATCAAGGGGTCTGCCACACCTCCCACCCTAGGGCCACGAGGGCCCCCCATGCAAGTCGTGACGACCACCACCCACCTGGGGGGAATCCAGGCCGCCAACCCTGAGGACGCCACCCTCCCTCCCAAGTTGCAATCACACCTCGCCCATCTCCCCAGATATGCGTCCCCGACCACCAAGGCCCTCTCCCTGTCCCACTGGAGCCTGGTGTACTACCTCACCGGGGTCTTGAACGCCTCCATAGGCTTCCAAGCACTCCACCTGACACACCCAACCACCGCCCTCCAGCCGGCCACACGCGCCGTGACCAAGGCATGGGCAGCACACGGGGGCTGGCCCACCTCCATACCCACCCGCGCCATCCGAGCGGCATGGCCCCACTATGGGGACGCCATAGGGGACGAGGTGAAAGCGGCCTACACCAGACACACCGCCCTCCTCCTTCACCGCATGACCCACAACCACTCACCGGAGGTCCGCGAGGTCACCGCAATCCGCCTCCAAGCCGCACAACGGGCCCGCAACACATGCCCCCGCTGGGTACTCCACCAGACGGGCAAGGCCACCAACATGAACACGCGCCTGTGGAACCACCTGCAGCTTCTCCTCCCATCCCCACACCATGCCATACTCACCAACCACACTTGCCCAGAGGAAGGGCCACTAGCGGTCCTCTGCGGGGACCTCCACCATCACCCCAAGGGCACCATCCACACCATAGACCTTGTCGGGGCCTCCATCACCGTAGTATACTTCACCCTCCCCCAAATGCGGGTCCTACACCACAGCGCGGCACACCACACCCCCTATCTACAGCTTCCCGAATGGCCACAATACCGCCTCTTCCACCAGTACCTCACGCAGACGGCACGAGCAGCGGGACGCACTCGACCGGGAAGCAAAGACATGCACACAGCCTACCGAGAATTCACGAAGCATTACCCCCGACCCATCCCAGCGACACCGCCCTACGCACCCACCGGATCGAAACACGAACCCGTCTCCCCGGTGACGGGCCCAGTCCCTCCACTAACCCTACTACTGGCCCCGAATGAAGCCAAACTCACGCAGACCACAGTCATCCACCACGGGGCAAAATGGCGCATACCGAAACACCACATGACCGCCCGAGACCTACCACGGGTCCCCCATGATTCCCAGAGAATGCCACGCACATGTTGGGCCTGTGACCCCGAGGCACCAACCACACCATGGCCCGTACTACACCTCATAGCACGCCACCACACCCACCCCACAACCCACCTACCACCACAGGCCTACGCATGGATAGCCCCATGGTTCCACCGCACCGACACTAACCCCACGGTAGCATGGAACCCCGACCACGCGCCCAAATGGCTCTTCACCAGTACACCCACATGCCCCTGCCCCGACCCGGCAGGAGTCGCCATCCGTTACAGCATGTACGAGCCAGGCAGAACGGGCAAGCACGAGCACCCCTACTATCCGCTGCACCACTCCTGCCACACACCGGAGCACCGAACACAAACCCTCACATGCCAAGACCTAAACCCCGACACAGCCTACATCCTCCACTACATCTACTCCTACCTCACACAAGGACAGCCGGAGCAGGGACTCATAGCCCTGTCCCCCCAAGCGAAACACATCATCTCCAAAGGAATAGGGGTGTACACCTCCCCTATCCTGCAGCCCACAACCAAAGTAGCCCACCTCGCCACGGGCCTTGCCATATACGCCTACCTGCCCATGACCCCATGCCGCCTCCCACAACCATCACCGGCGGACCGGCTCTTCCTCACCGACGCCTCAGGCGAATCCGCCCTCACGCCCATCACCGGGGTGGCCACCCTGCAGCTAACCCACACCGGGGGACACTACCACATGGACCACCACACGGGCCACACCACCTATGGGGCCTGTTCCCACGGGGAGCTAGGGGCCATGGCCGACGCCATCACCGAGATCGCGGCCCACCTACCCGCCCACTCCCCGCACATCGTCCGGGTCTGGTTCGTGGTAGACGCCACTGTCGACACACACCTGCTCCTCCGCATAGCAAGGCAACCACTTCACAAAGCCACCGCGACGAGCCTCGGCACCCAGGCACTGCTGCTCTGGAAAGCCCCTCGCAGCCTTCCCCCCTACGTCCAACTCCACATCGTGAAACAAGAGTCCCACAGACACCAATACGGAAATGGTAAGGTCGACAACCAGGCAGTACACCAGCGCACAACACACCTACCAGCCCTCCAGATCCCTGACCTCGGCCGCAACCACACACACCTCCAACACGTGCCCCCTGTACCCGAGCCCCATCAGACCCCGTACTGGGTACCAGAGGACGCCCCCTATTCCTCCCACGACAGAGCATACCACTACCCCAACCCCATCCAACACCTCGCCCGCGTGCTCGGTGACGCAGACAGCCGGGCGCACATCCAGGAGCTCCAGGACAGACTGCAAGTCCCCCTCTACCACTCAGCGCTGCGCCCAGCAAACGTCCCAGCCCACCTCCAAAAACGACGCATCCAGCTCCTCAGGGAACAACTGCCATTCCTCACCAGGGTCGCCAGATGGCTCGCCCGCAAGCACATCCACGTCCCCGACGAACACACCCGTTGCCCGTGCGACCACACCACCCCGGAGGACTCGGAACACTTCAAGAAATGCCCCTTCCATACAGGCAGGAACACGCTAGTGGGCTTGGTCCCCGGCGGAAACCCTGCGACAACACGAAGGATGGCCAACCCACAGCCACGCACACAAGGCCACCAAACACCTCTTCCGGGACCCGCTGATCAATGAAACCACCATGAGAGGGGCAGTGACACAGGCCCTGCACCGACACCTCACCAAACACACGGAAAGCCCCATGGAGGCAACAGCACACCTCCAGCTAGAGGCAGTCCGCAGAGCAGCGGCCCTAATGGTACACCGCAAACACCTCCTGTTAACAGACGCGGAGCAACTCACCGACCCCACCGCAAGGGAACACATGCAGCGTCTCATCCATTACCATGCCGTGCATGACCCAGACGTCCACTAACCCACTCAGCGCCCCGCACGCGCCCCCATCTCCATCCACAGGTCTCCAAGACACCACCACAGCACCCCGGGACCCGTCTCACACCTAACAAGCCACCCGGCACCGCCCAGGACGGCCCAGCCCAACCAGGGCCAACCATGCATCGACGTAGACGCGCAAGACCCCGGCGGCCCATCCAGCCCACCCCCCCCGGACCCGGGGCACCCCCCCCTCACACCGGCCACTATCCGCGACCCCGACCTCCTCCGAGCAACCCTCAGAGACAGGGCCCCGACCAGCCCCCTGGGCTCGTACCGCCTACAAGAGGACTGGACCAAGCTCACCGTCAAAGCCCTCCGTGACCTGACCACCCCAGGAAGCGGCCTCCACGAGACCATCGTAGACCTCGTACTCTGGCGAGCCCGCAAACACACCCGGGGCCAGCACGTCTGGATCCCCCCCATCGAGTGGGGCCAGGCCCTGACGCACAACACAGGCATCAACCTCACGCGTCAAGGTACCCTACGCCTACGACGGGCCCCAGCGGAGACGGACCACCCAGCGGACCCGAACCGCCCGGAGCAGTGGGAACAGGCCACCGCACCCAACCGCGACACCGCCCTCTGCGCCGCCGGCCTCCGCACCCCAGACGACGACCTCCCCCCCCCACCTACAGACAGTGACCACCCCCCCCGGAGGTCTTGGTTACAGTCCTCGAGCGCGGCCACTACTACTTGATAGCCGCTACGGCTACGTCCCCCGGCCCGCAATGGCTCATCCAGGTGACAGACACCATGTTTGCCCCGGAGACCGCCCCACCAGGGGCAGTGGGGGACCCCACCACCCAGCACAGGGTCCTCAGGGGCATTCTCCAGCCAGGGGACAAGCCCCCAGCCCGCGCCCTGGCCCAAATCACCTCAGGGAAGGCGGGCTACCACCTGGGATTGGCCATGCTCTGCCTAACCCACTGGATCCAGCGCTGCTGGCCACCCACTGGGACCGTGCCCTGGGTTTGGGCCATCCCCACTGCCCACACACAAGTCGAGGCGGGCCGGGACACACGACCAAACCCCCCCCCCACGACCGCAGCAGTTCCTCACCTGCGGGTACCACGCCATCCACAGGGTCCTCAACCGCGCGGGTCTTAGCCCAAAGCTAGCATACCCCCTTCCCACCACTGACCAAGAGGTCCACCAGATACGCAAGCTGGTCTGCAAAATCCTTGCCGCGGCAGCAGAAGACGGCAAGCTTCTCCTCCAAACCGCCCGGCCTACAAGTGCCCACGCAAGCGCGCCGCGGCAAGCGGACACATACATCGACACAGCACACCCCATCGCACAATCCCCGCCCATGCCCCTCCCCTCCCGCTGCTCAACCGGAGACCCACACACGCCCACCATCGCGCGCACCCCCGGGCCCCGCGACACGGGCCTCCCCCACCCGCCCGAAAACCAGCACACGCCCGCCACACACCCACCCGCCGGACACCCTTCACCGCCAACCACACTCGACAACCCACACACACCCGCCGAGGGGAGCCCCGCGCCCCGCGGCACGCCCACCCCACCCAGTGGCCCGCCCACGCCCCCCGCACACACCCCAGAAGACCCAGGCCCACCCCCCCCGGCCCCTGAATGCAGCCCACGCGAACTGTTCCCCCCCGCGGACATCAACCCACACGACCTCGCACATTGCAGGACCCGGGCCCAGCCAAGTCCAGAAGGAGAAGGCCACAGCCCCGCGCCTCCCTCCCCCGCCGCTGCCGACCAGATCCGCCCGCCGGGCCGCCAGGTCACAACCGGGCCCCCCCAGCCGCCCGCCCCCAACCTACAGCCCGAGCACATGCCCTCCATCGTCCCCGCCGTGGCCGCAGCAGAAGCCGCCGCCCACAAGCCCGCCCGCATCACAGCCCAACCCGCGTCCACCACCTCCTCCTCATCCTCAGCCTCGTCCACCTCCTCCACCTCATCTTCCGACCCCCGCCTCCCCGCCGCCCTCATCCTCAAGGCCACGGCAAAGGCCAAGGCTGAGGCCGCACACACCGACCCCCCCACCCCCACACAGGCGACTCGGGCACCCCGGCAACGCACCGGGGCGACCCCCGACCCGACATCGGCGCCCTCACACCTCCGGACAGAGGTACTCCTCAACCTGGAACCGGACCCCAACCCCAAACCCGACCCCAAACCCAAGCCGGCGCCCACACGAGCACACACAACACCACAAATGCAACGACACAAACCCACCCGACACCACCCCCGCCCGGACCCTCGCCCAAGCCAGGACCCCCCGTCCACCGCAACCCGCGCCCCCCTCCCGCCGGCACCCACCACCACCGCAGAGGCGGTCACCCAGCACGGCCCCGTCCAAGCCCTCGTCTGCATCCCCGTCACCAAGCGCCCCGTCATCCATCCCCCACACACCACCACCACCGCCGGCCAAACCGACCCAGGGACGTGGGACCCCTCGACCACCGTCACCGTCAAGCCCGGCCCCCAACCCGGCCCCCCTGCCCACCACATAGTGCCACCCCTGGGGACTGCCCGCGATGCCCAACCCCCCACCCCCACAAGGGGGACCGGAAAACCCACAAGGGGTCCATGGGCCATACCCGCAACACCAACCCCACCACTACCCACACCACCACCACCAGCGGCCCCACCACCACCACTACCAACACCACCTCCACCACTACCACTGCCCACCGCCCTACCCCACCGGGCCACAACCCCCCGTGCACGAACAGCACCAGCAGATGGGATGGCAGCCACCGAGCGCTCCACCCGCATACCCCACCTACCGCCAGGGGCCACCCTCCCCGTACCAGCCACCCTCCCCGTACCAGGAACCGTATCCGTACCCCCCCGGCCACCACGTCCACGCCGAAGGGGGCCCCCGGGCCCAACCCCGCCAAGGACAGCCACTCGACCCATACCACCAGCCGCTGCCGCCAACACACCCCTACGTGGCGGATCCATGGACGACGGGGGACCTCCCCCCCCCCCCCCAGTACCAGGCGGCACCGCACGAGGCCCCCCAGGGGCCGCCGACGCCTCCAGACTGGCCCGACTCGGGCGATGAGGCCCGGTCCCGCAAACGGCGGCGCTCCCGCTCCCCCCCCACACGGCACACTCGCCCACGGCGCCCACGATCCCACCGCGCCTCAACCACCCACTCGCGCCACTCCCGCTCCCCCAGGTGCCACCACGACCCCCCGGGACCCTGCTCCTGTCGCTCTTGTTCCCCTGGGCACCACCACGAGCGCCACCGCCGCCCCATGTCCGCCTCTCCCTCCCCCCAGCGGCCATACAAGACCCCCACCCCCAGCCCCCACCACCACCACTCCCGCTCCCCCCGACGCAGCCAGGCACGCCAGCGCCGCCCCACGTCCACCTCCCCCTCCCCCCACACGCCCCGCCGGGCTCCTGGTTCCCGCCGCCGCCCGTACCCATCCACCACCCCCAGCCCCCGCCACCACCACTCCCGCTCCCCCGGACGCCACCGAGCGCGCCACCGCCGCCCCATGTCCACCTCCCCATCCCGCTCCCCCCTCCGCCCGTACCCGTCCTCCACCCCCAGCCCCCGCCACCGCCGCTCCCGCTCCCCCAGGCACCGCCACCCCCGCCACCACCGCAGGTCCACGTCCTCCCCCCGCCGCTCCAGGACCCCAGGCCCGGACCCCTCCCCCCCCCGGGCCCCCGCCCACCTCGCCTGGTGGTTTCCCCCCGCTCTGCAGGAGCTCCGCCGCTGGGTGAAGTGGGCCGGGGGAGCGGGAAGGTACGAAGGGGTGCACATGGTGCATACCTTCGAGGAGGTGCGCACCCGCACCCCCGCAAACCCCAACGGGGCCGCCCCGGAGGCCATCATGCCGCAAGCGGCATGGGGCGCCCTCCTCCGCGATGCGGTCCAGGGCCTCCGCCCACCCTACACCCCCCAAGCCCTCCGCCAGTGGCTCCAGGCCACCCACCCCCAGGCCTGGGCCGCCGGCGCCCCCTCTCCACCCCGTCTCTCCCGCCACCAGCACACCAGGAAGGGGCAGGACAAGGGCAAGGGAAGGGCAAGGGGCACCAAGGAGCACTCAGGCCAGAGGGCACGGAGGGGCCCCAAGTGAGGGCAGGCACTCGCAGGGACAGGACGCCGGAAGCGACACCACATGGGGGCAGGAAACCACCCAAGAACCAGGAAGGGGCGGGAGCGGGGACCAAGACACGGAGGAAAAGGGCACCTTGGCAGACGCCACGACCCACACCCAGGAAGGGCACACCACTACGGGGGGACCAGCGCCGTCCCACCCCCACCAAACACCCCAACACACACCACCGAAGCAAACATCGGACGCCATGCGGATCACACCAGCGCACACCCACCGGCACCCGGAAACCACACGGAGAGTGGAGGGCACACCTAAACGGGGAGAACGGGCCACACCCACACAGGAAGCCGCAGGGAACGCCGCCGCACGGCGCACCACCACGCCCTCACCGCAAGGCGACGACCCCGGCCACCACAAGGGCCACCTCACAGGCACCGGAAGAGGAAGAAGGCACGGCTGCGGCACCCAGGACTAGGGACCGAAACCCCCAGAGGACACGGGACCAAGGCACAGGCCCCCAGGGAGGGCAACCCCACGGACTGTCATGCGATCGACCTACCCGACCCACCAGCCAGAGCGGCGAGCCCAAGCCCCCACAGCACGGACCCAGCGAGACACCCACACCTAACCGCACCCCCGGGCCACCAGCCAGCCACACTCCGGCCCGCACTCCGCACCACGACACAGGCCAGGCTGACCTCCACTGACCCACCGCGGCACCACGCGAGACCACGGCACACCGCACCACAGCGCGCCACAGTGCAACGCGCCACAGCACGACGCGAAGCGACGCGGCACAGAGCGGCACAGCACGACACAACTGACCCTAACCTAAAGGACTAACCAAAGCCAGCCAGCGCACACCCTGGAAGGCGCCGCGCCAGCACACCACACACCAGCACTGCAGGCCACACACGGGGCCACAGCGCGCCTGGCGACAACCGTGGCGGACCACCGCGAAGGCACCGCAGAGGGGAAAGGACACGAACAACCCCAACCCCTCTAACCCAAAACCACAAGCAGCCGCCTGGCGCAGCCGTGCAGCCGGCAGAGCCAGGACCTAACCCGGCAAGAAGGGGCGCCGAGCCCACCGTGTACATAGCCCACCCGACCCATGGGGCCGGAACGCGGCCAAACAGAACGCAACTGAAAAAAGCAGCCCGGAAGACAACACTGAATGCAGGCCAGTGTGTGCGCCAGCCCAGGGAAGGCAGAGGGAGGAACAGACAAGCCCCCCCCCCCCCCCCCAAAAAAGTAGGGGGGAGGGGGAAAAGGCACGAAAACAGCCCACAGCCGCCAAACCGCCCGCCAACACCACCAGAGGCGGCGAACCCCCCCCTAGAAGGCACCGAAGACAGGACCCCCAAAGAGGCGAGGGGGAACACCCACCCAAAACCGGCAACACCAAGCCAGGAACAGCTGCCCACCGGGAAAAGGGACCCCGAAACGAAAAGAAAAAAAAAGAGAGCCAGCAGCCCAGCCCGAAAGAAAGGAAATGGAGGGACAGGGACCACAAGGCCCGGAAAAAAACAAAGAAACAAAGAAAAAACAAAAGCGCAAAAAACACACCCCGACAACCCAGCCAAGAAGGGCTGGGCACAGCCGAGACCCGGGCCCAGCACACACGCCCACACCGCACGCCGGAACCGGAAACGGCGGGGGGCAAGCAGGGCGCCCACGAAACCACACACGTCCCATAAGCAGGCCGAAACCGAAGCCCAACCACGAACACCACAAACAGCCGACACTAGAGGGACAACACCACGAACCGTTCCCAAACACACCCACCCAAGACCCCAGCCAGGACTGGCGGGGTTAACAAAACCCACACCCAACCGCCAACCGGACCCAAACACAAACGCCGCACAACAGTAGGAAACCCAGTGCCCACAGCCCGGGCACTGAGGCAGCCCGTGCCATGCAGGTGACCCGGCCAAACGAGATTCGGAGACCGGGGGTAAGGCTGCATCCTAAGGCCTGCGCTGCTTTGAGACTCGAGGCGGAGCGTGCGACACCAAAGCGCCTCGGAACCCTAGTACCAAGAACGTGCATGCATGCCTTGGGAACGGGATACGCCAGGAAGTCCGGTGAACCTCTAGGATTCCGCCCAAAAGAGGGGACGTGCGCAAGCACGGGGGCACACCGTCCCGGCGAGACAAGCACGTCACGCTGGCGGCGATCAGCCCTCCCGGTGTTGCCCGGGGCCGCTTTGTTGGGGGCCAACAGTCAGGTCTAGCGGGAAGTAAGCCGCCTCCCCTCTTCACGCGCGGAGCCTCTCCCTGTTCGTCATAGGGGCAACGCCAGGGGGAACCATGGGGCGCCTCTCCACGACCGAGGGCACCTACCTACCTACCTCCCCGGTCTGGGGTAGTCTTCTTACAGCGCCCCCAAAGTGTACGCCGTATGTGGACGGCTGATGCCTACCTGCCTGCCTGAGCCAACTGTGTCCTGCTTCGGGTGTAGTAGTGATGTCTTGACTCTAATCTGAAGTGTCCTGCCATCTCACTGTGGGCGCTGTCTACCCACAGTACCAAACCAGACCGCCCAGTTGCCAGTCTCTGGGGATCTGGGAACCAGACCGCCCAGTTCCAAGTCTCTGGGGCTCTGGGCAATGTGTAGGTCTTCCTTTTTCCCTTATATGTGCATATGTATGTCACAATCTTCTGTACCCCCTGTCCTGCAGGCAGAGGTTGGTACACCCATAGTAAATACATTGATCAAGGTGTATTTCAGGATCCAAGGGGAGCCTCTAAGCCAACGTAGTCCATCAGACCATCAGGGTCGGACTTGAGGCGGTACGACCCCCATGTCCTGGGTCCATACGCCTACACCCATCTCTCTTCCTCTACCACAGGAGATCGGCGCTCAACCCATCTCCCACTGATACCTATACAGTCATATTTGCTGTCCGTATGGAGCTGACACGCCCAGGCCACCAACCTGGGCGGATAGGCCCCAGACTGGCAGCATCACAGGGTAGTGTCCAGCCTATGTGTGCCTGAAATTGGCTCCCAAACTGCAGCAGTCCCCTTCTTCGGGGTCGCCAACACCCAAACACAACAAAAAGAGCCAATCAAAGAAGAAACAGGTTGTTGGACTGCAAACAGCGGGACCCCCTGGGTAGTGCAGTCAAGTGCAGGCCCCCATATGCGGAGCACCCACCATATACGTGTGCTTAGGCAGCACATCCTGAGACCCCAGTATAGTGCGTAGGTTGCAACCACTGGGCCTGTGGACACCCCGAAACACATGGGCTGTCAAGAGGACATTTCTGGCCTTCTGGTGCAGCACCAACACCCAGAGGCCCTGAGGAGTCTGTTCTGCACTGCAGCAGTGTAATGTTGTTGAGTCAGACTGGTCCAGAAGATCCACTGATGACCAAGGCGGGTTCGCGTACAATCCCATGGCTGGGTGACCAGGGATAGGGTCATGAGGGAAAATGGCCATGTGAACCCAGGTATGGGCCAGATACCTGGCAGCTGCAGGGGGTTGACACTGGACCAGTCCGAGGTGCGTAAAACGTCGCAGCAACTTCCTGAAATAGTCCACAGAGCCGCCACGGCTAAGGGGGCACCTCAAGGATTCCCCCTAATGTAGGCTCTTGTGGAGGCTGTGGCTGTAAACAGCACTGCTTATGGTATGAGTACAGGAATGTTTGGTGTCCCTGAGTGAAACTGAAGTAAGGTATGCTGAGTATTCTGACTGAAATATGTATGCTGCAAGTAGTCTGACTGAATCCAGGCACTGCAGGCGCTGGCATAGCCTCTGCAGTACCTCTACCCTGAATCCTGACTGATCCTGGATAATCAGTAGCAATCTGTACATTGTTCTGCTCTGCATTGCTGGGGTTGATGGGATCTAACGCCCACTGAAGGTATGGGTCCCAGGCCACTGAATGGACTGTCATCTGTTTCCATTTTCTCACCCACTGTTGGCACGTGGGCGGTTCCTACATCGAAGTGGGCAGCCATTGTCTTGATAGAACATTGAGTCTTCAATCTGGATAGGTGCTGGACGGAGGATAATGATGGCATGCCTGAACCATTTCCTCCTGTCAGAGCATACCTTGAGCTGTACCTGATTGACATTCTGTGTTGTTTTCAGTAGGTTGTTGTGCTAACCTGATACTTCAGCCCAACACAAGCACTGATGGGCAGAGGGACACCACACGGCTAAAATCTTCTTTCCGTCTCAGTTTTTTCCAGCACGAGTGCCGGGCTGGGGAGGGGAGTGTAAAACCATCTGAGCCGTAGGTGCAGTTTTACAGCCACCCATCCCATCCCTGTGTTTTTCTGGTTCTAGGTCACGACGTCACCACCTTTGTTTTTTCCGCTTCAACGGTGTCGTTGAGCTAGGGAGGGGAGTGTTTGGTTTCCGTCATGCCCTGCGCCCCCCAGTCCCCCCTGTGGGGCTTGATCTCCGATTATGGGGACACATAGTCCTCCTTGTGCTGACCCCGTCATCCCTTTGTATAGGCTATAATACGCCCACACTATAGGACTTGATAGAGGATATCATTAGCCTTCATCCCCCCTTAACCTTTCCTTTCATGGTACTTTTGACTTGAGCCTGCAGTAGGGATATCAGGAAACTCGGCGTGTTTTTAGCCGCTTTTGTACCAGTCATTAGTCAATCCATTGCCCTGTTGATAGCTATGCGAATTTGCCTTAAATTCGCATAGGTACAGAAGTTAGATATTCGCAGCGGCCTGGTGGTGAACCGGCGTCGCGCCAATTCGCGGGCAAACTGCCAGTTGGGATCTGGCGACCCATATTCCGAGACCATGAACTGGCCCCTACGGCAACTTCGTCCTGTTGACCTGAATTATTTCTGACTGCACGGTTGTAATAGTCAATACTTAGTTTTTGATAGGTAATACAAAGTTCAGGTTCCGGTGCCACTATTTCCAAAAACCCCTTGACGTCATCGTGCCCAGCCATTTAAAGTATAGGCATAGCTCAGGCATCGTTGCCGGCACTTTAGGGTGCCTTTTTCTTTTACCCCCCATTGTTATATTAGGCATGGCATGCACATCCTATGCATTTCATGTGCTCACTTCTGCCTAAATGTAAATAGAGATCTGCCATTCATTTCTCTTGAATGGAGATGCAATGGAATCGCATGACTCTCCTGTACAATGGTATGTTATTTGTTTTTCTGAGTTGCAAGTCATTTTGGAGATATCACCAAGTTATTAGGATTGAGTTCAGTTTTCGCTGTGGTTTGGAGACCATGGTGAGTTCCAAGGTCAAGTGGATTTCTTTGACTCCAGGGTGAGGCCGACATTGGGAAACAGTTTGGTTTGCCTTCCCTTCCCTTTGCAATCATGAGTTATTGTCGTGGTGGGTCACCACACTCCATGGGGGGACCCACGTTCATGCATGAGTAGTGCATTCTTGTTGTGTTCATGTTGTCATGTTTTCGGGTCGGTCTGTCGCGTCATTGTCGAGTTTTTTTCGTAAATTCTTTTTGGCGTCGTAATTACAACTCTCTAGTTTCAGAATTACCTTGGTTCGAGCTCGTTTCAGCCAATGGCGTTTTTGGCGTCAGTTTTTGTTTCGGGATTTTGAGCACTTTGTTTTCATGTGCTCAAAGTTTGCCACTATATCCCCATAATATAGTGGCGAGTGAAAATAAGTATGAGCTCATTTTGTTCGTACTTGATGAGTACAATCAATATATGTTCGATTTTTGGTTGCGGTTTGACGCGTTCGACATCTTTTAGTTCAAAGTTTCCAACTTTTTTGAGCTCATTTGGGCATCTTCATTTTATGCCAAAAATCGCTCATTTTTGGCCTGTCATGGGCCTACCTTTTGAGCTTGGATCTCCAAGCTCCCGTCGATTTTGAGTCTAATGTCTGTTTGTGTGTGTTGTGGCATGTGTTTGGGTTCGTTAATGCACTTTGTTTGGCCATGACCCTTTCGGCATAGGGTCACACCTGAATTTTGATGATTGTGTCTTGAGGTTTATATTTTTCGTGTGTTGACTTGTGGTGACCATGGAGATCCACTACTGTTGAGTTTTTTGTCAAACTTTCGATCATTCGTGGTCTTCATGGTCCCTAGAATCAATATATACCCACACCATGTCCTCGTCCATTTTTGTCTTTACGCTACGACCAATTTACCCCGTACCATTTTGGTTTTTTTCTGCTTACAGTAAATTTGGTCATGAGCACATTGCCCAAATTTACTCAGGCCATGTGTTGATCTTTTGAAAGAATTCCTTCATGTACATGTCCAGTTCGAACTGCATTGTTGTGTCCGATCGAGCAGCATGCTTTCCACTCTACATGCATGCGTTTACCTGGTTATAACTCACTTTGGGCCTACCACACCATTGCAATCTCTAGAACCTTTTGAAGATTTCAAATTTTGTGTGTTCACTTCATTCACTTGGTTGATTTGGGTCTCTGGGCCACATCTCCTTGTTCCTTGACCCTAGAAGTCCCCAATGATTGCACTTCGTGTATTTGAACTCGGTTTGGTATGTTCTATTGCTTACTCAATCCATAGGAACCAAGTCTGCCAAGCGTATAGGATAGTGGTTTTACATGGTCCAAGAGATGTACATTATCGACCCTGAAAACCACCCTGTCATGTAGTCACATGGCGGGTAAACAGTAAAGAACCCATGAGGAGTTGGACCTTGGGGTGTTTTGCTATGTTTAAATGATGCTCTCTACTTTGTATTGAGCGTTTGTTGGAAGGTTACTGGTACATATGTTCACTGTTTTGAAATTTCTCTGGAACTTTGTTGAAAATTCCAAATGTTATGCGGTCACTTCTGGGCCATGGGAAAGTTGGGACATCTTCTGGACTTGGGCCAATATTTGACCGATGGCCTCTCATCAGAGTCTACTCAACCTTTGGATGTGCCCACATGAAATCCTTGGAACTCTTTTTGCCTTGGCGGGAGAGTGTGTTGAAGTGAGACACCTCTGATTTTTGGTTATGCCTGATCCTGTGCCCTGCTTCCCATGCCAGGTCTCACAGCCCGTGTGGAGTTGGGTCCTGCCCCTCTACGTGTGTCAGGGTGAAGGTTTTGGCTACCCCCAATCACCCTTGCTCCCCTTTCGGATGTGGGATCCTGAGGTCGTATGGGTGATATACCACTTCACCCCCTTTTGGACAGAATCTCTGTGGCCCAAGTGTTATAGGCACCCTACGGTGGTGTGCCGGGGCTATCTCCTGCCCCAAGGTGACTTGAGCTGGGATATTCGGGGAAGATGGTGCGTCAGTGTTTAGGCACTAGACCCCCGGTTCTGGGGTCCTGTAGTGCCGGGAGTGGAGAGTGACAACCCCACAACTAGGGTAGGCTTTGACAGCCAATGGGCCTTACCCATCTCTTGTTGTTTTTGAGTGTTTTATTCTTCCTCCTTGGGGATCTTGAATCAGGGTACCAAGGATGTGCTGAGTGGGAGAGTGGGTTCTCTTTCTCCTCCCCTTCCCTGCCTTGATGCCTCTTCCTTTGTGATTTATGTTGATTACTGCACCTTACCCTAACCGGGACAAGCTTTGGAGGTTTTACATTTTCCTATGACCAATTTTACATGCTTTCTTTCCTTTGTTGTTTAGACCTCAAAGGGATTGCTTCGATTTCGCAATCCCGATGGATACTCACTGAGTTTGAGTGGATGTGAGTGGTCTTCTTCTTGTGCTACGCTTACGTGCAAGGGAGGAGGCCGCATGGGCTTGGAGAGGGTCGACCCGGGGACGGAAGCCCCAGACCAGCTATAAACCGATTGGAGCCGTAGGTGAACTTTTACACCTATGGATGGTGAGTGTCCCCAACACCCAAACGCTCCCGGAGGAGGCCCACAACGTTATGGCAGCGGTCTGGGCCTTCTGGCAGGAGCTGTATGGCAGGCGCCCACTGGAGCTCCTCAGCTTCAGGGCTGTTGTTGCTCGCCACATGCCCCAATTCCATGAGGGAGCGTGGGCCCAGGTCCAGCAATACGCTATGCAAAGCCGGCAGTCCAGCAAGGCTTCCAACAAGGCCTTCTTGACACCCGTCCAGTGGCTGCTCGTCCACTCCTACCGGGCATTCCTGAGGGGTCCCTAACCGCCTACCCACTGGCGAGATGCGCACATCTGGCCCAGCCCCAAGATTTAGGGCTCAGCTAAGCTGTTGACTACCACCCCATAGCCCTGGGAGAGCTGGACATGGAGCTCTTCACCATCTCCTCACTCAGAGCATCGACGAGGTGCTCACACAACACAACATGGGCAGTGACTGGCAGCAGGGGGCCCTCCGCGGCTCGAGCACCGAGCCTACCCTCTTCTTGGCGCAGCTGCAGCTCCAGCCGGGGAAACCCAAATACATCTTCTCCGTCTACGCCCGCAAGGGCGCCTATGGCGCCCCGCACAGAGCACTCCATCTCATCCTACGACACATCTCTGTGCCGCCAGCGGTCATCGACCTCCTGTTGGTCCGCCACGCGGCAGCCAGCCTGCACATCGCCACCGCACACGGGCTCACGCAGCCAGTACACATGCAACAAGACGTCAGGCAGGTTTACCCCAGAACCCTGCTGCTGTATGCCCTCCTCCTTGGGTCCCTGGGCAGAACCCAAGGTGCACGGCCTACCCCCGCCGGGAGGGGACGGGAGAGTGGCCTCATCCACGACCACATCGACGACCTGCTCGTGGTGGCCTACACCTGCAAGACTTTGATGAGGGCATAGAGGCGGTGGCCGCGTACATGGGGATGATGGGCATTAAGCTCAACCCCTGCAAGGCCAACACCGAGGGAGTCCTGGGCCTCTGCCTCTGCCCGAACTGCTGGCACCCGGAGGCAGCAGCAGACTCTATTCCCTACTTCTGGCTGCACCTGCAACCGGACGCAGAGTTATTCCTGCAGCACAAGCACCGACTAAGCCTGGCGGCAGTACAGCACTGGTGTTTCAACAGCCTCGCACCGCCCAAGTTGATACAGGATATGATCCTGGCGGTCTTTGGGAGGGTATTGCAGTATGTCGCCCCCTCCATTCCTGACGACTCCAACACTGCGCCATAACTGAACCACTTCACCACCAAGGTGGCGAAGGACAGGGTGTTGCAAGGCTTGGAAGCGTCCTGGTACAGCCTGCAAGACAACAGGGCCCTGGGGCTATCAAGGGTAGCAACAACGTGCCAACAGGCAGCGGTGTCCTTGTCCATCATTGCTTGGCCTCTGTGCGTGCAGAAGACGCAAACATGTTCTTGGAGATCACTGGCGCCCAGGGCATCTGCCTCCCGGTATACTACCCTGTCTTGGAGCTGACGTCCCTGTTCTGGGTCCATCGCATACCTTGGCACCTGGCTGTTTTAGGGACGGGGCTCTACAACCCCATAGAGTGCCCCAGAGAGGCCCGGGCGTACTTCAGTCTCCGCCGGGCAGCATCATTGCACTGCGCACGGCCTGGCTACGGCACCAGGACACATGCCGCCTCACGGTCCCGCATGTAATGCCCTAGCACGGGCACCACGGCACCACCCATCCTGGACAACGATGACTCGTGGCCGGCGGCGTAGAGAGAGTGACTACACCAGTGCGCCGAAGAGCACCTCCACTATTGCCGCAGAGAGCAAGGGCCGACAAACCATCCCGGGTGGTTGCGGGCCTGGGTCACCCTGTTCCACACCACCGGCACGCGAACCCCCGCCTGCGACTCAGCCGGCCCGCAGTGCTAAACAAGACGCCCATACTCGCCCCCCGGTGACCCTGGACGGTCTACACCTAAACGTGGGCGGCTACCGCCGCAAGAGCGATGAAGCGCCCCCCGCCCGCGGGGTGGCATACAACCCGCGGGCGGCCCTCATATACATCATTTGGGATGTCCCTGTCAACGGCGAACGCCAGGCGCCAGACGCAGACGTGGCATGGCCCGAGCCCCTGCACGTGTGGCCCCAGGCGCTGACAGCGATGTGGCTGGTGACAACGGATGATCAGTGCGCCAGAGCGGCGAGGCAAGCACAGCTCTCGATCAAGTGGGTAGTGGTACAAGTGCGAGCAGGCCAGCCCAGGCTCCAGGGGCTGCACCGCAATGCGACCCTACTGCTGGCCACAGGGGTGCCGCATGACGCAAACATGGTGCTACATGCACTGCATGGGGGACCAGCCCGAAAACACACTTCATGTGGTAGTGCACCAGCGCGGAGGCCTGGCGTGGCTCCGGGAACACCTAACGGCGCTCCTCTCCTGGACAAGCACCATTGCCGGCGCTGATGTCGGATTATGTGACAATCCAGCGATCTGTCCAGACAGCACGATGGCCCTGGTTGTAGACCAGCTGACCTCCACCCACTCCGATGTCAGGTGGCACCCCCCCCCCCCCCCCTGGCAGATACTACTGGATCCCAGAGGTTCTTGGGCAGTACGGCAGCAGTACGGCACCCATAGACCATGGGTCCAAACGGTGGACGCACAATTCATACTTCACCTCCTGCGACGAGCGTACCACGAGAGAACCACAGGGATCTGCGCGGGAACGGCAAAAGAGGGTCAATCAGGTCCCCCTCAAATTGCTCAGAGAGTGGTTGAGTGTGTGCAGGCGGCATGCTGAGTACCCTATCTGGTTTGCCCGCGCCACTTCCCACCACAGCAACGCGCTACGGCACAAGGCCGACTTGGCGGTGTCACAAGACACCGTCCTGCAGAACACACTGCAAGGCCCCACCCACGCCCAACTCATTGTCTGCGGCGACGATTACCACCTTCAGCTGGGGCCACCCACCATGCAGAGACTTCGTGACGTGACCCAGAAAGCACTACATAGCCATGCGTCGACGCACCGGGGACACACGCTGCTGGGCACGGCCCATGTCTCGGCCTACGTCCACACCCAGGAACTCACCGCAGCAGGCACCACCCACCGGGCTCTGCAGGTGAGAGACGCGCACACACCGCTGCAATGCAGGCTCCGCGCCAAAGAGGAACGGCTCTCTGGCGTCTCCATCCTCCCCAACCCCTGCCTCTTCTGCGGAGGCAGGCATGACCCCTCAGTACACATGCACCCGGGCTGCGTCAATCGCGGCTACTAAGGCCTCACTACTGCCACGTGCACCTGAGGGACCCCACATCCGTCGCACATTTGTCGCTTCTGCTCACTTCCTAAACACCACGTGGCACCGCCAACTGCAGGACCCACACCAAGATGCCATGCCGACGAGGGACCGGGCCAACTCATACAGGGGCCCGCCACTGTGCGCAAGAGGCGGCCATGCGGGACCTGGTGGCTGGCACAGCCGCAGAGGCGCACGCGGCGCATGCTGCCGCCTTGCAAGGCCAGGCGGGGAGCATCAGGACCTTTCTCCGCGAAGCTGCCCTCCCGCCATCTAGGCCCTGAAAGGGGCAGGCGCCCCCACACTACTCCCAGCGATGCTTGGGGTCATGAACGGCGTGCGCCAAGGGCTTGTGGACCTCGGGGCCATCCTGAATCGGATCTGCAGCGAGTTGCACATATCCAACTGGGCAACTGGACGATGGGCCACTGGCTACGCCTGACAGGCGAGGGGTTGGCCACATCCCTCCGCAGCAGCGCCCCGGCCCTCCCGAACGCCCTGAGAACTCGGAATTCGGCCGATGAGGCCCTCTACCTGATTAAGGCACGGGCCGGGTGAGCGGGTGGGGTGTTTGGGCTGGACGCGGCACTTCACCCCCTAAACCCACCAGACGAGGATGTGAAGGTTGAAGGAGTCACGGTATTCGTGGAGGGCGCCTGCAAAGTATCCCCCGCGCCACGGCCTGACCAACCCTTTGTACGACTGAACGAGACACAGCCCTCTGTATGCTTTTGTCTGTGACACCTTGCCCCGCGTAAACCGCTGGTGACCGGGCCCCTCTGCCGGCCACCTACATGCGGCGCAGCTGGGCCCACCCGCTCATGCCCCCCCGCCTCGTCAGGACAAGGGGCACCCACCACAGAGGACAGGCCCTCTGGCAGGAACATCCTGTCACCCCCGTGATCCTCCTCATTGTCGCAACGCGAGGGGACCCAGAGCAGGTCTTGGGTGCCACCCTGGCTTACCTCTATGTGCCGCCGTAGGGGGCTGGGACTGTAGCCTGTTCCCCTCCCAGCCGCTGAGGCACTGGACCAGGTACACACCTTCCTGCGGAGGCGGGAGGTCGGCCGGAACTATGGAGTTCACTTGGTGCGGCTCCTGAAGGCGGCACCCGACGACCCCCGCAGGCCAGGGGCGCTGGGCCTCATTCAAGAGTGAGAACTCTGGCACAGACAATGGGCCAGTTGCCCTCGCGCCTGCCAACCGAATGCCGATGGACCGCACCGTACAGCAAACAATATGTCCACACCGTCAGTACATCTGTCCGCAAGGACTTAGCCAATGCGGAGTGTACAAGTACAACTGGGCAGCAGTGGGCCCATCTCAATGAGTGAGCCCAAGCTCAAAGTTGCATCTGGGTCTCAAGAAGATCCAGGTCACAGAAGGGCGGAACAAGAAGCGCCCAGAGAAAAACCAATGCCCTTAACCACTGAGCCCTTAGCGGCCCGTGGTGACAGCCTGCAGCACCTCCGCCGACGATTTGCTGTCTCCATCCCCTGTTCAGCCTGCCCTGCATCATCGTCTACGGCAGTTGGAGACTCTGAGTAACAAAACAAACTGAGAAGGAGAATGGACAAGTACTTGCTCCACGAAGAGCACTACAAGTCCGTCCGAGGGGACCATGGAGAGGAAACACTCAAAGCATTAGGATCCCCACCACATACGGACATGGGTTCCTACCTTTACTCCGGCCCACCTACTGACCTGGCCGACACTGTGGCTCTACCCAGGCGACCGAGAGGGCCAGCTTGGCTTTCAGAGCTGCCAACTAGTAGCAAAAACCCTGAAGTGTGTCCAGCTTATGTGGAGGATTCCCATCTCCCAGGGCCAAACTATAGTGCCCTGGACCGTACGGCCGAACTACTGGCCAGACTACTGTCTGGGTCCCAAGATCCAGATGCGACAGCCCTGTCTCAGGCTTTCAAGGCAAAATTGGGTATCACTGAACCCTTACCCAAGCCAGCGCTGGCCCCAGCCTCTCCCGGACTGAGCACGCTTGCGGAAGATCTCAAACAATCAAGGGTTTCCAGGTTGCTACCCAAGGTTGCATGCCCCAGCCCTTTTCATCGCCGTGCCAGAACAGTCCCAATCGCTGAGCTAAAGGATGTGCCCGTGACAGAGACTGAGAAAAAGGAGCTACGACCTCTGGCACCTCTTCTGGGCGTACGACCCCCCCTCTCAGGCCTAATTCCAGGGGGTGGGAAGAGTAGCGAACCAATTACCCAGGGAAACATCCAGCTGGAGTTGCCGGAGTTCGACCCGAAAAACCGGCCCGAATGGGCAGACAAATTTGCAGAGTTTTTTTTTGCTTACCAGCCAATCTCATGTGGATGTGGCCACTAAACGTTCTCTTTTGAAACGCTCATGCAAAGAGAAATTTTTGCAACGAAAGGTGAAGCAGATTGTGGAAACCTGTTCTACATGGGGCGAGGTTCTCCAAAGACTGGAGAAAACGGTCCCTGTCTATAAAACAGACCTCAGTGTACACACACAGATTGGGGAGCTCCCTGTGCTCCCTGAATTTCCTTCCGCTGCGCGAGTCTCTGAATATGTGTGCGACCTGGAGTATCTGTTTTCACGAATGAATGTGGGTTCCTATTGACCCACAGAACCCCACCTGTGGCTCGTGAGTAAAATCCCTACACGTACGTGGGACGATTGGCGCACCACCGCAGAGAGAAAGAGTCGGACCCACACGTACGATGACCTTGTGGACGTGCTCATCGAGCTGGCCCTGGAGAGGGAGAGTGACTCCCAAGAGGGGAAATACCTCAAGAGACACCTGGGTCGAGGTGGCAACCCTACCCCTGAACGTGGCGAAAGGGAAGGGCTTGAAAATCCCACTAACGCCAACAAGAGTGGTGGTAAAGGGGGGGGGGAACCTGCGTGCCATAAATGAGGTTAAACCTGAATCAGTTACACCCCTACTCTTCTACTGTAAGCCTATCAATGACAAGGGAGGACCCTGTCATGCACCTGGCTGCGACCATCACAGTGGTTGTGTGCTACAACTGAAAGGACAGCAGCACACTAAATATGGGAAAACAGTGACCAATCATGATCATTTCAGGTGTACCATCACCTGTGGGTACTGTGGCAAACATTGTCACTACGAGGACTAAAATCAAATAAAAAAACGTGAGAAGGACAAATACAAACGGCAGGAGGCTGAATGCCAGAAAGCCCAAACACCCTCCAGAACCTCCAGAAATGGGGACAAGGGTGGTAAAGGAGGAGGCACGGGGGCTGGCAAGGGTGGAACCCCCAACCCCCAGAGGCACTAATCAGCGCCCGCCATTTCTTTTCCTCCTGCCGATGTTGACCCCAAGAAGCACCCACAGGGGGATAATGCGTCGCCTGAGGGGTCAAACTCCAAGACGAAACGACTGGCCTGGATCGCCAAGTCCCTCAAGGCTGCAGGGGTTGATGTGAAATTCCCTGCTGACGAGTGGGAAGGGGGGCTCTGAAGAGGAGAACTTGGTCTTCTGGGTCCTTGTGAAAATCTAGGAGCAAGTTTTTCGAGCAGTGCTTGACACCGGCGCAAAACCCTCTATAGTGGCCCGGCGCCTGCTAAAGCCTTTCAAGAAGAGTGAGACAGTGGCCATAATAGTAGGGGATGGGCGTAACATGCATTCCTTGGGGGCTGTCGATGTGACTACTCGTCTTGGCGACGAAACTGTGACGCAACACTGCAGAGTGTTGGACACTGACGCCTTTGACATCGTCATTGGCACCGACTTCCTACGAAGAAACCCCCAGGTAAAAATGTTGTCTCTCCAACGCCCCTGTTCTCTACACTGCGACTTTGGCAGTGGGCTCTCCTCCGTACCTTTGGAGCTGTCAGGACGAAAAGAGTCTGGGTTGTGCTACGCAGCGAAGACTAATTACCGTACTGAAAACTACCAATTGGCTCCTCACGTTCTTGAAAATGGACTGGCGGCCCTGCAGGTATCCCTGGATGAGATCCAGGTGGAATTGTTTGCGAGCCAACAACAGCACATCATGCAGTTGTATTGCTCGAAACATTTGAATAACTCTTTCCGTTTCTTCTGGAAAGCAATGGGCCTAGCGTATGCTAACCCTCCCTTCTCCCTGTTTGCGAAGGTTCTAACTAAAATTGCTTATGAAGGAGGAAGGTTTGTCATCTGCACCCCTGACTGGGGTTGTTGAGGTGAACACACATATTGGCGCCGACTGCTGGACCGAATGACTGTGGGAAGATTGCAAGTCCCCGATGATCCTTTCTATGTGCTCCAGGATTCAGACACAGCAATGCAGGCCCCTGAATGGGCCAGTTTCTTATCCATTGTCGATGGATTCCTCAACCCTGTACCCCTGTGTGATCTGGACCAGGTGCTACTGAAAGAGGTCATGGCCGAAAATCGTGGCTCTGACCCTTTTTGATCTGAAAAAACGATCTCCTGAGCACGTATCAGCCACACTTACAGGGTGTGAACCCCCTGATGGCGATCTGGAACCTGCTGCTGTGAAGGAGGATGCTGAAGACCAACTGTCTGAAATCGGCACCTCTATCCCTCCTGTTGATCCCAGCTGTGTTGAACTCAAACACAGTGCCTTCCTGGCCCAGCTGTTGGGGGAGGAGGTAGACCTAGAGTCAACCTCAGAACCAACTTCCCCTGTTGCGAAACCTGTGCTGCACATGCAGCATACTTGCTCAGGTGAACCTATGGCTCAGGGTCTGATACTCTAGGCCGGCCTGCTTCTAATAACATACCACTGTCGGAGCATGACACTCAGGAACTCCGACGACTGTTGTACCTAAGGGCTGAAGGTATCGAGCGCCAGGAACGGCTGCAATACCTCAGACAGACCTCGAAATCCTCCATCTGGTATGAGGCGGACGATGATTCCTACACGCTACCTGACCCTGAGATATTCCTAGTGTATTTCCTGCACTATGGGCAACAATGACCCACTGTGTGGGATGACGGCTCAGTACCTGCCGAAACGGCTCATCGGCAGAAAAACAAAGAGCATGGTAAAAGCAACCCTCATGCTGAGGAGGATTTCCTGCAGAAAATCGAGAGTCTCAGCCTTGACCCCCGACTGAAGACACTGCTCCTAACCAATGAGGAGGTGTTCGGCGCCCTGCTGCCTCCCCTGTCTCCCAAAAAACTCGTCCAGATGGACCTGAAACTGACACCTGAATTTGAGAAGATGCGGGGGGAAACGTCGTCCCTATCCCGCTTATCAGATAGAGGTCGGAGAACCAGAGCGCCAGATCCAGGAATGTATTGATGCTGGCCTCGTTGAAGAATATAAGAAGGGGGACTACCCCCACAACTGCAGTCCCTGCTTCCTGGTTGCTAAACCTGGATCGACCGCCCTGCGACTAGTTGTTGACTATGGTGGGGTGGACAAGAAAACCCAAAACCACTCAGGGAGTATTCCCAACATGGAAAACAGCCTGGATCGTATTGCCAAATGCCGGTACAAAACGAAAATGGACAAACGCAGTGGTTTCTGGCAGGTTCACCTAACAGCCGCAGCTCAGGAACTGCTAGCCTTTATAACCCCTAAGGGTCGTGTGTTTAAATGGAAGGTCATGCCTTTTGGGGTAGCCAACGCCCCGGCATTCTTCCAAGAACTGGTGAACAAAATTTTGTACATACTGAGGCGCAGGCCTCTAGTACAGGAGTTGATTTCCCGAGGGGCAGAAATGGAGGCCCACATCGATGACGTGAGTTTGGGTACCAATAACCAAGGGGACCATGTCCTTCTCCTCCGTAGAGTTTTCATTCTTTGTCAAGAAAAACCATCTCCGAAGCAAACTCGCAAAATGCGAGTTCATGAAAGAGGAGATGGAGTATTTGGGTTTCGACGTAGGGTATGGCTGGTGGAAACCAGCCGCGTCTAAGATCCAGCCCCTACAAGACATGCAGATTCGTGATGACCCAAAGAAGGGTCTACACGACGTGAGGAGTTTTGTGGGCGCCTGTAACTTCTTTAGGCGACACATCCACAATTTTACCTACTCTTCTGCCCCTCTCACTGACATAATCAAGACAACTACTCCCTGGAGGTGGACCGCCAGAGAGGAGGAGTGTTTCCAGGAGTTGAAGAAGAAAATTGCCTCCTCCAACTGCCTGGGAGTACCCCGCGCTAAGGGCAGGATAGTCCTGATAACTGATGCCAGTGATGTAGGGGGGGTGGAACTATATACCAATGGCAAGACCTTAACCTAGATGAACTAACTCATTGCCATTAACGCACCACAGGACTGAACCGCGATGGTTCCCTGAAGCACGACTATCCTTCCAGTGAGTGGCGACTTGTACCCATGGGACACTGGAACTGGAAATGGAACCAGGCGCGTTCCAATTACAGCACTTACAACCAGGAGCTCCTGGCGGGTATGCTGGTGCTCTCATCCCGTTCCTGATTATTGGGATCTAACCCTATTGTCTGGCTCTGTGACCAGGAACCGGTGAAATTCCTTCAGAAGGGCCCACCACCAGAGCAAGTGAAACTAAAACGGTGGTCGACGTACCTGAGCCAGTTCAGGCTGACAGTCCATCATATACCTGGTACAAAAAATGAACTGTCTGACTGCATATCGCACAACAACTTCGATGCGCTTATTGGTGAGACCTCTGAGGCACTCACCAAAGAGGCTTTCCAGCGTATGGATATCAAGCTTGACCTGTCTATGCGGACTGCTGGAACTCTCGAGGGTTGGAGCCTAACTGACTATCAGGCAGAATATAAAAAACTTCTCAGGACCCTCAGCACTGGTCTCGAACCCCGTGTCATTGACGGGCACCAGTGGTATGAAAAAAACCAGTACCTCTTCTACGAGGACCGTATAGTCCTGCTAGAAGCTCGACTCGATGGGTGTCTGCAGTGGTCACATCTCAGCTCAGGTCACACTGCCCCTAATCGCTCAGTGGACTTCTTTCGAGAGTGTTTCTACTCTGGTCTAACCCTGAATTGACTGAGGTCCCGAATGCAGACCATTGTTGATGCTTGTGGCTGTCTTGCCAGCAAGCAGAGGAATACTAGGGATAGGGGACTGATTTCCAGCCTAGCCATACCCTATTGTACTAACTCTCGTCTCTACGTGGATTTCATCCACGGCCTACCTCGCTTCGGCGGGTATGATAGTTGCCTAGCGGTCACCTGTGGCCTGTCCCGCTTCACCAATGTGCTCCCTTGCAATAGGAAAATCACAGGTGAGCAGACTGTGAAAATGTTGGTCGAACATTGGTTCGAACCATACGGAGCACCTAAACACGTGCACTCTGATGAGGATGTACGCCTCTGCAGTGACACAAGATAGTACAAACGAGTGCTGAATACCCTCAACATTGAGGTAAGCACAGGTGTGCCCTATACCCACACGTCTAATCCTCTTTGCGAGAGACAAAACTGTGTGGTGGAGCAGAATCTGAGAATCCTGATGAAACAGGAACGTACCAAAGATTGGGTACGCTTATTGCCCTGGGCAGTGCTGACCATGAACTCTCAGAGGAGCTCTTCTACAGGTTTCACCCCCCACGAGCTGCTTCATGGAGGACGACATGCTTGGTTCTTCAAGACCCCCTTTCCTGAGGACTGCAAGAGCCCTGTTGAGGATTGGCTGGAACACAAGCAGTCTATGGCTAACTAGGCTGGGACTAACCTGAGACATATCCGTGAACATGAACTCAGCCGACCAAATCGCTTACGGCAACCTGCCAGTGTCAAGGTTGGTGATCTTGTTCTGGTACACCATTCACGCCTACCCTCCTGGCCCCGCAACTGCCTATAGGACCCTTATTTTGGGCCCTATCGTATCATCAGGATAGATGGATCTGGAATCTATGTCAGGTGCAGTCCACGTCTAGGTGGTGAACTGCTTTGCGATTCTAAGCAGTTGAGGCACTATTACTCCCCTGATGATTCGGCCTGGGATGAGTTGCGCCTCAGCGACACTGAGGTCGGGCGTATCGACCTAGAGAACGCTGCCAGCTCTGAGGAGGCAGACAAACTCGAAGAGATGACTGCCGATGAGACGGTAGTCGACCGCTACTAAGTGGTTGCAGGTATTGCACGCCACGAGTAAAAACAGGGCTGGAAATTTCTTACCCTCGGGGACGGCTATGGGCTTTCTGAGGCGACCTGGGAGCCATGTCTGCCTTTATACAACCAGATGGGAGTAGCAACCCCATCTTTTGCTCCTACCTCATTGAGAACAAGTAGGGACAGTTATTAACCAGTGCTGAGGCTCTGTCCCAGCGGAAAAAGAAAAACTAATCTGCTGGTGCCTATCTGCATTACAGTGACCTCAAAAAAACCTGGAACGCCACCCCACACGACCTTAAGCCGAGCCGAACCAGCGGCAAAACCCCCCCACAGAGGCACACAAACAACAAGAGGCGAAACCCCAAAACCCCACCCTCCACTCGAAGGAGTGACAGGGAACCACCAACGCCACACGCCATACGCACAAAAAACGATCCCACAGCCCCACGGCAATGAAACCAACTGCACACCACCAGGAAGAACACCACCACACAGCAGCCCACCGCCACCAGCAGGCCATGCACCGCTGGCCAGCCACAAGAACCCAGCGCCATGTCACCACAGCCCCACGCCCCGGCCAACCCACGGGCACCGACCAACAACACACCCAACAAACAAAACCGACACAACACCCAGGCCACGAAAACCCCAACAACCCAACCCCACGCCAGGAATGGCAAGGAAACGCCCAACACCCCCACCCAACCCACAAGGCCCCCAGCCAGGAATGGCGGGCACTGATACGACAGACCACTCCCACACCACGAGAAGGTGGACCCCACACCCCGAAAAACACACCCACCCAAATGGGGCAACCGCAAGCGGCTAGAAGCCAACAGTACTAGCCTCCAGCTAAGAACGTGAGGAATCAGGCACAGACCCAGGACCGCACCCCACAAAACCACACCCACACACGGCCGCCGAGCCCGGAAGGAAAACCCTACGCGTATCCCCTAGCACGCCAGGGGTAACGCGGGCATGCACCGAGCAAAAAGAGAGAACCATACGCCGGACCTCACAACACTCCACAACCAACCGCCACCACCACTGCCGACATCTCAGAGCAAACAGAAACTCCGCCACCCGCCACCCACGACCACCGGAAACAACATCCCACACACACACACCAACACAACGGCCACCGCCAACCGCGCCTCGACACCCGCCATGGGAGGCCAGGCCCTCCGCAAAGCAAACCACACCAGCAGCACAACAACGAAAGACAACGCAACAACCACCGCCCCACGCCAACCACTCACGGCAGTCACAGCCCCACGACGCGAACCACCACCACATAGCGCACGGAAGACCGCCTAGCAGCACCCAGCTACCAGCAAGCCACACAGCGCCACAGACCACCAAACACCACACCACCGCAACGGAGCCCATCTAAGAACACCACAACCCGCCAGCCCACCAACCTCCAACAGACCACACTGCATTTTGGGGGACGCCAGCCCCTGAAAAAGTTGGTGGGTTAAGAAGATTTCAATGAACAGACCACACCGCATGGCCTCAGAAGTGCCACAGCGAGCCAACACCGCCACAGGAAGGACGGATCACAGGACGTCCCACACCCAGGCAAGATCCACACACCACACACACGCCACCCACCACGCACCGCAAAACACCGTCACGCCAACAGCAGGCCACACAGACCACCCACTGGAACCCAGCGCCGCAACTAGCATTCCGCCACAGCCCCACGGGCCAGGACACCGGAACACACTCCACACGCCACCAAAACCACACCCTGACCAGGGGAAACAGGGAACAGCACCCAAACACCCCGCCAAGACAGGTGGGACACCGTCCAACACCCCCAGCCAGCCCACAAACCCCTCAGCCAGGTATGACGTGGACCAAGACCACCGACCACCCGGGCACCAGGAAAAGCAGAAACCCACACCCAGAGACGCAGCCCACACGGGAACAGCAAGCTGCCCCCAAGGAACCACCAAAGGCAGCAAGAAGCCACAGGTGCCAGCCCCCAACCGAAAACGTGAGGAAACACACCAATGGCCGCCAGACCCCACAGAACCACACCCACACACAGCCACCCGGCCCAGAAGAAAAATGCGGAATGGAGCCCTACAACGCACCAAAGAAACCCACAGCTGCCACCACAGACGCCAAACCAGCACGTCAAAGCAACCAGCGCCGACATCCCGGAACACAGAGGAAAACCGCCGCCCCGCCACCGGCCACGCCCGCGCGGACCTACTACTGGATCCCCACCAAGGGCGACAGGAGAACACCCCACCAGGACGAACCGACACCGGGCCCCTACCAGGAGCAGAAACCCCACCAACACCCGCACAAACCCCGACCAGGGGCAGCAGGGTTACCACACCCACAAGCACACCCACAAGCATCCCCGACGGACCCCTAGTCAGGAAGGCAACAGGACCACCCGAAACCAGCCCCACAACACTAAGAGCAGGCCCCAGAACGAAAAGACAAGCCACACCACACCGCACGGGGCACACCAGGACAGACACCCCAAAAAGACGGGGAACGCCAACCCGCACCACCCTGAGCCTAGCCGAGCCTACAGCAAAACCCCCCACGTAGGCACACAAACCACAAGGGGCCAGGCCCCAAAAGCCCAGCCCACCACGCCAACCAGAAACGGCAATCCACGAGCACCACACGCCAAACACACAGCAACCAGCCACACAGCCCCATAGCGGACACAACCAGCGCACACCACCGAGGAGAACACCACCACGCAGCGGCCCTCCACCACCAGCAGGCCAGGCACCACCACAACCCACTGCCAGACCGGCAAACCACCGCAAGCCCGCCGGCCACAACGCCAAAACACACCCGACACCGACCACCAACACACCCATCCAACAAAACCGATGCCACACCCGAGACGGAAAAAACAGGCAACAGTACCAAAATGCCCCAGCAGGAATGGCAGAAAAAGCGCCCAACACCGCCACCAAGCCCATAAGCTTCCAAGCCAGCAATGTCGGGGACCGACACCACCAAACACCCCACACCAGAAGACATGAAACAAGTGGGCTTCCCTTTCTACAACTTCGCCTCAAAGTACACCAGCACCCGCAAGTACAAAGTCCGCACCGGGGCGGGCTTAACCCTCCTCCTAGAGCCAGGCAGCGGAATCCCCCAGGGAGGAGCAGAAGAGCATTTCCTGTAACTCCTCGTGACGCCACCCCTGGTCCTCATCATCGAGCGGGACTACCTGGCCTACGATCCCTACCTGATCCTCTGCCTTGTGGTGGGTGTTGCGGACAACACCATCCTCACAGTCGCCCGAACCCCACAGGAACCCCACACGCCAGAGGAAGGACCCACCGTCACCCAGCAGGCCAACGACTTACTGGACATGACCATCTCCTACCTGTCCCATAACAACGTCATTGTCCACCCCACCAAATTGGGCAGCACACAGGGGAGGGCCCACCTCCATACCCACTCAAGACATCCCTGCGGCGTGGCCCCATTATGGGGACGCCATAGGGGACGAGGTGGAGGGCGCCTACGCCAGAAACATCGCGCTTCTCCTCGACCGCATGACCAACAACCACTCCCCGGAGGTCCACAAAGTCCTGACGATCAGACTCCAGGACGCGCAACGAGCCGGCAACACATGCCCACGCTGGATACTCCACTGGACAGGCATGTCCACCAACACCAACACCCGCATCTGGAACCACCTGCAGCTTTTACTCCCTTCCCCACACCATGCCATCCTCACCAACTACACCTGCCAGGACGAAGAACGCCTTGCAGTCCTCTCAGAAGACCTCCACCATCAACTCAAAGGCACCGTCGACACCATCCACCTGGTATCCTCCTCGATCACGGTGGTGTACGTCACTCTCTCCCAATTGAGGGTCCTCCATTACAGCGGGGCACACCACAACTCCTTCCTACAGCTTTTCACGTGGCTTCAGTATCGGCTCTTCCACCAGTACCTCACATAAACAGCACGAGCCACGGTGAACCGTCTACCGGACAACAAGGAAATGAAGACAGCCAACCGGGACTTCAGAGCGCAACAGCCGTGTCCCGTACCGGTGATGGCACCCTACACACCCGTCGGCTCCAAGGAGGAACCCGTCCCCCAAGTGACCGGCACGGTCCCACCATTAACCATACTGTTCGTGCGAAACGAGTCCAAAACCACGCAGACTACCGTCATCCGCCACGGGGCAAAGTGGCCCACACCCAAACACCACATGACACCCGAAGACCTGCCGGCGGTCCTCCACAACTCCCAACAAATGCCCCTCACATGTTGGGCTTGTGACCCCAAAGCACCCACCACACCGTGGCCCGTATTGCACCTCATAGCATGCCACCACACGCACCCCACAACCCACCTGCCACCACAAGCCTACGTGTGGGTGGCTCCGTGGTTCTACCAGAGTGACGCAAGCCAGAAAGTGGCATGGCACCCGGACCACGAACCCCAATGGCTATTCACCACAACACCCACCTGGTCCCGCCCTGACCCCAGGGGGATCGCCGTCAGCTACACCATGCACGAACCAGGCAGAACGGGCACCCATGAACACCCCTACTCCCCACTCAACCACACGTGGCACACACCCAAACAGCTAACACAAACCCTCAGATGCCGAGGCCTGAACCCGGACACGGCCTACACCCTCCACTACATCTACTCCTACCTCACACAAGGACAGCAAGAATAAGGACTCATAGGTGTGTTCCCCCGCGCAAAACACATCATCTCAAAAGGCATAGCAGTCTACGCCACCCCCATCTTCCAGTCCACGACCCCGGCTGCCCACCCCACCACGGGCCTCGGCATATACTCCTACCTGCCCATGAGCCCCTGCCCCCTCCCACAGCCATCACCAGTGGACCTCGTATTCTTCACCGACGCCTCAGGGGAGTCCGCCCTCACGCCCATCACCTTGATAGGCACCGTGCAGCCACCCCACACGGAGGGACACTACCGCATGGACCACCACACAGGCCACACCATATACGGGACCTCCTCGCACGCAGAAGTGGCAGCCATGGCAGACGCCATCACCAGACTTGGGGCTACCCTGCCCGCCTACCGCCCACACACCGTCCGAGTCTGGTTCGTAGTGGACGCCCGTGTCGACACACACTACTCCTCTGCATAGCACAACAGCCGCTCTACAAGGCCGCCGCGACAAGCCTCAGCACCGTAGTGCTTTTGCTGTTGAAAGCCCTCCGCAGCCTCCTCCTCTACGTCCAACTCCACATGGTGAAGCAGGAGTCCCACAGGCACCAGTACAGGAACAGTAAGGATGACATCCAGGCAGTACACCAAAGCACCATGCACCCGCTGGCCTTCCAGGTGTCAGACCTGGACCGCAACTGAACACCTCTCCGGCATCTACCCCCAAGAACCAGAATGCCATCACACCCCGGAGTGGGTACCAGAAAGCGCCCCTGAAACCTCACACGACAGAGCCTACCACTACCCGCACCCCATACAACACGTTGCGAGGATAGTTGGCAACGCGGACAGCTGAGCACACATCCAGGATCTCCAAGAGACGCTGAAAGTACCCCTCTGCCACTCAGCGCTCCGCCCAGCGTCCGTCCCAGCCTACCTACAAAACCGGCGCATCCAGCTTCTCAGAGGGCAACTATCCTTCCTCACCTGAGTCGCCCGGTGGCTCGCCCTCAAGCACATCCATATCCTGGATGAACACGGCCCCTGCCCATGCAACCACACCACGCCGGATGACTTGGAGCACTTCCAGACATGCCCTGTGCATCTGGGCAGGGACACACTAGTGGGCTGATCCCGACCGGAAACCCTACAGCAACACAAAGGCTGGCCGACGCACAGCCACACACAGCGGGCCGCCAACAACCGTTTCAGGGATCCCTTGATCAGGGAGGCCACCATGAGAGGGGGGCTCACACAAGCCCTGCAACGACACCTCACCCAACACACCGAAGACCCAATGCAGGCGGCTGCACACCTGCAGCTAGAGGCAGTCGGCAGAGCAGCGGCCCAAATGGCGCACGGCAAACGCATACTGTCTGTGCACACACACGGAGCAACTCACCAACTCCACCGCCAGGGAACACATGCTGCGTCTCATTCATTACCATGCCGTACATGACCCAGATGTGTACTGACCTACTCAACACCCCACACACGCCCCCCATCTCCGTCCACAGGCCTCCAAGACACCACCAGCGCGCCCTGGAAGAATGCACACCACGGGACCCCCGCACCACAGGCACCTGTGACACCCAGGGTCCACCCACCTCTCACCCGCGAGACGACCCGACACCGCCCAGATCAGCCACGCCTGCAGAGGACCACGAACACATCAACCTAGACACGCCAGACCTCAACAGCCCACTCCGCAATACCCCCCCTGACCCAGAGCAGCCCCACCCCCTCACGCCGACATCCATCGGCGACCCCAACCTCCTCCAAGCAGCCCTGCAAGGCAGGGCCCTGGAGAGCTCCCTGGGCTGGTACCGCCTACAAGATAGCTGGACCCAGCTCACAGTCAAGGCTCTCCGGGGCCTCGCCACCCCAGGGAGAGGTCACCACGAGGCCATCATGATTCCTGTCCTCTGGAGGGCATGCCAACACACGCAAGACCAGCGCATCTGGATCCCCTCCATCGAGTGGGGTCAGGCCCTGACACACAACACCGATACCCCCAAAGGAACCACACACCTTCAACGAGCCCTCGCAGAGAAGGACCACCCCGCAGACCCGGACTACCCAGAACAATGGCCGCCCCCCGCGCCACCGGTCTCCACCCCTCCGACGATGACATCCCTCCCCCACCTACAGACGGAGACTGGCTCCCGCCGGAGGTCTGGTGTACAGTCCTCGAATGTGGGGACCACTTTGTAGTGCAAGCCGCAGCACGCCCGGATGGCCCATGGGTCCTCAGGGGGAAGGACACCATGCTTGCCCCGGGGACAACAGCCCGCAGGGCGGTCGGTGACCCCACCAGCCCAGACAGGGTCCTCAGGGCCCATGGTGATAGAAGTGACCGCATCTGACATAGCCCCCTGGTTCAAACTGATTCAAATGAGATTCAAAGGCGCTGTTTGAATCAACTTGATCTACGTTTGAATCATGTTTGAATCAGGAGCCCGCTGGTATGGACAAAGGCATGATTTTTGTTCCTCTTGGGGGCCGGTCTGCTGCCTTTGTGGCTTATTGGACTCTCCGTTTGTTTTCTTCATCAAATCCCATGCCCTTCAAAACCAACCTGCATGGCTTTCAACAAAAAAGTATCAGTTTCGGTGTGCCGCCGCCGCCGGCGCTGATTCAAGTTGTGATTCAAACACCCCTGTGTGGCGAAGTGTCCTTTCGTAACATTGTGCAGCCCGTAGGTGTCTGACGAAACTGCCGAGCCATTGTGCAACCTGCATACTAGATGGTTTTCACCCTTCTTGTGGTGTATCTCCGAGGAACCCCCCCCTTCATGCCCATTGGTATAGCCGGCGGAGCCTCCGTGATTCAAACCTCAATTCAAGTGTGGTATTTGAATCACTTGAATCGACCTGGTACCCCTGTTACTACTACAGTGCTGTTTTCTACTTGATTTGGCCCTCTCCACGCTTCCTCCCTGCAACAGCAAAGCATCAGCACAGCGCATAAAGGGTGCAATGACGTGCCCAGGTGCATTGTGCGTTCAGTCCCGTGCATGTGGAACAAGACCGTGCGGTCCGACGGGCGGCACAACACTACCGTACAAGACCATGACGCAACACTGACGCCACCAGCGCTCCAATAAAGGACACAGCCGGCACAAACCTTTGTTGCCGAGCACCACCCGCCGAAAGGGGCAGTGTGCCACAGCGTACGGAAACAGGAACCAATACCGATGCAAGCGCCTCGTCCCAGGAACTTCTCGGCACCACCACGCACACCACACATCCTACTCACCCGCATCCCGGAACGTTCCTAGAACTTACAACATGACTGCTGGGGGGCTTGGAGATTGGGTTGCAGTATCTCGGATAGGGTCAGAGAGCGTGTAAACAGCCGGAACGCCCTACATCTCACAAACACCCGACGCTTCATACACAATTCAAACGCCCACCCCGTGATTCAAATGCCCGGTTTGAATTGCCCACTCCCCGTTTGAATCAATTCAAGTGCTGAAATGTATCCACAACCGTATCCACAACCGTATCCACAATCTGCGTTCATCTGGTATCGGTTAGCGTGGGAATGCGGTTGCCACCAGCTGGCGGGCAACCTCTCGGGTGGTCTTGGTCCACCCCACCATCGAAAAAAAGACGTCCACGCAGCGCTCGCCCGTCCAGCGCATGGGGCAGTGCGGCCTGTATGCATTGAAGGCGACCCCTTCGCGCGGTGAGATGGTGCCTCCTTCCAGCCGGTCCCGGTCCCACTGCACCCATGACGTCCGCAAATGGGCGCCATAGCCGTCCAACAGACCGCTGGTCCAGAGTTCGCCACCGACGTGTGCGCCAAGCGAAACCTTGCACGAGAGAGGCACATCGTCACGTGGGTGCACGTGCACCAGCATGGGTTGGCCTTCGTCGAGGAAACAGAATACTCCGATCGCCGTCCAGGAGAACGTGGGAAACAGGACGCGTCCAAACCGGTTCAGGCGGGTGGTCAGGCTGCCGTTTGCTTGCATCGCCGCACTCACCGTTACCACGGAGCACCTGCGCATGGCACCCAAGTACAGGGAACGCATTCTGGCATTGTGCTTCACCTCGAGTCGCCAACCGGACGCAGTCTGCAGCTCTCGCAGAAGGGGCACGACTTTCCTTCTTGCGAGTCATCGGCAGACCTCAGCCGCATCCTGGTCCGCCACACTCTGCCACAGCACCTGCGTGTCCTGCGTCACCGCACTGTCGGCAGGCACCACACTGCCCTGTGCAGCCGCACTGTCCTGTGCCACAGGGCTGGCCACCGGCACCACCTTCATCTTGCTGTCTCCAAGGTTGTCCTCTGGCTCCAGTTTCACCACCACATCGCGCGCTCCCGCCGCACCTTCCGCACTCTCCACACCCTCCACACCCTGAACGCCATCACCACCGCCCACCTGCACAATCTCATCACCATCCTCGTGTGTCACAGCCGCCGGTGCCACAGCTGATGTGTCCGGTGCTGCAGCCTGCGCCTCCGGTTTGGCAGTCATTGTGTCTGGTGCCGATGCACCCTGCGCCTCCGGTGCGGGCGTCACAGCTTTGTTCTCGGCGCTCGCGGTCTCGGGCTGCCGCGCTGCAAGGTTCGTGCGCAGAGCTGCCGCCGCCTCCTCAGCCTTCCCCTTGCTGGTGAAGCTCGCTTCACGGTCCAGTGACTTTTGGCTCTGCCCCCCCGTTTGATCTCCTGGACCTGGACGTGGTCCGTTTCCTTCGTCGAGGACTTGGCTCTGATTCCTGGCATGACGCGGATCTCGCCTTGGTCCTCAAACACCGCCCATCGCAGAGCACCTTTCGGCGGGAGTCCATACTCTTCCCTGGCCTGTTCATTGGCGTCGTCAGAGTCCTCTTCCTGCAGTACGAAAAGGGCAAATGTCCTTGGGGTCGGGTTCAAACGGAGTTCAAACACCATTCAAGTGGTTCAAGTTCGATGTTTGAAGTGGTTGAATTAGGTCGACCGTAATTCAAATGCAATTCAAATGGGCGCACCTGCGCAGGCTCCTCAGGCTGCTCCTCGGGCTTGTCCCTGTTGGCCTCCTGCTGTTTGGCGGCCTCATTCTTGGCAGCAACCCAATCAGCAACGAACCTCGCTGTCGGATCCGGTTTATTGCCACCCTCGACGGTGGCGGCCTGCGGCTTGGGGGCTTCCCCTGTGGCGGTCTGTCCCTTGGTAACCTGCTCCTTGGCCGCTTGCTCCGGGACGGCCTGCGGCTTGGCGGATACGGCCTTCGCGTCCCTCACCACTCTCTTGGCCTCCTCAACCGCCGCAGCCTTCACCTTCTTGGTCTGTGTGTGCGCCTTCACAGCCTCGCTGAGCTGCTGCTTGCCACTCACCCGGCAGCCACTCGGCTTGGCCTGCAGGCGGGATTTGTGAGCCAGTGATGGCTCAATTTTGCTGCTTGAAGTTGTGGTCGAAGAATCGGCTGCCATCCGCGCCTCTGCCGCTGTCTCCCGCACTCGATCTCGCATGCGGACGTTCGCCAGGGCAGCGGCCACCGTGGCTCGCTTGGGGCTGCCCCTTGGCGCGCACTTCGCCAGTCTCTCTTCTGCTTGGCGGATCAGCTCTTCTTCTTCTTCTTCTTCTTGGCAGATCTCTGTGGGGGGCCCTCGTGGCTGCAACGGTCGCAGAAATTTCGCCAGTCGAGGATGTGCCGCGATGCCCTTGGGTGCAGCTTTTTTATCAGACGGGACGGCAGGTGCCGTGATGCCCTTGGGTGCAGCTGTCTTATCAGATGGGATGGCAGGTGCCGTGAGGCCCTTGGGTGCAGCTGTCTTATCAGACGGGACGGCAGTCGGGAGGGCAGTCGGGACAGCAGTCGTTGGTGTCGGACCGGACGGGGGCAGCGGTGGCTGGGGCATTGTTGCCCTGGGCCGGAGAAACTCTCCCAGCTTTGGCTGGCCTGCGGGCGGGGTGGCGTCAGCGAAGTCTGTCCGGGCTTGGTTCATGGACCTCGTCCATCGGCGGACCTGCCTCTCCAGCGCCTCCGGATCCCTGCTGCGGTGCATGTAGTTGCTGATGCTGATGACCATGCTGCTGCCGGCGAGAAGAACGCCTGGGCCTCCCTCATCCAGCACCAAGACGTCGTGGTCGAACACGGCGCCAAAAACCTGTTGAAGACGGTGACCCAAAATTCAACCGTGATTCAAACTTCACACCGCTAGTTCAGACGCAGTTCAAATGCCGGGCTTGAATCACGCTTGAACCTCACAGGACGCATTTGAATTGCGTTTGAAGCACGCAAGACAGGTTTGAACCTAAACAGCATCACACACCGGGACTGCGGGCGGTGCGGCAGTCGGGCCCATCATCTCATCCAGCGACTCCTGCTTCACCACCGACTCCTCAACCACCGCCTCCATGCCCATGGACTCGGCTGCGAGTGCTGCGGGTGCAGCAGGCAGGGCAGCGGCGGCGGATACTGCTGCGGATGCTGATGCCATCGTACGCCGCTGCTTTTTCTCCGGCTGCTCGCTCTCGTATACCTCGAGGTCACCAATCACGCCGTGCAGCCGCTTCTTGTTCCCGCCAGTCGAAATGGTACCCCCACTTTGCGCACTGAGGCCGGTGTGAGCTGCGCTCCCTCCACTGGATGCCAGTCAGGGTCGATCTCATCTTGGTTTTTAAACCAGAATATGAGCCCATATGATTGGCCGTGGGTATTTATCCTGCCAGGAGCCACGGTTGACGGGTGGAAAGAGAATCTTGGTGTCGTGAACGGCGACATCAACGGCTGCTGAAGCGGACGTCGAGCCAGTTGCCGGAACTGCTTGCAGTTTGGATTGCGCTGCCGCCACGATCGCCTGCAGCTGACCCGAGGCCAGGCCCGACAGCGCCTGGTCCAGGCCCGACATGACAACTGACCCTTCAATGGACAAAAAAATACACGACGTTTGAATCACACTTGAACAGCCTACGTGATTCAAACGTCGTACTTGAAGCAGTTGAATTGATTCAAACGGATTCAAACCGACCAAAATAGTACGCGCAGTGACAAACTATTCCCCCCCCCGTGGTCCCATGGGAATACAACACCGACTCTCCGACATTTCCCCCAAATACTCCCTAGCAACGTCCGCACAATGTTGGATTTGCAGAACACCCAGGCCCTCCACCTCCCTCCAACGTGGCATTTCCTTGTACAAGAAACCACGACTCATTACTTGGAAGAGCAACTAAATGAGTTGCTCCTCCGGTGTGCCCTTCCCCCCTCCCCGAGACGTGGCAGTCAAAAAAATGTCCTTCAAAAATGCATTCAGAGACTCCACAACGTACCCCGAAAACATCGCACATCCCCAAGGGCGAATGGCTTCCAATACCCTGCGTGCATCACGGCAAAGCCATAACAGATAAGGCGAGCGAAGACACGGGCAAATTTCCTCCTGAAACCTACGCGCTACTTTGGCACACTTAAGTGTGGATGGCTTATGATATGTAGAGTATAGAGCTGCGCACAGCCTGCCCATCTCAATCACGGCCTTTTGTGCACGACTGGGCACATGCAACAAATGAGCGATCACTGGCCACACAATCAACAGACGCCATGTTTCCTCACCCTTTGGGCTGGCCTTCCCTTGGACCGAGATTTTCGTATTCGCCTCCGTCAAAATTCTTTGGACCTCAGCACGCACGGCCGGTGACACCTCCCTAGCGTAGCGGCGCCTGTAAATCGTTGTTTGCTTGCCCACAGAAATTAAACAGTGCAAAATGCACATGACAATTGAAAAATACCGGTCGTGCACCATCAAAAGAGGAAGGCGGATGCACCCATAAACATCGGACACGGTAGCCTTCGGCCGACTGCGGTGAACGTTTTTCAGAAATTTCCTATGCCCCTTCCACGAACGGACCGTGGTAGTGTGTTCCCATTGGTTGCTGGCCGCATTCCACATCGCATATGTGTAAGGAGACCCCACCCCCCACCATACACTCAACCCGAAGACATGGCGAAGCCAAGGTGAATCACCCCCGACGATGCATGCACAATCAACCCTATAACCACACAACACAATGTAACCAGTGTCTAGAACATGTTGGATGCATTCCAGGTTTTGTGCCATTAAATCCCGAAGAGCCTCTACATTGTGCTCGGAGCAAAGTGCCAAATCCAAGGTCCAAGTGTAGTTAATGCTCCGAGCACGCTCCCCGTGGTTGGCAAACGACACGGTGAGTTGACACCATGGGCGGGCACCGCATGGAAACTCATCCCCTCGGACGATGAGTACATAGCGGTAGTCCGGCTCGTGAAATTCCATACCAACCGGATCCATTAGATCCGGTTGGGAGGAGAAATACTCCAAAAAGTACTCAAAGGGCCAAAACACACTGACAAACTTTTCTGCCGCCGGATCTTGACTTGCCGAAGGGTCATGAATGTTGGCCTCCAGCTGTTGAACGGAGGCAAGGCGTTCCCACGTAGCGTCCATCCCTTCATACGATGGAAAGCATTTGCACCAGGTTTTGAGCGCGGGCACTTCGGCCGCCACTGCCTTTTCATGGACCCAAATAAGGAAATCCTTGTACCTGAGGTGCGACATCCGTGTTTTAATCACTTGAAGTGTTCAAACAAGTTCAAAGTACACGTTTGAAGCACTTGCATCAATTCAAACACGGATTCAAACGCACACCTCGATTTGGGCATTTGCAATTTGGAAATCAACCAAACGGCCTCCGTTGGGGTCAACACCTCCTCCATTTTTTGTTTGATGCTCCTCTTCATCCGACGGGAAACACCGACTTTCGTTGACAGCCGGCGTAGCATGGCACGGCCATACGGGTGTTTAATAAATGTCACCAAATCGGCCTCCAGATCCTCGTTCCGGTATGAGCGGCGCCCGTAGACCGGTTCTAACGCGTCCCTTAGCGTTTGGGACATGCCAAAAAGGCGCTGCATTTGTAACAAGGGAAGTAGCCAACGGGGAATGGTGAAGAGGAACGTGGAAACCAAAAAAATGAGATTCCCAGAAGAACTGGTGCTAAAGCGGTCCTGATTGCATGTCAATATCGCGTGCAAATCGTCTGCGGTCGCCTAAAAAATTGCAAAACTTGCAAAAAGCGCGAAATCTGCGACCGAATGCGACAGGCCCCTGGCGGCGCGCGGCGGCGGCGGCGGCGCTCGGCGTTTGAATCAATTCAAATGAATTCAACTGCCCCATTTTAATTTTTTCGGTGGTTCAAACCATTCAAATGCGGTTCAAACAGGGTCCGGTCAGATGCGGTCAAGTCTGTCATGATGGGGGTTGTCCTCCAACCATGGACCAGGGCTCGGCCTGCGCCCTGGCTCAAATCACCTCCGGTCAGGCCGGCTCCCACCTGAAGCTGGCCATGCGCTGCCTGTCCCAGTGGCCACACCCTGGATCTGGGCCATCCCCATTACCCACACACAAGTCGAGGCAGGCCCCGACAGATGAAGGGACCCCCCCCCAAGGCCACAACAACCCCTCACCTGCAGGTACCACGCCCCCCACCGAGTCCTCTGGCGCATGGGCCTCAGCTAATCCCTGAAGTACCCTCTTCCCAGCAGCTACCACGAAGTGCACCAAATACCCACACACATCTGCGAAATCCTAGCCTGTGAGCGCGCCTGTGGGGTGCCCTGCAACCGTCGGGTTGCCCGGCAACGGGCCAGGCAGTACAGCGCTGCCGTGGAGAGCGCCGCCGGCATCGCCCAGGAGGAGGCTGCGGAGTGGGCGCATGGCATGGCCATCCACACCCAGTCCATGGCGGCCCCTGCGGCCGGACTCACGGCCGTAGCCGCCCATGGGGCAGCAACTGCCCAGGTCAACGGTGAGTTGGCGGCAGCCGACGAGGAAGCCCGCCTGGCGCAGGAGGCCATTGCCTGCAAGGAGGCCGAGGTGAAGGCGCTGGAAGAGGCGCTTGCCCAAGAGAGGGCAAAGAAGGAGGCGGAGGAAAGGGCCCACGCCAAAGCGACGGCTAAGGCCCAGGAGGACGCCGCCAAGAAGGAAGCCATCGAGGCCGCGCGACGGAAGGTCGCTGAAGAGAAGGCCAAGACGGAGGCGGAGCTGGCAGCGTTGGAAGCGCAGAAGGCGCGGCTGCTGCAGGCCCGGGAAGCCGAGGCGGCTCGTGCTCGGGAGGAAGCCGAGGCGCGAGCTGCCGCAGCCACCGCCGCCGCAATGGAGGAGGCAGAGGCCAAACTCCGCCGCGAGACTCCCCCGGGAGCATCACGAGTGGAGACCCTTCGAAAGCTTTTCGAAGGGGACGCCTCCTCCAAGATGGCGCTGGATGAGGCCGACACGGGCAGCAGTGGGAGCGGTGGCACCACCGCCCGTCGGCGGAGGAAGGGCAAGGGGAAGACCCCCGAGAGGCCGCGGAGGCCAGCGGGTGGGCACCCCCACGACAGTGACCCCTTCTTCACCGCCAGTGACGGGGATGAACGAGGCCGTCGACATCGCCAAGTGGTGGCTTGGACGGGCAGAGGCGGCGGGGATGTCCCCATGGAACCGGAAGGCGAGGATGAGGATCCCCCTCCTCCCTACCGGAGCTCGGAGTCCTCCGTGACCGAGACGCCCAGGTGGGGCGACATGGACGAGGATGACGACATGGAGTTCGGCATCACGAGGAAGCGCCCATCCTCGGACCCATCGGAGGCGACCGGGCGGAGACCCACCGGGACCCCCTGGCGGAGGACCATCAGGACCCCCTGGAGGACGCCCACCAAGTGGACCCCCTGGAGGTGGACCACCGGGCGGGGGAGGACCCCCTGGACCCGGCGGACCCGGCGGAGGCCCTCCTGGAGGACCCCCTGGGGACCCCAACGACCCACCAGGGAACGGCGACCCGGATACCACCTGGCGGTGGATTGTCTACCTCCGCAGGAGGGTCTTTGCCCTCGAGTGCGAGGTAGACACGGGCAAGGTCGAGATGGCTCGCATCTCCGGGGTCGCCGCGCGCGCGCAGAAGGACCTGGACATCGCCAGGGCCGAGACCAAGTCGCTGACCAACGTCGTCAGCGGCCTGCAGGAGAGGCTGGATGCGCTGGAAGCCCGTGGGAGCGTCGGCAGCGACCGCCCACCCCTGGAGTCTGGCTCGTCGGACGACGGCTGGGGACCCGGACCAGGTCCAGGCAGACCCCACGCCCCCGGCGGAGCCCCCAGGAGTCGCCCCAGCGCCAGTGCCCCCTCTCTCACCGCCCCCTCTCACCACAGCGCGGGCCGCCGCAACGAGCGCGTGCCGCCCGGCAGTGGCAGTAAGGAATGGCGCGATGAGTGGCTCAGCGCGGACTACCACAACCGCCGTGCCCCACCGCGGACGCCTGTACGCCCCCGACGCCCGGCACCAGCCCCGGCGCCAATCCCCAGGGCTGGAGGACGTTATGGTGGACTCAGGGATGAGGTCCCCAGAGGAGACGTGGAGTGGGATGTCGGCGAAGGTGAGGACCTGGACCTGGACCTGGGCCTGGAGGAGTTCGACATCAGCCCGCCGCGTGGTGTACGACGGGAGGCCGCTGAACGCAGCCGCCGGCGCCGTGATGAGGATGCGTACATGGATGCAGTACGGCGTGAACATTTTGGTTCAGCGTACGTGGAGGAACCGCGGCGTAGCCACAGGGACTCCATGGAGGAGATGGACGTGGCGGCCGTCGGAGTCCGTGGGCGAGGCCGATGGGAACCTCGGTCGACCTCGCGACCGGCGTTCATGGTCTCTAAGGCCGCGGACGCCGCCGTGTGGGAAGACTTGAAGGACATCAAGCCCCCCATGTACGATGGCAACCCCCTCAACCTCGACCGCTTCTTGGAGAAGCTGGACGATTGGGGGCTGACCGTCACTGAAGACCTACTTCCCGCGGATGCGGAGAGATATGTCTTCAAACGGTTCAGGTACCGCCTGCCGGAAGTGCTCGGCGAGCTATACTTCGTGGCGACCAAGGAGGGGAAAATCAAGACCCTCAAGGACGCCAAGAAGTGGCTCAACGAGCAGGAGCGGGTGGACGCTTCGCAGGTGGCTGCCAAGCGCTGGAAGTCCATCAAGCTTGAGCATGATGGACGGGAGATCCGCCTACGGGACTGGCGTGACTTCCGAGGGAAATACACCCTCTTCCGCCGCAATGTGGAGGGGTGGAACGAGGGTGACGAGCAGGCTCGCCTGCTCTCCATGCTGCCGGAAGCATGGATCAAGAGGGTCACCAAGGAGGAATCCAAGAGGGCCAAGTCCAACCACACGGTCAAGATGATGCTCCCCAAGGAGTATCATACGAACGTGGTGTCTTGGGCGAAGAAAAACGTGGCCCGGGATGTCAAACGGCACTCCCTGCGGAACGCTCTTCTCATCACCGTCTCGGGCGATCGCGAGAAGACCGCGATGTGGCGCCTTGACGACTGTGAGTTGAGCGGCCAGACCATCCGTCTGCAGCCCATCCCGGCGCGGATGAGCTGCGACGAGATCCTGGAGTGGGTTGGTGAGGAGGTACTCAAGGAGTACCGAAACCTCCACCACACCCGCGGGTTGAGGCCCGGCGACCGCGACGTCAACTACGTTGGCGAGGGACCTGGCGGGGAAGACACCATGGACCCAGCGGGAGCCGTCGACGATGACGACGACGATGAGCCCGCCGAGGTGGCCGTTTGTGCCTTCGTGGCCAGGAACCTGAGCGCGGGGAGCAAGCCGGGGAACTGGAAGCCCCTGCAGCAGGGTTGGAGGAAGCAGGAGAAGAGGGACCCTCGCCGCATTGGCGACCCTCCGCTGTCCTTTGGGGAGTTCATACGAGCTCACCCGCAGGGCTGTTTCGTGTGTTATGGGAGGAAGAAAGGCTTCAACCATGACCACCGAACATGCCCCGTCCACAAGGCCGACACAGAGGCTTACAAGAAGGCACACGGGTCGAAGAAGCGTGCGCCCGCGGGTATCCGGGAAGCCAAAATGGAGGTCGACAAGGACGAGCTGGCCAAGCTGATGTCGTCGGTGGGGACCGAGTTGGCCAAGGAGATCCAGGAGATCAAGAGGAACTGGGTCCCCAGGTCAGACAACAGGAACAAGGAGAACAACCAGAATGACCAGAACAAGGACAAGGACAAGAACAAGGGCAAGAAAGGGGGAAGGAAGAAGGGCATCAACGAGGTTGATGCGGAGGAGAACACCCCTTCCTCCACAACCGACGCCCCCTAGCGGAGCCCCTGCAGCCAAGGGCCCCAGCTAGGGCGGTCGCAGGATGGTGACGTGGGAAGCGCCGAACCATCCCAGTCGGGAGTCGATAAGCAGAAGAGGACTGCCGCGGGCGGAAGGCCCGGTCTGGCACCCAGTCGCGGAGGCGGGGTGAGGGCAAGTGAAGGCACGAACCCTTGCACCCGTCCGTCCTTCGCGACCAAGAACGTGTTTGATGTACTACAGGATCTTTCCGAGAGTATCGGAGGATCACCCGGACCGCAGCTGGATGCTGCAGATGGGCAGCCTGAGCCCATTGTCCACGACCTGCACCAGTCGCTTGTTGAGCTTCTGGAACGGCCGGAGATCCTGAGTTTGCACGCCGTGCGCCGTGTCGGTCGCGAGCGGCAGTTGCATCTTAAGGTCCGTGCCCTATGCGGGGAAGTGGAAAAGGTTTTCGACGTGTTGGTCGACACGGGAGCTCAAGTCAGCTTGGTCAAGGCTGGCCTACTTCCACCAGAGTGTCTGACCGACAGTCGGAAGCCTGTCAGGCTGAAGGTGGCGAACGGCCAGTACATGGTGGGAGGCACGAAGGAAGCGGCCATTGGGCTGCAGTTCATGAACCATCGTGAACTGAGCCGCCCAGACCTCGGCAAGGAAATCTTCCTGCACGGTAGCTTCTACGAGGCCGAGATGGACTGGGACATGATCGTCGGGTACGACTTCATGATGGAGACGGACTCCGGCGTCCTCCCGGCCCAGGCTTCCATGACCCTGTACCAGGACGACCAACTCTCGTGGCTTTCGTCACCTGAGCACCATGTGGAATGCCAATGGATCCACCCCGAACGCAATCAGCTCGAAGTGGCCGCGCTGGACACTGAGCCAACTGGTCCTGCAAACCAGGAATACGGCTTAAGGCCGGAAGTGGCGAGCCGAGTTGTCGCGGACTTGGGAGCTTCGGATCTGGCCCTGGATGCATTCTCTTCAGGAACCTCCGCCCATCTGCGGGTGTGTGAGAAGTACTGGAGCGCACAGGACTCCGCGTGGAAGAAGCACTGGGGTCCGCATCAGGGACTGATGTGGATCCATTGCCCCTGTTGGGACGTTCCAAGAGCGATAGCGAAGATTCGCAAGGACCGCTCCAAGGCAGTGCTGGTTGTTCCTATGGGATGCACCGAGGAGGAAAGTACCCGACATTGGGTAGCCTCATTGATCAACATGACCTTGAACAAGGTCGTCCTACCGGCTGGAGAGAGTGTCTATCAGGACGCTAAGGGACAGCCCATGCCACCCCAGAGATGGCCAACAGAATTCCACTATGTGGATGGCGGCCTTGATCAGGCCGACACCACGGACTTCGTGTGTGTCAACCGTATCATAGCAGAACCTTGGAGGCAATGCTTTGCGGTTCCCCCTGTTGACATCGAAGAATCGGACTCCGAAGACCCCCTCACTGAAGAGGAGTGGGATCTGGTTCAGGGGTATATGGATCAGCCCTTTCACGACTGGGGAAACCAGCGTGAGGGCAAAGGCCAGGACAAAGCCTGGTGGGAAGTGGACTCAATCGTCTCCGGTTCCTATGACGGGAATACCTTCGTGCAGAGGGTGCTGGATCACATGTCCAGCCAAGACGAGCCGCCTGGCGGTAACCCACCCACCTACGGCGATCTGTTCCGAGGCAAGACCAGAGATGGCCCTTTGGGCCACCTGGGAAGACCACCTGAGCCGAAAGCGAGCGGGGTCGCTACCCCTCAAGTAAGCTCCGTGGTTCAAGTGCCCGGAAAAGCCAAGGCGGAGTCCGATGACTGCCCCAAGATCCAGGTGTTGAGGGCCAGGCTGAAGCAGAAGTATGGCGAGACCTTCTTCAGCGGCAAACCTGTGTTCCCCCCACCGGTGCGTGGACCGTATGGCGAGGCCAAGATACGACTGAAGCAGGACCCCCGTGTGTATCGTCACCGGGAGTTTGCCCTGAGGGGCGAGAGGAAAGAGGCCATGGAGAAGATCCTCCGTGACTTCATCCAGAGAGGCTGGCTCGAGCCGTGCCACTCCGAATGGGCCTCTCCTTGCTTCGTCGTCCCCAAGAAGGTTGCCGGTGAGTGGCGGCTCGTGGTCGACTACCGCGGCCTGAACGCCCAAACGCAGCACGACAGCTATACGCTGCCCCTCATTGAGGACATGCTGCAAAAGCAACACCGGCGGAGGATCTTCACGGTGATTGACCTGAAACATGGTTATCATCAGATGCCTCTCGCCGAGGAGTCCCGTGCCTGCACAGCCATGAGCACCCCACTTGGACCTCTCCAGTGGAAGGTGATGCCCATGGGCGTTACCAACGGCAATGCGGCTTTTCAGCGGATGCTGGAGAACCTGCTTGAGCCGGTGCGCGACTGTGCGGACCCCTTCGTGGACGACGTGATCATCGCGTCCGGGGACCCCAGCATGAGCTACGAGGAGCTCCTGGAGGCACACGAGAGGGACGTCACTCGGGTGCTGGACCTTCTGGTTCGGCACAAACTCACGGGCAGCAGTGACAAGGCCACCATTGCGGTAAGCGAGGTGGTCTTCGCTGGCCACGTAGTCGGGAACGGGCAGCGAAAGCCCATACCTGGCAAGGTGGCTGCGATCGAGCACTGGGAAAAGCCCAAAACGGTCTCTGAGCTACGGGCGTATCTGGGGTTCTGCAACTACTACTCGGGGTATATCAAAATGTATGCCGAGTATGCAGCCCCCATGACGACCATGCTCAAGGGCAACCGAGAGGAGACCAAGAAGGGGTCCAAGAAGGCTTTGGTCTGGACTGAAGAGTCTGACCGTGCCTTTGAGGGGATGAAGCAGGCGCTGCTATCCGCAGTGGGTCTGCACCTCGTGGATCCCAACCGAGGGTTCGTCCTGCGCACCGACGCTTCCGACTACGCCATTGGCGCTGTGTTGGAGCAAGTGCTTGACGATGGGAGGCACGTGCCCGTGGCCTTCTGGAGCCGAGTCCTGGCGGAAGGCCAGAGACGGACGTGGACGCCCCGTGAAAAGGAGGCGTATGCCATTGTCATGGCTCTCAGGAAATGGGCTGGGTACATAGCCCTCCATCCCGTCACCGTCTGCACCGACCATCAGAGTCTGCAGTCGTGGCACAAGGAGCACGTGGACACCCCCTCGGGTCCCGCCTCCCGACGGGCAAGATGGCACGAGACCTTGGCCAAGTTCGACCTTACGGTTGTTTATATTCCTGGAAAGGATAACACCGTGGCGGACTGTCTCAGTAGGTGGGCCTATCCCGCCAGCAAGGGCATGCAGGATATCTCTGCCCATGGCGATGAGGCTGAGACCGCTGAAGCCAAGAGGATCATTGAAATGGAGCGCCTGATGGAGGAGGAGGGTGCCAAATGCTTCGTCGTCATGGCCGCAGATGCCCCCCTCGCCTCGAGGGTGAGCAGAACGGTCAGTGTACTCGCCCCTGTGGGTGCCGCGGGCGGAAGGCCCGGTCCGGCACCCCCTGTGGGAACTGAGTCCGACAAGCACCTCTTCCCGGAGTCTTGCCTCCAGGACGACTGGACCGACGATTACGCCAAGTCTGAGGCCTTTGCGGCCGAGTATAGGGCTGTGACCGACCCTGACGACGGGCAGAAGTGGCCAAAGGGGCTGACCGAGGAAGATGGCAAGCTCTACCGGAATGGTAAGCTGCTAGTCCCGGAGTCCCGGGTGCTCGAGCTGTGTGAAGCTTGGCACCACCACATGCTGCACCCAGGGGTCAAGAAGCAAGCTCTTGACATGCAGCGTCGGTTCGAGATCGACCATATCGTTCTCTACACCGCCATCAAGAAGGTCAGGAAGGGTTGTTCGGTCTGTCAGGCCTGCAATCCCGATAACCGGAACGTCAAGGGGGAACCCCAATGGACCCCGGTTCCTGACCAGCCCATGGAGAGCGTGGCCATGGACGTCTTCTCCATGCCCGAAGTGCACATTGGCAAGGAGACCTTTGACTGTGTGGTTCTCTGTGTGGACCGCCACAGCGGCTACGTTGCAGCCGTTCCGGCACGCAAAAAGGGGTTGCTTGCCAAGGAGGTGGCAGTCATGATGATTCGTCATTGGCTGACCGTCTTTGACATCCCCCGCACCATTTGCAGTGACCGAGGGCCCCAGTTTACTGGTGGCTGGTTCAAGGCTATGTGTTCCCTCATGGGGATACGTCATGCCAAGAGCGTGGCCTATCTCAGCCGGTCTAACGGCCGTGCTGAGGTGGCTGGACGGCAGCTGTTCGAGAAGCTGCGCAAGATCCACATCACCAATCCACGTCGGAACTGGTTCGAGGAGATGTGGCCTGCTCTGAAGGCCCATCATGACACCCCCACTCCGGGCGGTTTGTCCCCTCACCAGATTCTCTTCGGCAGGGACCCCCTGGGTAGGGGACTTCCCTTGTCTGGTGATGGCATGGCTATGGATGCCAAGGAGTTCTTCGCGCGGCAAGAGCAAACGGCGCGGGACATCCGCCAGCAGCTTGAGAAGGAGCATGCTGAGCGTCAGAAGTCCGCCCCGAGCTCGACAGCGCAGAAGTTCAGGGTGGGAGACCCGGTGTGGGTGATCAGACCCCGCCCCATGGGCACCCACCGCACCAAAACCTGGTTCACACCCGGCGAGGTGGTCCGCAGGATTGGTGAGGACACCTACCGCATCAAGGTGGGTCACGGACAGTTCCGGGAGCGCCACGAGAGTCAACTCCGTGTGCGGGAACCCGACCTCCGTGGCCGACATGTGTCCCTGGACTACGCCAAACATGAGGCCGATTCGGACGACGACTATGCTGAGCAGGACGACTATACTGTCGAGAAGATCCTGGCTCAGCGTCCGAAGGCCTCGGCACCCGGAGGTCTGGAGTTCAAGGTTCGTTGGCGAGGCTATGGGCCGTCCCACGACACCTGGGAACCCGTCTCCTCATTCGTGCCGCGGGTCAATACTCCCTTCATGGAGTACATCCGCACACACAAGACCAAGATCCACGTTTCGGACTTGGCAGCACTCACCCGGGCGATTGCAGCCAGGGGTGCCTGATCAGCGCCCTGGGCTCTCCCCTGATGTGTTGTGAGCGCTTGTGAGGCCGACGAATCGTCCCTTACTTGCTTGCTCTCTTCCATCTTTCGGTGACAGAGTGGCCATATACCCCCCCCTGCTGAATCCAGAGGAGGATGGCCCCTCTCTTCTTCTACTCGTCACCCCCCCCCCTGCTGAATCCTTGGGGGACCAGGTAGGGCGACTGACCTTCATAATTCTGAGCTCTTGGGGCCTTGAAGCCCATACGACGTTGCGCAACGGATGCCGCTGTCATCGGCATTGCGATTTTTTGGTGTGTGGTCTGGTTCCATGGCATTTGCGGAATCCAGACCAGTCGACGTGTGTCTCGAGACTATATATGCCTGAACTCAGGCGTTATCCTGTCCATCCTCCTGCATTTGCCTTATCCTGACCGTGGCGTTGTTTGGCACTCTGTTCTGAGTGTGTTTACACGCCTATTTACCCAAATTGTTGCTTGTCTTTCTGCCCTCCAGGATATGTGCATCTGTATGTTAAGTGTCATCAGCCCATCGCTGAGGGATGGACTGTTTTTCACCACGAATCGGGATACAGAGGCGCCTTGAGTCGCCGTGTACATATCCTTACAGCCTGGTCCGGCCTGGACCAGTACTTGATCACAGATTCTACTGTTTGAGTGCCCGTGATACCGTGTTGCCCTATTCGCTGTGATGTGTGGAGATCCAGATGGCGCCAGGCGGGAAGCCCAGTTGCCTGACTACACTCCCAGCGGTCCGCCACTGTCAGTCCCAGTGTGAGCCTACCGATTTGCAGACGCACTTGCATTCAGATGGCGGCCTCCGGTGCTCCTGACCTCGGTCAGTCTGCCTGGGAAACTGGTGGTTTGAGGAGTCGACGCCTCCGCCCACACTGCATGAGGACTCCCTCATGTATGGCCTTCGTGGCAGTAGGGCGAGGGAAAAGACGGCCTTGATGCCCGATCCCTTCAGGAGGAGTTCCCTTACGATTTGGGGTTCGTAAGGAGTTCGACTATGGCACTCTGGACTCGCGTCGTATGGATATGGACATGGTGCGCCCGAGGAAGGACCCGTGGGGACTCTCCCCAGTCGGCGGGCCTTGGGAAGCTTGGGGTAGCCTGATGGATCTTTGTGGTCGCTCTCGACTTGTGGGGCCACCTCGGCCGTCGTGTGACGCCTATGCTGGCCGTGTATGCCACTGCCACTGTGGTGGTGACCGTAGCAACCGGCACCCGGTGCGCCTGGTATGGGTTAACGGGTCCCTTGGATGCCGAACAATCGCCGCCAGGACCCGCCCCTTGATACTTGATACTATACATGTGCTACGAGCTGTTACAGCAGCATACCTATCCCACTGTGGGATACCTATCTTACTGTGACTTACTGAAGTGAGGATGTGACACCCCCCCCCCTTTCAGGGAGTGGTCCTGGGTACCCGCTGCCGTGCGTGGGTGTTATCGAGCCCCCCCAGGGTTTGCTCTAAGGAGGGGGGTGAAGCGGTACCCAGAACCCCATGGCCAGGTTACGGCATACAACCGGTCTCCGGTCCACTAACCCCATGCACGGCGTGTTCCGTGCCGTGTAGCCCCGCATCGGCAACCGATGCACCGCCAGCGGAGATTTGTGTATCAGAATATCAGGAATCAACAGGGTTTTATTTTCATATTGTTTCCGTCAATTTTTACGCTTCCGTTCCGATACTCACTGTTTTGACTGCTGGCGGTTGGTTCGCGACTTTACCGTAACCGCCAGTTTAACTGTTTATAATGGAAACTTTAACGCTATCCGTCACGAAGGCTCCAAAGTCGCCAGGAACTGCATGGATGCTTCCGCAATTTTCATAATTAATACTCGCAACCTTAATCCGAATTTTTCAGGAGGTCGAAATCGGATTTTCGACTTCGACATCCCCGCATTTGATTTGACCTTTTTCGAGTGGACCTACGTGCTTCCGTATGCACGAATCAACTTCCCTTTTATCCTGCCCTCCATTTGTCTTAAAGATATGGGCAAAACAAAGTTGATTCGTGAGGCCACTTGTGAAGGTCATATCTCGTGTTGCTTGCGAGGAATTGCGATAAGAAAACGTGGGATGTATTTACAATACTCCCGACGTATTTTAGGAAGCATTATATGCCTTGCGTTTCCACACGTGCGCGCTAGCGTAATGGATCATGGTCAATTGGGTAGAGTTTGCGTTATAACTCTTTGGCCATGATATTGCGTGCGTTAAGATATATTTCGAGTGTAGCGCGCAAGTGTTGGTGTGGCATAGGAACTCTCTTTGAGTTCCTATGAGCGATTGACACAAAGTTATGCCCTTGGAGGGGCATGACATATCGTGGTGGGAGCTACCTTTTTGGGCAATATGTGGTATGTGCCATGTGTTGTGTTGCGTGCCCATTTAGCGGGTCCATTGCTCCAAGTCGAACCCGCCAATGGACTTCATATTGTGCAAGCCCCTTCCCCATACTCCCTAGGGTCAATTGCAAGCCTAACCTTCGTGAAGGGAAGCTTGTGTGGTGATCCCGAAGCGATGCGTTGGGAGCAAGGTGTGTGTTTTACAATTTTCCATATTTTCATGTGCCCACTTGGGAAGTAGCGCTCGTAACCTTTCAAGGCGCCCCAAGTGGAGCACATATGTGGGATCGGAGGTCATTGGTGTCAAGTCATTGTGTTTAGAAGGATTAAGTGATTGCACGATCCAAGCCAAAGATATTATAATATAATTATGCACCTTTCAAGGCACTTTTGTGTGTGCTTGTGCCAATTTTGCCATTTTTGGCCCGTCATGATGTCAAGTGGCGACCGTGTATCTCAACGTTGCGCTCAATTGACATCATGACCCAAGTATGATATGAGGGTACATACTTCGGTGCCCAACATATCTTGGACCCAGCGAATAACTCCTCTTAGGCTTGGCATACCGTGGCCGCCATGTTGGCAATTTGGGACAAACCCAAATCATGGGCTCACTTGGCGACCCTGCCATTCCCAATATCGGAGGAGTTGGGCGACGCCCAAAAGATATGTTGGACCAATATGACTTGATACCAATCCTATGGCACACTCCGGTCCGAGTCGGGCATGTGCCTCATTTGCCCCAACCATGAGTGTGCGCATCTTTGGCCATTTTGAGCATTTCTCCACTCTTGCTGCCCGCCGTGCCCCATGTTCTAACCTTCGTGCACGCCGGACGCATGGACCAATGGACCATATATGACATGGGTGTTATGGGTAATGGTCCCCATGGTCCACACACTACGTGGGCGAAGCGGAGCCGGCTTCGTTAAGGCGCGAGGCTAAATTGAGTATGGGCAATTTTGCCATTTTTGCATTTGTGGACCCATTCCGGATCGTCACCACGCTGAGTGGCATAGAGATCTTTGGGAGCCAAGGGCATGGGAGTCTCTGTTGGGCTCCCGATGGATCACGCATGGAATGGCGGATCCAATCTCCAAGCCGGCGTGGAGATATACTATTGGGAGGACACCGAATTTTGGCTCATTTCAGGCAGCCAAAATGACCCAATTTTGGGACCCCAATTTCCTCTTTCCGTGTGGTCAATTGGCGGCCCCATTCCTCTAGGCCCAGAAGGGAGCATGGACCTAAATTCAAGTTGTACACTCAGATATAAGTCCTAGGTCCTGCCTCCTACCCTGTGAGCCATTGGCCTTACCTTGGCCGGGCGAGCCACGCGTGGGAATGACGCCAATTTTGGTGATTTTGGCATCATGACCCCACATGACTCATCCGTGTTGCCCTGATGCCGGGACCTCAGAGGGAACCAGGTTGGGTGAGGGCTCCAGGGGGTTCGTACTCGAAGGGCACAGGGTCAGTTGCCTCGTCCCTACCTCTGGTGGGTCCGGACGAGGGGTCAATTTTGGGGATTTTTGAGTTAATTTCAGTTTGGGCTGAAACAGCCCATTTTCAGCTACCAACTCCTGGGTGATAATGGCGGGGCCATATCTCTGGCTCAGAGTGGAGTTGGGACTCGCCATTAAGGGAGCATGGGGAGCCACTGTCAGTTGGCCTTGGAGCTCCTTGGTTCCGAGGAACTCGCCTGTGGCTGGGCGAGTCACCCCCCTATTGGCAGGGTTTCAGGGTCCGGACTGAGCAGGGCATGGGTTGTGTTTGAGCCCCCGCCCCCATCAGCCACTGAGAGGGTCGGACCTGGGATTGGGATATGAGTAGGGACTGAGTGTCTATGGTCCTGTGATGCCCTTACCCCAGTCCAGTCTTAACCCCATGTGTACATATCCTGATGTGTTGCTGTACATACTTTCGTTCCCTCTTTGCAGAGTGGCAAGGATTCTGAAACGCTTTGTCACATGACATAGGCGTATTGATGCCCTTGTGAGCGTAGTGCCTTGCCTGCCTGCTCACCTGTGCGTGTCACCGCAGCGTCCCGTGGCCGGCCCCCCACGGGAACGCGTCAAAAGCGTTTCACCGCCGCGGGGTTACCCAGCCCTCGCGTGCCACTCGGGGCCAACAACCCCGAGCAGCGCGTCGCAGCAGCGCGGCGCAGCTCGCAGCTCGCAGCGCAGCGCAGCGTCTCGCAGCGCAGCGCAGCGGCTCGCAGCGCCACTCAGCGACAGCGCCGAGTTCGTCACGGAGCCCGCAGCGACGTCCAGCGCATCGCCCTGACCGCGCAGCGACCGTGAAAGAGGTGCACAGACCAGGACTCCTGCATCAGCCCCATCGGCCGACCCGGAGTCCCATCGGCCGACCAGCAAGGCCGCGTCAACCACCTCAACAACCACCGGCTGACCAGCACCAGCCGCACTTCCAATCCAGTGCTGCAGCACCCTCCTCAACAACCACAACCAGTTCGTTGAGTTGAACGAGGGCACATCAAGGACGGCAAGACCATTTTGAAGCATTTTCGGCGGGGGTGATGTCCGTGCGTCCACAGAAAAATCGAAATTGAAATTGAAAAATTGAAAATCCTTCAACCCATCACCCCAACCTCTCCAAGTACTACATGAAGTCTATACCAAACTTCGATTCCATTGGAGTTGCGTAAATGGTCTTGGAATCTTTGCTCACCCCATGGGGAGCGTCCGCGGACAGAATCTGGCGTCTATGAACAAAGAGAAGGTATATGTGAAATAAATATGCAAAATAAATGCGTTAACATGTACAATGTATGAGTAACAATTCTATACTATAAAATAGCATAAAAAAGAAGACGAAATGAAGGCGACGGCGTCGCCGCCATCAGAAAATCTGACGGCTACGAGGCGTCGCCATCAGGATCTCCACTGAGATCCTGCCCAAACTGGGCCAACCAGTGGTTTCTGGGCGAAAAACAACAAAATAAAGTGATTTTTGAGTCAAAAACACTCATTTTGCGCGTCTCCCCCCAACGCGTCGCGTAGCCGACACGACGCGTTTCTGCGCCAATTCAACCTACATATGAAAAGGCCCACTGTTGGGCTACGCCATAGGCGTCTGAGCGATTCCTGGAATCGCCTCAGCATTTTTTGAAAAATGCGTGAACGCGCCTTTTTTCGCAAAAATGGACCTTCGCGGAACGCCGCGAAAAAGGTCACGCTATAATCTTTTATTCCTAAAAACGATAAAACAATAATAAAATTGCCTAAAATCTTTAGAAATCGAGAGTTAAATTCTCGATCTGCAGCTGCGTCGCGCAGGCGACGACTGTCGTCGCCAGTCCAGAAAAGACGTAAAATGACGATTTCTGGGGTATTTTACAGAAATCCCACAGAAATCAAGATGCCGTAGCATCAACAGGAAAATTCCTGATCTGGCCTGGCGAAGAGCGCCACAGGCTGTGCAGCGGGTATGGGTGAAGCACCCCATACCGCTTCACCCCCCTCCTTAGAAGCCTTGCCTATATCCAAAGGAAGGCAAGGCCAAGGAGGCGCTCTGACCCCTGCAGTGTCCTGGTTTCAATATTGATTCATCAGAACAGTGGGGGGGGGGGGGGCTTCGTGAGTAATTTACATGGGGGGGAGCACCACACACATGTAAAAAAAAAATTTTTTTTTTTTTTCATCTTGAAATATTCATAGGGCAATTGCCCCTCAGGCGACAACGCTGGTCCCTGGCACTCCTCTTAGCCTCTGGTGACCAGACCAGGGGCGCTGCAGGGCCTTCCGCCCTGACTGATGGCGCTTAGGCGCACATATTGGCCCTTTTTCTCCATGGGCATGGAAATCAATAATTCAATAAATTCGGAAAATTCGGAAAAAATTATTTAGGGTCAAACCCAAGGCAAGGCCTTCCACCGAGCCTGAATTTAGGGCCATTTCCTGCCCAAGGCGACGAATTCCTCGTGCCTTTTAGGGTCGATTCCCAACCCAAGGTGACGAATGAACGCACCTGATTTGGGGGATTTAGGATAATTTCCTACCCAAGGCGCCCCACGCCTATTTAGGAAGGGACCTCCCAGAGGGTCAACCAACCCAAGGCGACGAATTAACGCGCCGGATTTGGTTACTGGTGGACGCGGGGCGCTTACCGCGCGACCTGCTGTCTTTGCTCTTGGGATTCGCCATCCACTCCACTTGTCGAGCTGCTGCAGGGTCCAGATTTCCTGAAGACCTCTGCTGAATCGTCGTCCTTGTCGCAGGAGCTCCTGGAGCTGATCTCAGGGCTGTCGTCGTCGCTGCTGTTGCCTTGGGGGCCAGTCTTGGCCCAGGCGTCCCTTCTTGCACTGTATTTCCACCAGGGCAATACCTTAGGCTGCAGTCTGTTGCGCTGCGGGAGTCGTCGAAAACCAGGCAGCAGGACACCACTCAACGTCGTGGGAGCCATCGACAGGTCCGCCAGTGAACCACGCGGACAGCGGCAAGACCATTTTGAAGCATTTTCGGCGGGGGTGATGTCCCAGCGTCCACAGAAAAATCGAAATTGAAATAAAAAAATTTAAAATCCTTCAACCCATCACCCCAACCTCTCCAAGTACTACATGAAGTCTATACCAAACTTCGATTCCATTGGAGTTGCGTAAATGGTCTTGGAATCCTTGCTCACCCCATGGGGAGCGTCCGCGGACACAATCTGGCGTCTATGAACAAAGAGAAGGTATATGTGAAATAAATATGCAAAATAAATGCGTTAACATGTACAATGTATGAGTAACAATTCTATACTATAAAATAGCATAAAAAAGAAGACGAAATGAAGGCGACGGCGTCGCCGCCATCAGAAAATCTGACGGCTACGAGGCGTCGCCATCAGGATCTCCACTGAGATCCTGCCCAAACTGGGCCAACCAGTGGTTTCTGGGCGAAAAACAACAAAATAAAGTGATTTTTGAGTCAAAAACACTCATTTTGCGCGTCTCCCCCCAACGCGTCGCGTAGCCGACACGACGTGTTTCTGCGCCAATTCAACCTACATATGAAAAGGCCCACTGTTGGGCTACGCCATAGGCATCTGAGCGATTCCTGGAATCGCCTCAGCATTTTTTGAAAAATGCGTGAACGCGCCTTTTTTCGCAAAAATGGACCTTCGCGGAACGCCGCGAAAAAGGTCACGCTATAATCTTTTATTCCTAAAAACGATAAAACAATAATAAAATTGCCTAAAATCTTTAGAAATCGAGAGTTAAATTCTCGATCTGCAGCTGCGTCGCGCAGGCGACGACTGTCGTCGCCAGTCCAGAAAAGACGTAAAATGACGATTTCTGGGGTATTTTACAGAAATCCCACAGAAATCAAGATGCCGTAGCATCAACAGGAAAATTCCTGATCTGGCCTGGCGAAGAGCGCCACAGGCTGTGCAGCGGGTATGGGTGAAGCACCCCATACCGCTTCAGCAGCCGCGATGGATGGCAAATCCCACCTCCAGTCTGCCTGACCTACACGAGGCCACACATGCACACCACTGCAGGCAGAAAAGAACATCAACATGCCTCACACGAGCCCCGCCCCAAGTCCCCCACCCCTCCCTTCCCACTCCCCACCAAGTGGTTCACACCTGCTCACCAGCGCGCACAGCCCTACGCCCCGCGACACGGGCCTCGCCCCTCCCGCCTGAGCAGCGACACACGCCCCCCGCAAACCCCCCTGCCATGCGAGCCTCGCCACCCCCTACGGCCGGCAATTCACCCAACCTGCCACAAAGAGCCCGACGCCCTACGGCACACCCACCCCATATGAAAACTCTCACATGCCCCCCACACGAAGCCCCGTAACCCTAAGCCCGGCCTTCCCGACGCCCGCATGCAGCCCACGCGAACTGTTTCTTCCGGGGGACGCTGGGGCGCACACCCTCGTAAGTTGCAGGAGCCTAGCCCAGCCGAACCTAGACGGTGGAGACGGCAGCCCCACGCCTCCTCCACACACCGCTGCCGACCACAACAGCCACCCAGACCGCCGGATCGCAGCCGGGCCCTTGCAGCTGCTTGCCCCAAACCCACAACCCGAGGAGATGGCCTCCATCTTTCCCGCGGTGGCAGCAGCGGAGGCCCGCAAAGCTGCACCCGCCCGCATGTCGGCACACATCCCGCATCCCCCAAGACCACCACCTCCTCTTGGTCCACATCCTCATCATCGTCCTCCGACTCCTCCTCGCCCCCCCCCGACGAACTCATCCACAAGGCAGTGGCCAAAGCCAAGGCTGCAGCCACACAGCAGACTGCCAAAGGCCCCCCCACGGCTACGCGGGCGACACCAGCAGCCCGACAGCAAGCCCGGAAACCTCCCCGCCCGGGAGGGGTCCCCTCACACCTCCAAGACGAGGTCCTCCTCAACCTGGAACCGGTCCCCTAACCCAAGCCCGACCCCAAACCAAAACCGGAGCCCAAACTAAAACAACACCCACAACACCACCACCACCACCGCCGCCACCACCACAAGCCTCACCAACACCACCAACTGCATCACACACAGCCGGAAATAGTCACGAAAGGGGCGAGAGCAGCATCACAGAGAACGCCACAGCCACCAGGACCCCACGCCAACCGCGTCCCGAGCCCCCCTACCCCAGGCACGAACCCGGCCACGGGGGCAGCCACGCAACACGACCCCGTGACAACCCTCTTCAACATCGCCATCCCCAAATGCCCCACCATCGGGCCCCCACAAACCACCACTGCCGCCAGCAAAACCGACCCGGGGACGTGGGACCCCACGGTCTCCGTCAAACACGGCCCCGGAACGACCCCCGCTATCTACCAAGCCCTGCAGCCCATAGGGCTGCAAATGATGCCCAACCGCCAGGTCCCGCCAGATCGCCAAGGGATCTGGGGGCCTACCTGCTGGATCACCACCACCACCACCACCACCACCACCGCCACCACGACAACCACCACCACCACCACCAGCGCCACCCCCAACACTGGCACCACTACCACCACCAGCATCACCACAACCAGCCCCAGCAACCACGACCACTGCACGCCACCCTACCCCACCGGCCCGCACCGACCCATGCACGGACAGCACCACCACCTGGGATCGCTGCATCACCCACCGAACGCTCAACCACACTACCTAACCTGCAACCAAGGGCCAACCCATCCCCTACCAGGAACCGCACCCGCCTGGCCACCACGCCAAAGCCGAAAGAACCCGACTCCCCAAAGCCCACCGCACCCGGGACACCTCCCTCAACCACTACTGGACCCCTACCACTTGCCAGACCCGCCACCGCACCCACCTCACACTGCGCCAGCCCACTACACGGTGGATCCATGAGGGACGTGAGGCTTTTCTTCTCCCCCAGAATACCCAGCAGCACCGCACGATGCCCCCCTGGCACCGCGGACGCACCCGAAGTGGCCCGGCTTCCCCCACGTATGAACACGCTTCCACAAACGGCAACCTTTTTCCTTCCCCTTAGGCTCTCTCGCTCCCCAGCCTGCAACCACGCCTCTGCTGCCCCTAGGCCCCACCCTCGCCGCTCTTGCTCTGCGAGGCACCGCCATCAGTGCCCGGTGCCCCGCTCCTTCCACTCCTACTCCCCCAGACGCAGCCACGCGGGCCACCGCCGCCCCATGTCCGCGTCCCCCTCCCGTCACGCTTCCCGCTCCCAACACCAGCGACACGCGTCCCCCATCCCCGGCCGCCACCACCGCCGCTCCAGGACCCCAAGCGCGGAGTCTACGCCCCCACCCCCCCCCGACCTGGCCTGTTGGTCGGCGTGGCCCTGCGGGAGCTCTGCCCCTCGGTCAGGTGGGCATAGGAAGCGGGCAAAGGCGAGAGAAGCACCACCACCTCCACACCTTCAAGGAAATCCTCGCCTGCTCCCCCTCCAATCCCGACAACACCGCCCCGGAGGCTGTAATGCCGCGGAGAGCATGGGAAATGCTCCTCCGGGACGCAGTTCAGGGCTTTCGCCCCCCCTACACCCCCAAAAACCCTCAGCTGGTGGCTCCCGACCACGCATCCCCAAGCATCACTCATCGCCCCCCCCCAGTCCCCACCGCCACCCCACCAACACGGGGCGGGCAAGGGACAGGGCAAAGGGAAGGGCCGCCGCAAAAGGGCGAGATAAGGCGCAGGATGACGGGCCCACACCCACAGGAATAGGGGCACCGGGGAGCCACGAACACGGGGAGAGGGAAAGGGCAAGTGCTAGGACGCTGGGGAAACAGGGTGCTACGAGGACAGGCACCAGGACACACAACCGCAGAGGGGGGACACGCCGCATCGGGGGATCCGACACCGCCCCGCCCTCCCGCACCGATTAAACGCCCACCGGCCTGCCACACGGGACTCACCGCAGCGCCCCCAAGAGACATCACCATGCCAGGGCGCTGGCCCCAAAGGCGGACCACTCCACAGGCGCACGCCCGCCACAACGACCCACCGCAGCCCAGACCCAACACCGCACGAGCCGCACAGAGTCACGCCCACCAACCACCCGCCCCCCCACAGGGTGAGGGGGATATTCACAGGGGACAATCAGGAGCACCGCACAAACCACCACCGCACCCTAAGCACCAGGCGATGACCCCGGCCACCCTCCACTGCAGGGACCACCGCACGGACACAAGGACACGGACTCCAGGGCAAGAAAGGGGAAGGGACCGCAACACCAAGGACAGGGGACGACACGGAGGCAGAGAGAAGGGCGAGAGAAAAGGGGACAAGCCAAGCCGAGGGGGCCACATCACCCCAACCCGCAGAAGCCGGCGCACCCCTAGGCAAGAGGACCCCCAGAGACACGGGCCACCACCAGACCAAAGCACAAGCCCCAAGGGGGAACAACCCCACCAACATCGGCCCTCCGTCCCAAGTCAGACCTCCCAGGCCCCAGCAGCAGTGACCCAGCAAACCACACCAGATGGTACCACGCCCGCCAGCCACCAACCAACCACATGACCCAAGCCTTCACGGCTCCCTCACAACCCACGCAGTAAGGGCGCCAGTGTGACCATCGCCGCAGCCTCTCCGCGCCGGACCAGGGGGTTCGACTGACCCACAGCACAGCACAGCATAGCGAAGCAAAACACAGCGCAGCACGACGCAGCGCAACACAACAAAGCGCAGCACAGCACAGCACAGCACAGCACAGCACAGCGCAACACAACACAGGATAGCGGGGCACGGCACGGCATTGCATGCCGCAGCAGGGCACATCACAACACAGCACAGCACGCCACATCACGGCGCAGCACGGCTAGACATGGCGTGGCACAGCAAAGCACAGCACGGCACAGTGCAACACAGCACAGCACGGCATGGCACGTCACGGCACAACAGGGCGCAGCACGGCACAGCAGGGCTGGAGACAGCACAGCACACCAGAGCAAAGAACGACATGGCATAGAACGGCACGCGCAACACAGCACAGCATGGCAGGGTGCAACACAGCACAGCACCGGAAGGCACGCCACGGCACGACACGGCGCAGCACGGCACAGCAGGGCAGAAGACAGGACAGCACACCACACACAGCACAGGACAAATCAGCGCAGCACAGCACAGCAAACCACAACACAGCACACCACAGCACACCAAACCACGCCACAGCACACAATAGCAAGGAAAGCTAACCGTCATCCTAATGCGATCAAGCCACCTCTCACACCAAAAAGGAAAGAAACACACCCACTGCCGCGGGACACCGCCACACGGCAGCCCACCACACACTGACTAACCGCCTAACCCTTGGAACCACAAGGGCCAAGGGACGATGACTACCGCCCACCCGATGGAACAACCCCCTGCCCCCATCGGGGCACCGGTCCCGAGACCGAATTCAGCGGACGCAATCCCCAGGGCCCCTGCCTGCAGCGGTCTGGCCGCACAAACCGTCAGGGGCCACAGGAAAGTTAAACCCGCAGACACAACGCCGCCAGCGCAGGGGCGGGCGAATACCGGCAACCCCACACCAATGAAGCACACCGGCAACTACCCATCCCCCCGCAGAACCCCACAGGCGCCAAGAAGCTGGCTGGCACAACCGCCCAGCCGGCAAAGCCAGAGCCTAACCCGACAGGACGGGACGTCAGCCAATGCGTGTCCATAAGGAAGTGGTGAACCCCCCCCCGGAAAAAAAACAACAGAGAGGGGGGGAAACTCCACCCACCTACGAACAGGAAACTGCCGGACAAGGCCAGAGGTCCCTCTCCGCCCCACTGGGACAAATCTGCCAACCAGGGGGGGGGGGGGTGGAGAGGACAGACAGCCAGAGAAAAAAGGGAAGGCGGGCAACCACTCTACCAAGGCGGTCAACCCCCGGGCCAGGCAAGACAACAGGCGACGCCCACGCAACCCACCGCTAGGACAGCGAGAGAACACCCTGCCCAGCCCGGGGACAGGCCCCGGCCAGACAGGGCGAACCAGCTCGGCCACGCAGCCACCGACACGCCAGAGGAACGACCACCTCAGGGAGGCCAACACACAGCCCCGCCGGGGAAAGGGCAAGACACCAACAGCGGAGACGCGGACACAAGGAGGACCGCCGGCCGGGAAACAGAGAAAAAAAACGGGGGGGGGGCAGGGGGGAGGTGGTCAAGGAGAACACGGCCGGAATAGGCAACAGTGCCCACCAGTAGACCACAACACGAAAGAACGAAAAGCCACACCCACAGGACCCCCCCCCCTGCAACCAACGACGGACCCCCACCGGGAAGATCTGAAAAAAAACACAAAGGCGGGAAAAATCACCCACAGCAACCCCCCAACAACGCCCCACCACAAGCGGCAACGCCCTTCGAGACAAACAGGGACGGACAACCACAAGGGTCAGAGACCACCGGAACAGACGGGGAACACTGCCAGGACCGGTGAGGCACCACCCGCCCCACACAGGAAAGCTACACACCCCAGCCAAGGAAACACCAGCCGGCAGGCGGGCATCAGGGGGAACACGAACCGGACCACACGCCGCACAACCAGGTCAGGAAAGGCGGGGTACGGAGCAGACCACTGTGTATACACAGCACCCGCAAACCCAGCCAAATAGGGGGAGACAACGTCCCAACCCGTACCCGGGCAGAAACCGCAAACCCGAGCCAACAAAGGCGGTACAGGCGCGACAGCCCTACCCTCCTACTCACCAGCAAATCCACATCCCACAACCAAACACACGCGCCGCAAACAGCAACCAAAGGAGGCAAGATAAAGGCGCAAACCGCACCAACCGGCATAACCCGCGAGCCCCGGGCAGGAACGCAGGAAGGCAGGAAAACACCCAAACACGAGCACGCGCCAAATCTGATCCCCAGAAGAGGAAAAACCAGAGGAGGACGAGCCTCAACCCCCAGCACACGCGCTACACAACAGTAGGAAACTCCGTGTCCAAAGTGCCGGACACTGAGGCAGCCCGTGCCAGGCAGGTGACCCGGCCAAACGAGATCCAAAGCCCGGGGGTAAGGATGCATCATAAGGCCAGCGCTGCTTTGGGACTCGAGGCGGAGTGCGCGACACCCAAGCACCTCGAACACTGGTACCAAGAATGCGCTGCTTGCATGCCATGCCAGCGGGATACGCCAAGAAGTAGGGTGAACCTCTAGGGTTCCCCCCACAAGAGGGGACGTGCGCAAGCGAGGGGGCACGTCCCTCGGCGCGACGAGTACGTCACACCGGCGGAGGTCAGCATTCCCGGTGCTGCCCGCGGCCGCTTTGTTGGCAGCCGCCAGTCAGATCTGGCACGATGTAAGCCGCCTCTCTCTTCATCCGCGGTGCCTCTTCCCGTTCGTCACAGCGGCACCGCCAGCGGAAACCATGGGGCGCGTCCCCACCTCCGAGTGCACCTACCTACCTACTCCTGATGAAACAGGAACGTACCAGAGATTGGGTACGGCTACAGCCATGGGCTGTGCTAACCATAAATTCTCAGAGGAGCTCATCGACAGGTTTAACCCCCCACGTGCTGTTTCATGGAGGATGACCTGCTTGGTTCTTCAGCACCCCCTTCCCTGAGGACCTCAAGAGCTCCGTTCGGGATTGGCCCGTACGCAAGCAGTCTATGGCAAACCAGGCAGGAAATAACTGAGACATGTTCGTGAACGTGAACTGAGCAGAGGAACTAGCCTACGATGACCCACCAGTTTTAAGGTTGGTGACCCCGCTTTAGTTCACAACTCAGGACTACCCTCTTGGCCACATACCTGCCTGCAGCACGCTTCTTTTGGGCCCTATTTTATCATCAAAAAGATGGATCTAGGATCCATGTCACGTACAGTCCACGTCTAGGATGTGAACTGCTTTTTTGCTCCTAAAGAGGTGAGGCACTACCACTCCCAAGACGACCTGTCTCCGGATGATTGGCGCTTAAGCCATAAGGAGGTCGAAAAAATGGACCTGCAGAACGTAGCCTCGTCTGAAGAGGCTGACGAACTTGAGGAGATGACAGTAAGAAAAAGTGTTTTTCCCTGCCAAGAGGTTGGCTTTAGTTGTTATAAGGAGGCCTAAAGGCATAACACATTTTTATCTTAGTATTGGCCTATCGAAAAATGGGTTGAAAAGACGTTTTGACCTACAGAACCAAGCATTGATGTATGGATGTTGCCTGGACCCCTGACCCCCCAACTGATTGATCTTATACACCTTTTCCTGGACTGACTGAGGCACTGACATTGGTCTAGAGCCTATACGGTTTTCTCTATTTTGTCATGAAGGCTTAGCTATCCTAGTGGTCTGCGCGCTAGGGGGCTGTGGTAGTTCTTTTTGAGGGGTCCTAGGTTCATTTCCCAGTCAGCCTAGCTAAGTAGGAATGTCCCATGTGACATGGCAGTGACCTCAGCGCCACAAGCCATGCCACCTCAGCACCTATGGGACCCAAAGCAAAGAGTGCACATCTCTAAATGGCACTATAAAAGAGAGGATGCCCATGTGGGCAGTTTCTCCATGTTTGTAGGATATTTTCTAACTATCTTTCCTAAATCTGTAGTTATTGTGAGTTTCCTGTTTTGTATCACTATCTCCTTTAGCTGCAGTCCTTCATGTTGTGGATTTGATCCTGTGGTTCTTTTGCCTTGCAAGCTGTGGGTACTTATTTGGGTTTATTTCATCAAAACGTATTTGTTTGGAAAACCTGAACTCCATCAGGAAGCAGCAGGAGCAAGCAGGGGCATCAATGAAACAATATAATCAAAGCATTCAAGAGTGAAAGCCTGTTTTAACTTTCTGGTAGCAGACAATTTCAGTCCTTGCGTACCTGCAACCCCGTGCAGTACAACCAGTACGTCAAGACTGACTTCACTGAAGGGCGAAGAAATCCAATATGCACACGGAGGACACTGCCGACACAACAGTGCCCTCGGTCGCACCACCGAAGCCAGCGCCAGCGCCCAAACTTGCTGGTGAACCTGAACCTGAGGAGCCTGTACCTTCAGTGCTCTTAAGTGGGCTGAGAGATGATTCTCTGGATGGCTTGAGAGCTGCCTTCAGCCGTCCATCCGTGCAAGGACCTGAAGGCAACGAGAAGGAGAAGAAAAAGCAAGCAGTGGACATGGGAGCCGAAGAGGTACACCCTGGGGATGGATATGGACCATCTGACGAGTCGCTCTTCGTGGACACACCTGAGGAGAGCGCTCCGAGCGCCTCTGATTTCCCTGCAGTACCCTCTCCAAAAACCACTACAGTCCTAGCCACACATCCAGCTACATCCTAACCCACAACCACTCCACCAATGGCTGAGGGTCTAGGCTTTACTGGAATGCCTTACCCCACCTATGGTGTGACTCCAGCCGCGACTGTGCCACCTATGGCAACTGCAGTCAGCGAACCAGTGGCATCAAGCTCCCCCCACACCGGTGCGCCTGAGCCTATGCCGCGCCGATATGAGGATGGCTATTAGAGACCTGCGGCGGGTGTGTACATCACTGGGATACCTGGCTATGCGGCACCCGAGCCTAGCTATACTATGCCAGCACCTGGTTTCACTTCCCTGAGTGGCCTAAGGGGCCTTGAGTTGCTTGGTGGAAGGAGTAGAGGATCTGCAAGATCCTCCAACATGTACCTGACGCGGTCGGAGATAAACGAGGCTCTCCGAGGAGCCACCTCTGAACTTGTTGATGATCTCACTCAAGAGATTTGGGGTAAACTGGACGCCCTGATTCCTCCCCATGCGTCACCTACCATCGTGGGTGTTTCACCTCACCGAGTACAAGCCAATCGCCTGGTGGCGGGGCTGATGAACAACCTGGGAAGCCTGAGGAGCAGACGGATGCTGACCCCTGCTGTGATGCCGAGAAGCCCATTTATACCAAGAACGGCCCAGCCTTCCTACAGCCACGTGGAGAATTCCACGAGAGCCGAGCTGGACTGGTTGGGGCTGACAATGGTCGAAGTGGAACCCTACGGCTCTAGTGACCTAGGCGGAGACCCCTCTGACGATGAGCCTCCGTCCATGATTTCTGCTTCGCCCTCGGAGGACGACGACCCTGAGGACCCTGAGAACCCTAGCGGGCGGAAGAAGAAGAAGAAGAGGAAGACCAAGCGCCCTGATGGACGCAGGTCTCAGGAGGCTAAGGCAATCACCACCTCCAAAATTGTGATGAACTTGCCTGAGCTCACCGGCAACGATCTCAGCGAGTTCGCTGAGAGTGAAGCCGGTTTGGACCCCCGTGGCCATCTTGGGGTCACTTCGGGTGTGTATCTATGGGCCGGCAAGCCGCCATTGGCTGATATCATACTCTTCCATCCACCTGAACTAACCCGATGCGATAGTGTGATAGGTTTGGCCATTCCGGCTACGAGCGCCCATATTCAGTACCGAGGCGCCGCCAGCTAAGATTTATATATCAGAATATCAGGAATCAACAGGGTTCTATTATCATGATGTTTCCGTAATTTTTCAGCCTTTCGTTCTGATGGTCAATGTATCGGCGACCGTCAGTTGGCTCGCGATTTTGCGTTAACCGATTGGTTAAGTGTTATTTCCAGATATTTTGGCGGATACTCCGTTGAAGGGTCAGATTTCATCAGCAAAGGGTTCGTTGCTTCCGCAATTTTCTAAATAAGCACTCGAAATTTTAATCTGAATTTTTCGCGATGTCGAAATCGGATTTTCGACTTCGACATCGCCGCACTTGATTTGGTCTTCTTCGAGTGGTCATAAGCTTTCCCCTATGCCCGAATCAGGTTTCTCTTATACTTGCCACCCATTTGACTTGGAGATATAAGGGAAACAAAAGTGAATCGTGGGACCACTTTGAAGGGCCATATCTACGCGCGAGTGTGAGGAAAGAGAATAAGGAAGGGTGCGTTGCAAGCGCATTGGTCTCAGGTTATCTAGGGGACATCAAACGCCTTTGGTGTGTACACATGCCCGGTGTAGCAAGGCTATAAAGTGACATATAACTCTTCGACCGTGCAACCGAATATTTCAATGCGACTTTCGAGTGTACCGCATGAGTGTTGGGGTTGCATAGATACTTTCCTTGGGTTCCTACGTATTTTTAACGTGAAGTTATGTCCATGGAGGGACATGGCATATCATGGTGGGAGCCACATTTTGAGGGTATGTGTTATATGCATGGTATATGTCTTGATATGCTCACGCCCATGTTATATATCTTCGTGTGGCCGAAGAGATGGGGAGCCACACGTGACAAGGGCCTTGCCCATGTCTCAATTGTGGAATTCAAAGCGCTAGACGAAGTCTACCGCGTATGTATTGCTCATGGTATGTTTGGTAAAGAGATCCATGAGTGCACTCCCATTTTCATGGGGCATGTAGATATGGGTGGCGAAGGTACGTCCATGCGCCCGATTGGGGATCCAAGGGGGGGAATTGTTCGCAAATGGTTCCAATCATTTGTATATTGAACCATGTGCGGAGATCATGGGTGAGCATAGTGATATACTATTATGACAACTTTGTATTTGGGCATATTTTCATGTTTTTGTCCTCAATTTTTGCTCATTTTTGCGTTTTGTGTACTTACCTGGTCGGCAAACAGCAGGAAGCCTATGGAGAGTCGAACCATGGTACGTTGTTCATATGTTGGTATATGCTTTGGAGTTGAACACCACAATATGCCGGATTGTGTACTCCATTTGGCTTGGCGCACGAAGGATCACAAGAATTGGTCTCAAGATCATGGGCTGACTTGGGCAGTGCGTGGCGCCCATATCTGAAGGGGTTTCGAGGGTAAAGTGGGGATGTACATGGGCATTGATCTTTGGTCTATATCCTCCATGAATATTAGACTTCGATTCCATGCATGCTTTGAGCCTTCGGATAAGTGGTAACTTCGTTTTCGAGCATATATTTGATATATGGCCAATATGGTGTGAATTGGCAGTTTTTTGGCATGTTATGAGTTCAAACTCATGGGGCATATCTCCGGGCCCAATCAACTCCAAGTCCAACCAAGGTTATGTCAGGGTAGGGCATGGTCCTGAGTGCCACTCTGGGCCATGACACGCCACCTCCCCAATTGGGCTAGGATTTAGAGGCTGGGGAGTGAACACATTTTTGGGGTTTGTGTAGTGACTTGTGACACATGGCATTCAGCCATCTCATTTGACTTGGTTCAGGGCAATATGTTGGTGAGTCAAGGGAAGGTCTTGAGTCCATGGAATGAGGGGTTTATCGCTGTGAATGTGTATGTTTACCTATTTCCCTAACTTTGCTTTATTTGTGTTCATATGCCAATTTCAGGGCTTTCCTCTTTGGTGCAATTCTTGTACATGCCCGCCACCGTGAGACGACCAGTGTGCTGAACGGAAGCCCGCAGCCTGATTTGGATCATGAATTGGGCTATTGCTGTATCTGTGGGATCTGGTTGCTGTTCAGGGTTGAAGGAGGATTACATTTTCTATATTTTTGGATTTTGGACCCTGGACTTTGAGGATTTTGAGAAATGCAATCGTTGATCCGGAGTAAATCAGCAGGGGTAACAGGCGGAAGGGGCACAGCGGGGGCCGGTCCTGGTAGGGACCTTCTTTATGGTAGCAGAGGCGTACCTGCTGCCCCTACCTACCGCCGACCCGGGGACTTGGGCCCTCATGAGCCCTGCCCAAGTACGCCCCAGGTGCGTATTGTGGACTCGGTGGAGACCACGCCGGAGATTGGAGCCATAGAAGAGCGGAGACGTTCAAGAGCATGGCGAACTCCGGAAGTTGAAGCCCGAAGAGAAGTACGACATTCGGGAAGAGGAGGACGTGACATGGAGGATCTGGTCTCCATGTGTGAGCGTCGCTGCCGAAAGGCATGCAACCTCCGCTCCGCCGCGGAGGACTCTGACGAGGCCTGCCATTCAGGCAGCAGTGGAGGACGGGCCCGGCGCTACCGGAAGCGCGGGTCACCAGAGTCCGCGGCAAGGGACGCCGGGGCTATGGACAGGGAACCCAGCCCGGTCAGGCTGTGGGAATCCGAGGGGCACTCGGAGGGCTATCGGACAGCCTACGAGCCACCTTCGGAGTCGGAGATGTCCGCGCCGATCGCCAGGGCGCATACGGCCCCCGAGCCCGCCCTGAAGCACGACGCCGAGGGCTGGGAGAGGCCAGCCAGGGCCCGGACGGCACCTGTGCCCCGGCACACGGGACCAGAGACGGACGCCATAGGCGATACGCCTATGGGCGATGAGTCTGAGGTGCCGGGAACCGCGGGATGCGCTGAATCCGGCGGAAAGCACGCTGCGTGCCACTGCGAGCACGTGTCCTTCCTCACGGGCAAGTACCCGAAGATGGGGATGGACGCCATCGTGCATCGCCTTGACCGCCTGGACAACGCCAAGGATGGTCTAGAGGAGGACGTCGCGGGGATTCTGGACGACCAGTTGGCCGCGGAGAAAGACATGGAGGAGCTGCGAGCGGAACGGGACCGCTACCGGGAGAATCTGGAGCTCGCCCTGGAGAAGCAGCAGCGAGTGGTGGACAGCCTCCTCCACCTAGTGGAAGACATGTCGGGACGCCTGAAAAGGCTAGAGGAGCTACAGCCCCTCGCCTCGGGTCCGGAGCTCCCGGCAGAGCGGGCCGCGGTAGAGCTGGTGGAGCGGGTTAAGACCCTCAGGAGCGCCATGGAGAAACCCATGGGCGGCCCTGCAGAGGCACCATACGCGCCTCCGCGTGTTGACCCGGGTGCGCTGCCCTTTGTTCCCATGTTCAGCGAATCCACAATGCTCGGGGAACAAACGGCACCGGCTGGGTCCATGCCGGAAGGGCAAGTAACCACGGACCCGAGGAGCCTGACGGTACAGATGTCCCATGCCGCCCAGGATGTACCGATCACGACGAATATGGTAGTTTATGCGGAAGAGAAGATCGAGAGCCAGACCATGCAGGGGCGAACCATGGGAAGTGCCGACGGACATGGTCGAGGTCATCCAGGCGGAAACCTGTGGGCGAAGGACCCCAATACGGGGATATGGACGGCCGACGGAGCAAGTCCTTCCCGCATTCCAAACCCCATGGGTTCAGGCCCAACTGGACCGCACTCCATGGAGGAGAGGGATGTACGGGGAGTGTACTCCCACCCCCCGGCCACAGGTGGTATCCGTCTCGGTGGAGTGGTGGCTGGGGACGTCGGAGACGCCATCAGGATTGACGACCTCAGGGGAATCAAAATCCCCTACTACGATGGCAACCCCTCCAACCTGGATGACTTCATCCTGGATTGGGAGGACTTCGCCGAGGAGGTCGTCGGCGAGATGCGGGGAGCGCCGCGGGACAAGTGGGTGTGCCGGACATTCCCACACCGGCTGGCGCAAGACCTGAAGGAGGAGCTGCGGGATCAGATCCGAGAAGGATTGATCCGTACGGAGCAGGCCTGCCTTCAGTGGCTGGAGGATGAGGAGCGGGTGGACGCTCCAAATCAGAAGCTGGAGGACCTGTGGTCCATTCCGCTGCCGCTGGACCGCGGTGAGTTGCGGGTCCGGGAGTGGAACCGGTATCTGCGGAAGTACCGCAGATGCCTCAAGCTGGTGGAAGACTGGAACGAGGCCAGTGAGATCCGCCACTTGCTGAAGGACGTCCTCCCCGGCAATTGGAAGAGGAGAGTGGAGGACGAGGAGAAGAAGCGCGCCAAGAAGCGGGTGGCGGTGCGGATCATGGCGGCGGAGGATACCCATGCGGGTATCATGGAGTTCTTCAGGAGGAACCTGGGCGAGCCCAACCGGATGTTGGGACTGAAGAACGCCGTGTATGTGGAGGTGTTTGGAGACTCCATGAAGCAAAGGTTGTTGCGCCTCAACAACGTGGAGTGGAGGCGCGGGGAGCCTCTGAGGATGCAGGTGATCTTCGCCCGCATGAGCCTGGACGAGATCGTGAAGTACATCACGGTGGAGTTGAAGCTCAATGCGAAGAACGAGGCCCACGTGCAGGATCGACATGGTCATGGACAACGAGGACACCGAGAAGACCGCCATCATAGGGAGATCCAGGAGGACACGGCCAACTCCGCAGAGGATGGTAGTGGAAGTGGCCAGGACCACTGGACCGGGTCCCGGGAGGATCACGAGGAGGCCCACTTCTTCGCGTTTGTGGCGCACAACGTGAGGAATCATGGGCAGGATCGGTCCAGATGGAGCCAGGTGGGACCCAATAAGAGCAGAGCGCCAAGGAGGATCGGGAACCCACCGCTCTCGTTCCGGGAGTACAGGTCTCAGCAGGACGGGTGCTGGGTCTGTTATGGCAAGGGAAACAACCATGCACACGACCACCGTCAGTGCAAGGTGTATGAGGCGGACAAGAAGGCCTACTTCGCCGCCCACCCCGAGAAGAAGCCCAAGGAGCAGCGGATTTCAGATTGGAAGGCGAAGGGCGGAGACGGGGGAAAAGGCCAAGGCAAAGGCCAAGGAAAAGGCGGAGGAAGAGGCTATGGTGGTGGACCTGGCCAAGACCGACGAGTGAGGTCGATCGAGGAGGTTGCTGAGGACATGTTGAGGACGTTGGAGGAACTCAAAGCCCAGCAACGTGGTGGACAAAGTCCTGGCGGATCGCAGCCGGAAAGGGGCTGCGGGAAGCCAAGTCTAGAGGAGCCCCCACGGGAGTGGGACCTCGGAGGTCTCTCCTCCGAAAATCAGTGGAATCCCAGAGAAAGCGAAGGCACATCGGGTGCCAAAGAAGGCTCCGGAAGAGCCAAAACCACTGAGTTTTGCCACTCCCAACCCCTGGAGCGCCCTGCCAAGGGAAGTACATGTGGGTACGGGACATGGCAAGAAGGAAGGAGCGACCACGGAGAGCCCCGTGGACAGGCAGGACCAACCCAAGATCTACACCATCTGTGACCATACCCTTGAAGTCCTGATGCACCCAGACGTGCTAGGGTTGCATGCCGTGAGAGTCGTCCATACACCTCATGGCGACGAGCGGCAGTTGCACTTGAAAGTGCGAGTACGGTGCGGACGAGAGGAGAAGGTGGTGGATGTGTTAGTGGATACGGGTGCCCAGGTGAGCCTGGTCCGGAGAGGGTTGTTCCAGGAGGAACTCCTGCAGCCCAGCCGGAGACCGGTCCGCCTGAAGGTCGCCAATGGAGAGATCATGGGTGGTGGCACCCATGAGGCCACTATCAGTATGGAATTCTGGGAACATGAGCGCTTGAACCGCCCTGATCAGGCGAAGAGAAGCACTCTATCCGGGAACTTCTATGTGGCCGACATCACCGATTGGGATATGATCGTGGGGTATGACTTCATGGTGGCAAACGCCATTGGAGCCCTTCCCCATCGTGCAACGCTGGTCCGGGAGGATGATGAATGCCTCACATGGCTGTCCACGGACTATGCATGCGGATCATCCCAGTGGAATGCTGAGGAAGAGGATGGGATCGTCCGAGCGGTGCAAGCTGTGGGTGCCAAGTCCAGAGGAGACCGCGGAGTTCAGCTCACGGAGTATGGAATGGCGCCGCAGGTGTACGACAGGATGATCCAGACGCTGGGAGCCGAAGCGCCCGAGACGGACGTCTTCGCTTCCCGGGATGCCCAACTTCTGCGGAAGTGTAGGAGGCATTGGCATCGAGGAGACTCAGCCTGGCATGTATTGGCATGGTTCTCTGGACAATACCAGACGTACGGTGGAGAAGATCATCTCGGATAGGGCGAAGGGGATTCTGGTCATAACCGGCATAGGATCCACCCCATGTCCGCTGGAGGGTCTCAAGTCGACGCTGGACTCCATCACCCTGAACGAGATGTCATTCGGGCCAGAGGAGGAGTTGTTCATCGACGCCAAGGGTGTATCAATGCCCTCCCCGGGTCAAGCGTGGGGTACCAAGGCTTTCCTGGTGGATGGGGCGCAAGTCCGGCCCACGGGTGATGAAGCATTCATCCGTAGGGTGGAGGCGGTGCCCATGAAGGTCATGTTTGAGCCCAAGGAGGGGACGGATCAGCCTATTGATGGCATTGACGTCCTGTCCCACGCCGAGATCGACGACGTCGTCAACTACATGCGGATGGGGATGCACGACCGTGTGGCAGCCAAGAAGAGGCGGGCCATGGTCAGATCTCCGCATTGGTGGGATGACAAGATGTTGGTCACCGGCAAGTACGAGAAGGACGAGTTCGTGGCGAGGGTCATGGATCACATCGCGGACCAATACGATGGTCCGGTTGGGTCGGACCCACCAACATGGGATTTTCCAGGAATGGGAGCCGATAGCGACAGTCACCAGCCGGAGGCCGCAAATTTTCGAAGATTATCAGTGGGAAGTGCACCCCACGACGATGAAGACGGCATATCGGACGAGGAGAAGTCGGATTCGGACCCAGAAGAGGCCTATACCGCAGTGCGTTCAGTTGTATCGATACCCAAGCAAGCGGCTGAAGAGGCCCAGGAAAACCCGAAGGTCGCCGAGCTGAAGGAGAGGCTGATCAAAGCCTATCCGCGGCTATTCAGTGGCGTCGCCAACAAGAACCCTCCAGATCGTGGGAGGTTTGGCACAGCGAGGATCAAGCTGAGGCCGAACCCCAAAGTCTATCGTCATCGGGAGTACCAACTTCAGGGCGATCGGGCCGAGGCCATGAAGAAGCTGTTGGCCGAGTTCATTGAGCGGGGATGGATCGAACCCTCCGACAGTGAGTGGGCCAGCCGAGCCTTCATCGTGCCCAAGAAGGAGAAGGGCGAGTGGTGGTTGGTGGTTGATTACAGAGGTTTGAACGAGCAGACCGAGAACGACTCGTACTCGCTCCCCCTGATCGACTCCATCCTCCAAAAACAACAGAAAAAGCGGATTTTCACGGTGCTGGACCTGAAACACGGTTATCACCAGATGCCGCTACACCCGGACTCCAGGCCCTGCACAGCGATGTCGACGCCACTGGGGCCCATGCAGTGGAAAGTGGTGCCTATGGGCGCCAAGAATGGCAACGCCGCTTTCCAGCGCATGATGGAGGACCTACTCGTCCTGTCCGGGACTGTGCCGACCCCTTCGTGGATGACATCATCATCGGGTCCGGCACGGAGAACATGACTGAGGACGAGCTCATCGACGCGCATGAGAAGGATCTGCGCCGAGTGCTCAGCGAGTTGGACAAGCACAACATGGTGTGCAAGCCCACCAAAGCCTCACTCTTCGTGAAGGAAGTGGAGTTCGCGGGTCACGTGGTTGGTCACGGGCAACGGCGTCCCATGCCTGGGAAGCTGGCGTCCCTGCACCACTGGGAGAAGCCCCAGACCATCAGCGAACTCCGGTCCTTCATGGGGTTCTGCAATTACTATTCGGGCTATGTCCGGATGTATGCAGAAATCTCGGGGCCGCTGCATAAGATGCTGCAAGTAGGCAAGTTCGACGGACGGAAGGGGGGCAAGAAGAAGCTTGCCTGGACCCCTGAGGCCGAAGATGCGTTCAACCGCCTGAAGGAGCGACTCCTGGGGCAGTTGGGGCTATTCGTGGTGGACCCGGACAAGGGATTCGTGCTACGGACGGACGCCTCGGACTATGCTGTGGGGGCAGTCCTCGAGCAGATCCGAAACGACGGGTCACATGTACCCGTGGCGTTCTGGAGCCGGATCCTGGCCGAGGGCCAACGCCGCACCTGGACCGCGAGGGAGAAGGAGACGTACGCCATTGTTTGTGCGCTCAGGAAGTGGTCTGGCCACATCGGATTGCAACCGGTGGTGGTTTGCACGGACCATCAGTCCTTGCAGAGCTGGCACAAGAAGCACGTCGACACCCCCTCGCGACCGGCGGCAAGGAGGGCCCGGTGGCACGAGACGTTCGCCAAGTTCAACCTCAGCGTTGTATACGTCCCGGGGAAGGACAACACTGTGGCAGATTGCCTCAGTCGGTGGGCCTACCCCGCGGGCAAGGCTTGGATGGACATATCCAGCCATGGAGACGCCGAGGAGACCGGGGAGGCCAAGCGCATCATCGAGATGGAGAAGGCCATGGAGCAAGAGGGGGTCAAGTGCTTTGTGGTGATGGCAAACCGTACGAACCTGGCCAAGTTTCGGGGTGCCCGCGTCCAAGCTATTCGAGAGGAAACCCTCGAGCAATGGATGGTGGCCCCTGTAGAGCTAGTCAGGTCGGTGCTCACAGAGGACTGGTCGGAGGACTATGCGGCGTCCGAGCACTAGAGCAAGTACTGGAACGGCGTGAGCGCCCCGTCGGACGACGAATGGCCCGAGGGCTTGACGGAGGATGGGGACAAGTTGTTCCTCAAGGACAAGCTGCTGGTGCCCGAGAAACGAGTGGAGGAGCTCATTGACCATTGGCACAAAGCCCAGCTCATGCACCCTGGTCGGGACAAGATGCAGCAGGACCTGGAGTGGCGTTTCAAGTTCCCTCCTGGGTACTACGCCATCCTGGATAGGTACTGCAGCGACTGTGCCGTGTGTCGGGCCACGAAGAGCCCCAACCACTCCACAGCGGGCAACCCGGTGTATACAGCTATACCGGAGGCCCCTATGCGGTCCGTGGCCATGGGTGTATTCGCCATGCCTGAGGTCACCGTGGAAGGAGAGACCTACGACTGTGTCATCCTCGCGGTGGATAGGCACAGTGGGTATATCGTGGCGGTCCCTGGCAAGAAGTCCAAGAAGAAGGACAAAAAGGACAAGCATGGAGTGGGGCTGCAGGCCAAGACCGTCGCTAATGCCATGATCAGGCATTGGCTGACGATTTTCGATGTCCCGGCTGTCATCTGCAGCGATCGGGGCAGTCGATTCGTGGGGACGTGGTTCAAGACGATGTGCAAGCACATGGGGATTCGGCATGCCAAGACTGTGGCGTACCACAGCCGGTCGAATGGCCGAGCTGAGGTGGCCGGGCGGCAGATGTTCGAGAAGTTCCGCCAGCTGCACATCGACGAACCGGGCCGGAATTGGTATAATTCGCTGTGGAGAGTACTCCAAGCGTATCACGACCTTCCGGGACCCACTGGACTGTCGCCCCATCGTATCCTGTTCCTACGGGTCACGCACTCTCCCGTGGTTGAACCATGGCAAGGTGGCCCGGGATGCGAATGCTATGATGGCTGAGGCGGACGACACGGCGGCCAAAGTGTGCAAGGCACTTCAGGACGAGCATGACAAGAGGGCCAAGTACTTCAAGCAAGGAAAGGTCCAGAATTATGCTCTCCAAGACACCGTGTGGGTGGAGCGGCACCACAAGGATGTCCTGTCCAGGCATCGGCAGGCATCTTGGTATGTGCCGGGGGTAATCGTGCGGAAGGTCGGGCAGGATGTGTATGCGGCTCGTGTGGGGGATAACAAGATCCTGGACCGCGACCATACCCAGCTTCGTCCCCGAGCACCGGACCCCAGCGGACGTCCCGTCATCTTCGAGTTCACGGCCGGCGATGTGGACTCGGACGACGAGGGTGAGGACGACGACTTCACCGCTGACAAGATCCTGGCGGACAAGCCGGACCCGGGGACGCCTGGGGGTAGGCTTTATAAAGTCCGTTGGAAGGGATTCGCCGCATCCAGGGATTCGTGGGAACCTCCGAGCAGTTTTGTGCCGAGGTACACCACGGTCTGGATGGACTACCTAAAGAAAACGAATATTTCTTTGGCCATCAAGGACGTGTTGGTCCATTTGGTTGCTGCTGTAGCACCGCAATGGATCCCCCTTGGCATTTTGTTTGTTTCTGTGATTGAGGAGACGGGTGAGGGCGTTCATCCGGGGATTTTTCTGCCTTGATTGGCCATATACCCCCTTCACTCGATCTCCACGTATATATTTCATCGTGGTATACGTATTTAGATCGATCGACGACGTTTTTCTATCTTTGATCCCCTTGGTCCATGTTGTAGATCAAGAGGAGACCGGATATGGCGTAGGGCACCGATTATCAGTGGCCTTACCCCTCCCTTGGGGCGTGGGGGACGCCTACGGCGTGTGTGGGGCCTCCATGTGTCCTTGGGACATGGAGGGGGGGGTTGGAGCCCATTGGGGTCCTCCCGTCCTCTCTTCAATGACTTCCGAGCGGTAACAACGCTCTGAGAAGGGGGGTGAAGCCGGTTCGGACCCCCGTGGCCATCTTGTGGTCACTTGGGGTGTGTATCTATGTGCCGGCAAGCCGCCATTGGCTGATATCATACTCTCCCATCCACCTGAACTAACCCGATGCGATAGTGTGATAGGTTTGGCCATTCCGGCTACGAGCGGCCATATTCAGTACCTAGGCGCCGCCAGCTGAGATTTATATATCAGAATATCAGGAATCAACAGGGTTTTATTATCATGATGTTTCCGTAATTTTTCAGCCTTTCGTTCTGATGGTCAATGTATCGGCGACCGTCAGTTGGCTCGCGATTTTGCGTTAACCGATTGGTTAAGTGTTATTTCCAGATATTTTGGCGGATACTCCGTTGAAGGGTCAGATTTCATCAGCAAAGGGTTCGTTGCTTCCGCAATTTTCTGAATAAGCACTCGAAATTTTAATCTGAACTTTTCGCGATGTCGAAATTGGATTTTCGACTTCGACATCGCCGCACTTGATTTGGTCTTCTTCGAGTGGTCATACACTTTTCCCTATGCCCGAAACAGGTTTCCCTTATACTTGCCACCCATTTGACTTGGAGATATAAGGGAAACAAAAGTGAATCGTGGGACCACTTTGAAGGGCCATATCTACGCGCGAGTGTGAGGAAAGAGAATAAGAAAGGGTGCGTTGCAAGCGCATTGGTCTCAAGTTAATTTGAGGAGCATCAAACGCCTTTGGTGTGTACACATGCCAGGTGTAGCAAGGGAGAATGGTCAAGAGGGTATAAAGTGACATATAACTCTTGGACTGTGCAACAGAATATTCTAATGCGACTTTCGAGTTCACCGCATGAGTGTTGGGGTTGCATAGATACTTTCCTTGGGTTCCTACGTATTTTTAACGTGAAGTTATGTCCATGGAGGGACATGGCATATCATGGTGGGAGCCACATTTTGAGGGTATGTGTTATATGCATGGTATATGTCTTGATATGCTCACGCCCATGTTATATATCTTCGTGTGGCCGAAGAGATGGGGAGCCACACGTGACAAGGGCTTTGCCCATGTCTCAATTGTGGAATTCAAAGCGCTAGACCAAGTCTACCGCATATGTATTGCTCATGGTATGTTTGGTAAAGAGATCCATGAGTGCACTCCCATTTTCATGGGGCATGTAGATATGGGTGGCGAAGGTATGTCCGTGCGCCTGATTAGGGATCCAAGTGGGAGAATTGTTGGCAAATGGTTCCAATCATTTGTATATTGAACCATGTGCGGAGATCATGGGTGAGCATAGTGATATACTATCATGACAACTTTGTATTTGGACATATTTTCATGTTTTTGTCCTCAATTTTTGCTCATTTTTGCGTTTTGTGTACTTACCTGGTCGGCAAACAGCAAGAAGCTTATGGAGAGTCGAACCATGGTATGTTGTTCATATGTTGGCATATGCTTTGGAGTTGAACACCATCATATGCCGGATCGTGTACTCCATTTGGCTTGGCGCACGAAGGATCACAAGAATTGGTCTCAAGATCATCGGCTGACTTGGGCAGTGCGTGGCGCCCATATCCGAAGGGGTTTTGAGGGTGAAGTGGGATGTACATGGGCATTGATCTTTGGTCTATATCCTCCATGAATATTAGACTTCGAATCCATGCATGCTTTGAGCCTTCGGATAAGTGGTAACTTCAATTTCGAGCATATATTTGATATATGGCCAATATGGTGTGAATTGGCAGTTTTTTGGCATGTTATGAGTTCAAACTCATGGGGCATATCTCCAAGTCCAATCGACCCCAAGTCCAACCAAGGTTATGTCAGGGTAGGGCATGGTCCTGAGTGCCACTCTAGGCCATGGCACGCCGCCTCCCCCATTGGGCTAGAATTTAGAGGCTGGGGAGTGAACACATTTTTGGGGTTTGTGTAGTGACTTGTGACACATGGCATTCAGCCATCTCATTTGACTTGGTTCAGGGCAATATGTTGGTGAGTCAAGAGAAGGTCTTGAGTCCATGGAATGAGGGGTTTATGGCTGTGAATGTGTATTTTTACCTCTTTCCCCAACTTTGCTTTATTTGTGTTCATATGCCAATTTCAGGGCTTTCCTCTTTGGTGCAATTCTTGTACATGCCCGCCACCGTGAGACGACCGGTGTGCTGAACGGAAGCCCGCAGCCTGATTTGGATCGTGAATTGGGCTATTGCTGTACCTTTGGGATCTGGTTGCTGTTCAGGGTTGACGGAGGATTACATTTTCTATATTTTTGGATTTTGGACCCTGGACTTTGAGGATTTTGAGAAATGCAATCGTTGATCCGGAGTAAATCAGCAGGGGTAACAGGCGGAAGGGGCACAGCGGGGGCCGGTCCTGGTAGGGACCTTCTTTAAGAGCTTTGGCCGGTTCCGGTTCCGTGCTAGTGGGCGAGTCAAGTGCGATCTGCTCCTGCAGTGCTGCAAGACTACGTACCCCGAGAAGCAGGTCAAGCGGATCGTGACGAAGTCCGCCATCTTCGCCGACGTGTTGGTTGCCTTGGAGAGGCAGTACCCGACCTACGAAACCGACCTCTCCATCAGGGCCGAGATCCAGAACCTGGCCGTGCTGCCCAACAACCGCAAACGGGCCAGGATCTCCGAGGTACTGGCCGACTTGGACCACTGGGTGGGGCCACTGACGCCCGGTTCCTACGGCAGCGACGAGCTGCTCTTCTGGTTGGTGGCCAAGCTCCTTTGGGAGCTGTTGAACGAGTGCCGGTCAACAGTAGACCGCAAGGTGAGAGCCCTCAACTACGAGGAATTGTCTGTGCTACTTTTGGAGCTGGCGCTGGAGAAAGAAAGCGACCAGCACCTGAACGCCTACTGTCCTGGAGGAGGAGGCTCTGGGAGCCATGGGCTTGGGTATCAAGGACACCGACCCGGACAGGGGACTACCCCCAAAAATGCTCGTATGATGAGCAATGTTCAAGACCTCTTCTGATGTGATGCCAGAGAAGAGCAGGGGTCCCTGCTTCATGCCCCAGACTGCGATCAGCATGATTGCTTCGTGGTCCAGGGTAAGAAGCAGGAGACCAACACTGGCGGCAAGGTGAAGCTGCCAAACCACTGTAGGTGTACTATCACCTGTGCGTTCGGCGGGAAGAGGAAGCACTACGAGGATGATTGCTACCATAAGCAACGCATATCGGCGAAGCTTAAAACTGAGAACGCCAGTGGCAAGGGCGGTGGCAAGGGTAACGCCAACAAGGACAATGGCCAAGGCAAGCTCAAGGGGAATGGCAAACGCCAAGGTGGCAACGGCAGGGGTGGACGAGGAGGCGGCGACCGCAAGCCTGACAAGGAGAAGAACGCGAGCCCGACTGGAGGTAACCCAAATCCTACGCCAGGAGGGAACCCTGAGCAATCTGGTGGGCAACCCAACACGGGACCTACGACCCGTTCTCAGACGCAAGGCCAACAGGAACAAGGGACCAAGCGTGCTAACGAAGATGGGGACCAGTCCAATGCCCGCAAGCGCTCTTGCTTCATGCGCATGGCGCATGAACTCGAGAAGAAGGGGTGCGAAGTGACCTGCCCCGCGGAGTTCTGACAGGGACGCTCAGGGGGGTCTACAGACCTGGTGTTCTCGGTACGTATCCGTCTTGGGGGACGTGAATACCTGGGGGTACTGGATACTGGGGCAACCATATCTATTGTGGCCAAGAAAACTTTACCTTGTGGGGACCTGAAGAACATCTTGCCTACCGCCGCCATCCGCATGGGAGATCGGCATGTGGTGCACAGTTGTGGGGACTGTGAGGTCGAAGTGCCAATGGGTTCTAGAAGCATTGCCCATCAATTCTACGTGATTGACACTGAAGCCTTCGACTTTGTACTGGGTACTGACTTCTTCGTCGAGCACTCCCAGATTCTATCCCTCAGCGTACAAGCCCCTTATGTCCTCCAGAAGGACCATGGTGACGGCTGGGAATCTGTACCTCTGGAGCAGTCTTAGCATACGTCTAGCTATCTGAGGGTATGCAAGAGGGAGCCCTCAACCATGATGGTCGCCTCCAAAACAGATGACTATCAGCTTCTGGGTGATATCCTAGACCAAGGTCTGAGGAAGTTGGGATACTTCCGAGAAGACCTGAACGTGGGGCTATTCGCCAGCGACAAACAACATGTCCTGGACCTCTACTGCAGCAAGGGGAAAAGTTGCTGCTATAAATTTTACTGGCTCTCTTTCGGGATGGCCTTCGGGAACCAAGAATTCAGTGAACTGGGGAAGGTCCTGACCAAGGTAGCCCTGGAACGTTCCCGTATGGTCCTGTGCTCTCCCGATTGGGGAGCCCACGGGGGAAATGAGTACTGGCGTACTCTATTGGACAAGCTGACGCTCAGCTCCATCCAGCTGCCAGATGACGCGATCTACGTGCCTCTGGGCCGCAAGACGCCCATCGGAAAACCTGGATGGGGAAGTATGCTAAGCGTGGTGGACGGGAGTCTAGCCCCAGTGCCCTGGGAGGATCTGGACTCTGCTATGGTCCAGGAAATTCAACGTGAGAGCAGCGGCTACACCCTGGATGTCATGAAAAATCAACTACGACCTCGAGACGCCGTGGAGACTACTCCTGGGAGAGAGGAGTACGTCGTGTCTGACACTGTTGCCCCCAGCTCCCCCTGCCGTGTATCTAATCCTGATGTAGTCTCAGAGTGTGGGCTATCCGAGCTACCCAGTTCTATACACTCTGATCACGAGACTGAGCATGACGCCCGTGGAAGTGGAGAACGCCGAGTACGCCGCCCCACTGAAACCGCTTCTCCCCATGAGGGGAGAGGAGCCGCTGGACGAGGAGTTGGACCCCCGATCCAGGCTAAGAGAGTACGTGGACTTTCAGAGGTGATTCGTGGTGAAAGGGCTACGCTACTGAAGCGTTTCCGTGGACCCCTTGCAAAGCACCGCAATTTCTGCAAGAATCGAACATTTCGTGCGTTGATTGAAGTTGCTCAAACTGTTCTAAGGCGTTAGCCACAGGCCTTCCAAATCTACATAGATGCCTGTGAAAACACAGGAAAACAGTGAAATCTCGCGAATAATTACAAAATGGGGCACAACAACGGAAATTTAGTATGAAAAACTGCTATTTTGACATAAAAAAGGGCAATTCCCGCTGTTGTTCTGTAGCCTTTGTAATCCCATTTTACGTCATAAATTGCGCTATTCAGCGCGCGTGCGAGCCACTGCGGGTACCGGTCGCGAGGCCCTCCCGCTACCGCTTCACCCCCCTCCTTAAAGGTTTGTTTATCCCCCAAGGGGAAAAACAAACCCCAGAGGTAGCCTCTTCCTAGGTGTCCGGTGGGGAGCACCAATACTACCCTCAGGCAAAGACCTGCCTACTTTGCCACACTAGAAAAAGAAAAGGTCAAGGGTGACTTACCCCGTTTGTTTTGAAAACCTGGTAAAACTTTCCAGTTTCCCGAGAACCTCCATGCTTTCAAAAACAAAGCAACAGGACAGACACACACGTAAGGCACTATAATTCAGACTGACAGTCATGTTGCTGCGTCAGTTCGTGCCTTACCCAGGCACCGTGCACTGTACTGAACAGGTGCGGGTGCGTGTGCCGGTGACTGAGGTCCCTCATATATACATGGGTCATATGTCCCATATATACACTCAGTGTAGGAGCCTGCCAAGACTGGGCTCTCACCACGGCAAGTCTGACAAGACTGGACTTGCCCAAAGGCACAGGAGTGGGTGTGCCAAGACTGCAGCCTCTCGAACAAACGAAATTTTAAATTATAACTGTCTCCAACGACGGCTGCCATTGCCCGGTGTCTGCGTTCCACTGTCTTTGTTGGTCGCTCTGCCGGCAGTGGCTGTCTCTTTCGGCGTCTGGAAGTCGTCCACGACGTCCACCCTTTTCTTCGCTTCGCCCGTAGCGGGCTTTGTCTTAGATGTCCTCTCCAGGCGGCGCACTCGCTCTTGCAGGCTCTCCACCTCTGACTTCAGGGTCCGGATCTCCGCTGCTGCATTCCTCCCCCACGCCGTCATCTCTGCAGCCCAGGCCTTCAACTAGGAGTAGGATGGCGAGCTCCGAGCTTAACCGACTGGGACTGGGGTTGCGTGGACTTCCGGTGATCTCTCCTCCAAGTTGGGGTACTGGTCGGTACTCCGGCGCTTTTTGGGGCGCAGGTAGGCGCTCCCTCGACGCTTGGCCACGGTCTGCTTGACCACGGCTTGGACCTTGTCTTCGGTGGAGCGCTGATTGGCGCTCCGGCGTTCTCCAGGATGCTGGTTGGCGCTCCCACGCTGCTTGACGATGTTCTGGCTTGCGGAAGAGTTCTCTTTTGACTGCTGGGTGGCCGTCACGGTAATCCAGATTGCGGTTGGTACTGCCGCTCTTGGGACGGCCGGTGCTGCCGCCGTACTGGTTCCCACGACCATTTTGTAGTTATTCGCGAGATTTCACTGTTTTCCTGTTTTTTCACAGGCATCTATGTAAGTTTGGAAGGCCTGTGGCTAACGCCTTAGAACAGTTTAAGCAAATTAAATCAACGCACGAAATGTTCGATCCTTGCAGAAATAGCGGTGTTTTGCAAGGGGTCCACGGAAACGATTCAAAACTGTTCTAACGACGCTGAACAGGGACAGCCGCCGGCCGCAGCGCCAAGCAGCGCCAAGGAGCGGCGCTAACAGGCGCTGAAACCAGGAGGCGCTGGGCGCAGCGCCAGTCATCACCGCAACGTTGGCCGTCAGCAGCATCAAGCGGCCAGAGGAGCGACAGCAAGTGCCTTCGCAGCGTCCTGGAGGAGCAGCAGCGACAGCAGCGGCGTCAGGACGTTGAGACCGCAGAATGGCAGCTACAACCTGGACAGCTACAGCGACGCATCAGACTGGAGTCCCAGTCCAAGGCCAAGTTCGAGCCGCAGTCCCGCGTTCGAGCAACAGAGGTATGGCCCTTCCAGCCGTCAACCCTATGGTCGTGGGAACCAGTACGGCGGCAGCACCGGCGGTCCCAAGAGCGGCAGTATCAGCCGCAATCTGGATTACCGTGACAGCCACCCAGCCGTCGAAAGAGAACTCTTCCGCAAGCCGGACCATCGTCAAGCAGCGTGGGAGCGCCAACCAGCATCCTGGAGAACGCCGGAGCGCCAATCAGCGCTCCACCGAAGACAAGGTCGAAGCCGTGGTCAAGCAGACCGTGGCCAAGCGTCGAGGGAGCGCCTACCTGCGCCCTGAAAAGCGCCGGAGTACCGACCAGTACCCCAACGTGGAGGAGGAATCACGGGAAATTCACGCAACCCCAGTCCCAGTCGGTTAAGCTCGGAGCTCGCCACCCTACCAACCGAGACGGTGGAGTTGAAGGCCTGGGCCGCAGAGATGACGGTGTGGGCAAGGAATGCAGCAGCGGAGATCCGGACCCTGAAGTCAGAGGTGGAGAGCCTGCAGGAGCGAGTTCGCCACCTGGAGGGGACATCTAAGACAAAGTCCGCTACGGGCGAAGCGAAGAAAAGGACGGAAGTCGTGGAGGACTTCCGAACGCCAAAATAGACAGCCCCTGCCGGCAGAGCGACCAACCAAGACAGTGGAACGCAGACACCGGGCAGTGGCAGCTGTCGTTGGAGACGGTGATAATTTAAAATTCCGTTTGTTGGAGAGGGTGCAGTCTTGGCACACCCACTCCTGTGCCTTTGGGCAAGTCCAGTCTTGTCAGACTTGCCGTGCTGAGGGCCCAGTCTTTGCAGGCTCCTACACTGAGTGTATATATGGGACATATGACCCATGTATATATGAGGGACCTCAGTCCCCGGCACACGCACCCGCACCTGTTCAGTACAGTGCACGGTGCCTGGGTAAGGCACGAACTGACGCAGCAACATGAGTGTCAGTCTGAATTATAGTGCCTTACGTGTGTGTCTGTCCTGTTGCTTTGTTTTTGAAAGCATGCAGGTTTTCGGGAAACTGGAAACTTTTACCAGGTTTTCAAAACAAACGGGGCAAGTCACCCTTGGCCTTTTCTTTTTCTAGTGTGGCAACGTAGGCAGGTTTTTGCCTGAGGGTAGTATTGGTGCTCCCCAGTGGACACCTAGGAAGAGGCTACCTCTGGGGTTTGTTTTTTTTCCCTTGGGGGATAAACAAACCTTTAAGGAGGGGGGTGAAGCGGTAGCGGGAGGGCCTCCCGACCGCTACCCGCAGTGGCTCGCACGCGCGCTGAATAGCGCAATTTATGACGTAAAATGGGATTACGAAGGGTACAGCACAACAGCGAGAATTGCCGTTTTTTATGTGAAAATAGCAGTTTTTTATACCAAATTTCCGTTGTTGGGCCCCGTTTTGTAATTATTCGCGAGATTTCACTGTTTTCCCGTGTTTTCACAGGCATCTATGTAGATTTGGAAGGCCTGTGGCTAACGCCTTACAGGAATTTAAGGAACTTAAATCGACTCACGAAATGTTCGATTCTTGCAGAAATTGCGGTGCTTTGCAAGGGGTCCACGGAAACGAATCACTACGCTAGGCGTACACGCCGCTGGTGGCCGTTGAGGCAAGGGTCTATCGAGGATATCTCCCAACTGGAGGAGGACCTAGAACAGGGGTTTGAGGTTTGAGGTTTGATTTTGCGGGTACTAGACGCATTTCGGCCCCGGGGGGCCACCTGGTCGGGCCAGGTGATATCCTCCTGACCGGGTCCTAGTGGGGGGCCCTCATAGACGCACCTCCTGCCTGGTTGCGGAGTCCCCCGGGTTCACAGGGCTCAGAGCCCTGTCCCTCCCCGGCTTCAACGTTTCGCCACTCCCCGGTCAGTCCATCAATTTGCAGCCGTGGCTGCGGGCGCTTACCCACTGCGTCGCCCCCCTAATGCGTGGTCGCCCGGGGCGCCGGCGCTGCCCGGCCCGTGCTACTGGCTTGTCGCCAGTGGGACCCCCTTGAGCTTGCGCAGTGGCTGCCCAGCCTAGGGGTTGGGGCGTGGCGCAGCGCGCCACTACTGCCTTGGCGGGTGCAGTGCCCCGTCCGTGTGCGCGGGGTGCTCGCGGCCGGTTTGGGGGGCCCGGGCCGGTACCTGGTGTTGTGTCTCCCCCGTTTCCCCCTTCCCGCCCCTCGTGTCCCGCGCTGTGTGTGGCGGGCCGTCTTGTCCGGGTGTCCCTTACCCTCGCTCGCTGGTACGCCATTCCACGCGGTCTGTGCGTTCCGCGAGCTCGGTCCGGTTGCCCTTCTGGTATTCCCCGCGTCCCCTTTGCGTGTGTGTGCGCTCGCGCTCCCGCAGCGTCCGCTTCCCCCCCTCCCCTCCCCTGGGTGGTGTGGCGCGCGCACCTCGCGCGGTCCCGGCGCTGGGCGCTGGTAGGGCCGTTCCACGCGGTCTGTGCCCCTCCGCGTGTCCCTTGCTCCGTCTGGCGTGCTTGAAGGGGGGCGGCCCGGTCCCGTTTCCTCCCTACCTGGCTTCGGGTTGCGCGCCCCCCGTGGGGTGGGTCTGCGCGTCCGGGGCGTTCCCGCGCCGGGGGGTGGGGTGGGGGTTGGGGGGGCGGCCTGCGCGCCGCGCCCCCCGTTTGTGCGGCCGGGGGGGCCAGTGAGGCCGGGGGTCGCTCTGCCTTGTTCCGTCCCTCTGCCTTCCCTGGGCAGGCAACAAAGCAGGTGTCACTGGCGTCGTTCTGGTCATGGAGGGCGTGGCCCCCATACGGCTCCGGTTTGTGCTCCCTTGCCATCTCTGGGTGCGGCCCGTGTGGCGCCCTGGCGCGTTGGTGCGCGCTCTTTCTTTCCACGCGGTTCCTGCGGGAGCAGGCGGCTGGGGCGGGGGGGCGGGCCTTGCTCCGGCCCCCCTCTGGGGCGCTGCGGTCCCGTCAGGGGGAGGGGGGACGATCCCCAGTGCCTCGGGAGGGTGGGGGCCGGCGCCCCTCGCGGTTTGCGGGCCGGCGGGGGGGTGGGGGGGTGGGGGGGGGGTCGCGCCGCGGCCCCCCTGCTCTCCCTCTGGGGGGCGGCCCGCTGTTCCCTACCCTGCCCCCCCTCTTGTCGTCGGCGCATTCCCCCCCGGCGTGCGCGTTCGGTCGGGGTCACGGGGCCGCCCTGTGCACCAGGTGCGGCCTGCCTGGCGGGGGGGGGTGGGGCGGCCCGCGAACCGCTCCCCCGGGGGCCCCGTCAGACCCAAGACCTCCCTCCGTCCTCGCCGAGTGGGCAACATTGCGGGTGTCACCGGCGATGCTCTGACAATCGGGGGCGCAGCCCCCATACTGCTCTGGTTTGTCGCTGCGTGCCGCCCCCAGGCGTGGCCCGCGTGCCGCTCCGGCGCGCTGGTGCGGGCTGGCCCGTCGTCCACGACCCCCCCGGGAGCAGGCGGCGGGGGGCGCTGGGGCGCGCGGCGTGCGGGTCCAGCTGCGCCCCCCCCCCCTGCGTCGCGGTTCCTTCTGGGGGAGCGGGGGCGTCCCCTCGGCTCGAGGGGGGCGGAGGGTCGGCGCTCCTGCGGCCCGCAGGCCGGGAAGGGATCGGGGGGGGGGGGGGGGCGCTCCACCGCTCCCCGCCCCCCTGCCCCTGCCATCCTTTGTCTCAGGCGCGCCCCCCCGGGGTATACTTGTCCTGTGGGGGTTGGCGGGCGGCCGTGGGCGTCAGGCGCGGCCCAGTGGGCCGCCAGTGGGTCAGTGCGGCGGGGGGCCGGGGAAGAGGGGGGGAGTGATCCCCTCGCCCTGGTTCGCGCCGCCGCCTTCCCCAGGCCTGCCTCTGAGTGTGCCGCTCTGTTTGCGCCGTCTTTGGCGCCGCCGCTCCATGATCCGTCAGTAGCGGGTAATGCGGGAGCGTGCGGGCGGTTCACCGGGGGCGCTTGGCGCGCAACTGCGCTTGCCGCGGCCGGGCTGTCCTCCCCCCCTGGGTGCAGCGGCCTCCCCGTGGGGGTGCGGGGCCGCTGTCTCTCCGGTCGGCCTCCGTCTGCTCTTGGGCCGGGGGGGGGGGGGGGGGCTCTGGTCCCCTGATGCCGCCCCCCGACAGCCGCGAGGGGGCGGCCTGGCGGTTCCAGCCCGAGGGGGCCAGCTGTCGGTTTGGGGGGCGCACTCTTCTCCCGCCCCCCTCTACCCTGTGAGAGCCGGACCCTCGTGCAGGCCCTCGCTTGGGCCCCCTGCTCCCCCCGCCGTCGTCGCGTGGCGCTGGCTGGCTGGGGGCGGCCGTGAGGGTCAGCGGTCAGCGGTTAGTGGGCTGCGGGGCAGTGGGCCGCCCTTGCGCTCGTTGTCCCCGCCCTCCCTCCCACGGGAGGTGGCGCGCGCCTCTCCGTCGCGCTGTATCGTGGGGGGGGCGTGGGCCGGGGGCATGGCTCCGCCGGGGGGCGCGTCCCGCGGCACTGTCCCCCCCCAATCTCCCGCGCCCGTCGTCTGGGCCGTCACCTGCGTCGCCGCTTGTGTCGGGGTTGGGGCTGCGGCGGTGGCGGGTTTCGCTGGCGGTAGCACCAGTGGGTGAGGGCGTTGCGCAAGGCCCGGTGCAGCCAGTTGTTGGCGTCCGATCAGTGATGCGGACTACCGCCCCCCCCTCCAGGAGGACCGGCCACGTCGTCTCCCTGTTGGGCCACGCCGCCCGGATCACTGACCAGAGGACCCTCTCGTGGTCCTCAGGGGCTGCCCACCCCCCCGGGGGTACCTCCCGGTTCCCTCCGTCCCTCTGGAGGAGCACGGCATTGAAGGTCCTGTTCCTCATCCCCCTGGCCGTCCCCGAGCTGGCCCAGCTCAACCACCCATACACCTCCACAACGGGGGGGAGGGCCTCATCCCCCAGACGGTCCGGGACCGTGCCCCAGTCTCGGTCCCAGGGCCTGGCCCCCCCTGCCCCTCGCTCTGGCTCCCCCTGCGGCTCCTGTGCATGCGGCGCCGGCGCCGCGCCCCGCCCCCCCCCCCCCGCCTAGGCCATCCGCGCCGGCTCCGCCCTCGGCGCGGGAGGGGCGGGCTGGTGCTGGGGTCGTGGGGGTTGGGGGGGGATGAGTTTTCCGGCGTCGGGGTCGATGTCGTAGAGGTGGGCGTGGTGCTGGTGGTGGTGGTGAGTGTGGTGCGCCGGCATTTGTTGGATGCCGGGGGGGATGCACCGCACCGGCTGCACGTCCGGCTGCGGGGGTGCCCTGCCCCCCGCCCCCCTCTCTTAACCCCAGCCCTCCCCCCCAGGCTCCCATGCCCCGTCCTGTCTGTCCCCGGGGGCCCATGGCGCCCTTGCCCTTGCCCTTGGGTCCCCTTTCCGGCCCCCACGCCTCTGTCCCCCTGTCTTTGCCGTGGGTCCCGCCCCCTGTCACCCCCGCCCTGGCCTGCACTGCCGGCGCCCGTGCCTGACCCGTGCCCGTGCCCATGCCCTTGGCTGCGCCCACGCTCGCCCACCGTCCCTCGCTCCGCTCCATGCGCTCTGTGGCTGCCCGCCTGGGCGCCCTGCCCGCGCCCCTGCGCGCCCTTGTCGTGCCCTGTCCCCTTTCCGGCTCCCTGCCCCGCGTCCCGCCGTCCGCTGCCCGCACTCTCTCCCCCTCCGCTGCTGCTGGCCTCGGCGCCTCGCCCGTGTTTGCGCCCTTGCTCCTTGCCTTGTGTGCCCTGACCCCCCCCCTGCGCGTGCCCCTGGGCACTCCCCCTGTCGCCTCCTGTCCCCCGCTCCGCGCTCCCGTGGCTGGCACTCTGCCCTGCCTGCGCGCCGTCCCCCCCTTCCTGGATCACGCGCCGGGGCGTCCCGCTGCCTCTGCAGCTGCCGCAGCGTGACGCCTGGCGGCGAACGCTCGGGCGCCGGGGGGCGGACGTGCCGCATCCGCCCCGGGGGGAAGGGCTTGGGGGGGAACAGCTTGGGGGGGCTGGAGTGGGTGTAGGTGCGGTTGGTGTGGGCGCGGTAATTGGCGCCCTCCCTGCCCACTGCTGCTGCTGTGGCAGCCCCCGGCGAGGCGCCCGGGGCCCGCCCGGGGTCCGTCCCCGGCGTCTGCGGTGTGCCGGGGGCCGCGGTGTGGCTGGCTGAGGCGTCGGCTTGGCTCCCCGGGGCCGCGGTCTCAACCCCCCGTGCACCCTCCCCGCCCCCCTTTGCGGCCGCGGCAGCCTCCGGCGATGCGCCCGGGTCCTGCGCCGGGGCTACCCCCCGTGCCAGCGGCGCGCCGATGCCGCGGTTGGGGCGGCGGCGCGGCTTGCTGGGGCTGCGGTCTCAGCCCCCTGTGCGCCTGGGGCCCCCTCCCGGCTCGGGGCGGCAGGGCTTACTGCTCGGGCGGAGGGGGCGGTCTTCTCGGCCGGCCCAGGCCCCAAGGTCGACGGGCCGGTGTCTGCAGAGGCCGCCCTGGGCTGCCCAGCTGGCGGCCCGACCGGCACCGCCTCCTCCGCCAGCGTCCGCTCCTCGCGCTCCGCGGGGTTTTCCCCCCGCCCATTCTGGGGAGACGGGGGAGCGGGAGCGGGACCGGCGGTGGTGGCAGTCGTCCCGCTGGGAGGAGCAATTGGAGTCCGACATCACTGTTATCTCGTAGGCATGCGTTGTGGCAGGTGCGCCCTTCCCACTACCTCCCGGTGCACCTGTGTCGTGCCGCGGGCAGTGCTGTGCAGTGCTCCGCGGGGGGGGATGGGGGGAGGGGGTGGGGGGCTGGCGGCGGCTTCAGCCCCGTACGGGCGGGGGCTGGTGGCCATCCATCGGCAATGGGGAGGGAGGCGGGGCAGCCGAGCGGCCCACGCGTCGCGCCACAGCTCCCAGTCTGGAGCGGGGCTCAGGGCCCTGGGCCCCCGGGGGTCGTCGGGTGGTGCCGGGGGGAGTCGCACTGGGTGGACCGCCGTAACGGCGGTGACCCCCTGTGTTCGCAGGAAGGTGTGTACCCCGTCCCGCACTGCGGGGGCTGGGAGGGGGGGGCGGGGTACGGGTGCTGCCCCGTAGAGGTGGGTGGGGGTGATCCCCAGGACCCGCTCCGGGTCCCCGCGGGTCGCGACGAGGAGGAGGAGCAGGGAGGTGCCCGGGCGTTCTTGCCAGAGGACCTGCCCCCTGTGGTGGGCACCCCTGGTCGTGGAGAGGGGGGGGGGACCGGTCCGGGTCGGCCCAGCCGCGGGGCGCGTGCGTCGCTGGCGAGAGGGCGGGGCACCAGGTGGGCTCCCTGGGGAACGCCTCGCATAAGATGGCGTACGGGGGGGTCGGCCTGGCGCCGTCGTATACCGGGTTGGTCGGCCGGGGGCGGGCGGGCGCCTCGTCCGCACCTTCCAAGAACACTGTGATTTCGCCCACGTCGGGGTCCTCGTCCGGGGGCTGTAGAAGGTGGAGCGCCGCGCCTGGTTCAGGTACGGGGCCGTGTCTCCGGGGCAGCGCGTCCTCAGGGCGTGCAGCAGGGCTGGCACGCTGCTCCGGAGGGACATGGCAGACCCCGCTTTCGTCAGCTGCAGGGTGTCCCGCATGGACAGGGGCCGGCCCGACCAGTCGGACTCACGCCACTCCATCCAGTGCCCGTAGAGGGCCGCCCCCGGGCTGATGAGCCCTGGCTGGACGGCGTTCACGATCCGGTGCATCGCCAGGAGTAGCGCGGGGGCCCCTGCTCCGTTCAGGGCGCGGACGGCCAGGAGGGCGGTCTCGCTGAGGAAAGCCCTCGCACTGCCTGCCAGTTCACGTCGTGCGGCAGCGTGAGCCTCATGCCCTTCCGTCACCCCGTCCGCTACCAGGCCTCGGACGGCCGCCTCTTGCGCTTGGCGGCAGGCCCTGGCGTGTCCCGGCCCATCCCCTCGTCGGCGAGGCATGGCGCTGCGGGCTCTGCAAAGTGTGGCGGCGGGTGGGAGTCAGGGCGCGAACACGTGCGACAGGTGCGCAACGGACGTGGGGTCCCGCAGGTGCACGTGGATCCACAGGAGGGCGGCGCCCGCGGGGCCCGCGCGTTCGTGTGAGAGGGCGTGTGCTCCCCCGATGCGCTGGTGCAAAGCCTCCTCCTCGGTGCGCCTGTGTGGGCCCGCCGGAGGTTCGGGCCAGGGGCACGCGGCCACCTTGGAGCACTGCGCGCACCTGTTGGCGCCTGTCGGCGCTGCGGAGGACACCGTGTCGCATTCCCCGCAGAGGTGGCAGGTGTGTGGAAGGTGGGAGGGCGGCAACCAAGGGCCGAGATGGCGGAGCCAGAGGTCGTCCCACCTCTTTCGGAGGGGGTCCCGGATCTCCAGCAGGCAGGCGCGGACGCGGCGCCGGTAGTCCCTGCCGAGCGTCTTCTGCTGGACCTCCCGCCACGTGTCGTTCGGGAGAATCCCGTGGTCATGGAAGGCGGCGATGAGGTCGTCCCACGCCAGGCGGGGGTGCCCCTGGGGGGGTGTTGCCATATACACGTGGCGCCCCGTGAGGTGGGGCGCCAGCATATCCCATTGGCACTCGTCCGCAGCGTCCCGGTGGAGGAGGGCCAGTAGCTTGCCGTCCGCGACTGCCTCCCACTCTACTCGCAGCCCGTCGCAGCTGTCCAGCTCCTGGCGCAGCGCGGCTGCAAGGTCGGTGGGGAGCATGAGGAGTAAGGGCCCCCGGGTGTCGTCCAGCCGGGACAGGGCGTTGTCGTATACAGGCCCCCCATGTGTGTGTCACCAGGCCTAACGAAAAGTTGATGGTGAAGCCGTGCGGTTTCATCAATACAGCCACTGCCACTGGCACCTACACCACCACCGCGGTGAAACATGATCCAAGAGAAATAGGTCTCCAGTGTCTTGCACGGATGAAGTAGAAAGGTTTTCAAAAACATTCTTTTTAGGCGGTGTGGCATCTCTTGGAGGGCTGAAAAATAGCGGTTCCCAGGTTGCTACTTAACAATTTGTTGCTGTACCACGATAGAGGTTCAACCGTGGGCAAGCCGTAATGAACATGCGCGGTTGAACTCGGTTGAACCACGGTTTCACTTGAGTAATTCAAGGGTACCTGATCCAAATGAGCACGTAGGGCAGTTTTGAAGTGCGCCACAGCGAGCCGGGCGGCCCCGTCCTCCGGGGGGTGCCATCGCATGGTCGCCACGTCGTGTCCCCATGTGTGTATCTCCGTAGCCCGGAGCACGTTGGCGGCGTGAAGGACGATGCGGGGGGGGACAGGCGCTCTGATGAGCGAGGACACGTCCCCAGTCAATTCTGTTTGCGGCCCCTGGGCCGCTTGCAGCCATTCCCTCATCGCCGCGTGCCACGAGTGGTCGGGGCCCGCCCCGCGGATGATGGTGGGTCTCAGCTGGGTGTGCGGCCCCCACTCCTCGAGGGGGATGGCGGCGTATCGTTGCGCAGGGGTCTCCGGGTCGCGCGTGGCAGCGCACCACCAGCCCGACTCGCACGCCCACTCCTCACCCACTATGCGTGCCTCCCACGCGGTCATGGAGCCGCGCCCGATGATCCACGGTGGGAAGAGGGCGTCTTGTAGGTACCTCGAGAAACCCCCCGGCGGTTCTCTTGTGGCGGGCACTCCAGAGTGCCATTCACGACACGGAGGGAGGCTACGAAGTCCTTGCCAGGGCGCGGGGGAGGGGAGGGGCAGTTGCCATCTGCCGCGGTGAGCCATTGGTGTACCCGGGCCGCCGCGCTTAGTCGCTCGCGGAGGAGTTGCTCCAGCCGGTGGTTGCGGAGCTCCCATGCGAAATCTCCTAGCCAGAGCATGTGGTGAAAGAAAACCTTCCACGGAGGTCCCCCCCGGCGGGTCGTAGCAGGCTATGGCGCGGAGCTGCGCCTTTGCCTCCTCGGGCACCAGCCCAGAGCAGAAGACTTCCGTTCATGCGGCGCCCGCGGAGCGCCACGAGGCCACCCACAGGGCTTTGTCCCCGGGTGGAAGGTGGCGGGCCGCCTCGTGCACGGCCTGGCGGTAGTGGGGCCAGAGGAGCCGCGAGTGGGCGCACCCCACGTGCATGTGCACCAGGGTCTCCTCCGGGCCGCAGCAAAGGAGGCACGGTTGTGGGAGGACGGCGACGCTGGAGAGCCGCTCCTTACGGACGCAGAGCCTGCGTTGCACCGGCGTGTGGCGGTCTCTGGCCCTCAGCGCCCGGTGGTTGGTGGCTGACGCGGTGAGGTCCCGGGCGTGGACATAGGCTGTGGCGTGGGCCGCGCCCAGAGGTGTGTGTCCTCGGTGCGTCAGCGCATCGTCCGTCTGTGCTCGCTGCGCGACCTTGCCTAGCGTCAGCATCCTGGGGGGCCGTAGGTTGAGGTGGCCGTCATGACCGGAGACGATGAGTTGGGCGTGGCTAGGGCCCGGGGGCGTGTTCTGCAGGACGGTGTCCTGGGACGCCGCCAAGTCGCCCTTGTGCAGTAGGGTGTCGCTGTGGTGTGAGGTGGCTCGGACATACCAGAACGGGTGCCGTCCCTCAGCCACCGCAGGGGTATCTGGTTGACTACCTCCGCCGCGCCCGCGGGGAACCCTGTGGTCCGCTCGCGATCCGCTTGTCGCAATAGGTGGAGGATGACTTCGGCGTCCACCGTATGGACCCATGGCCGCTGGGCGCCGTATTGCAGGGGGGGGGAGGCGGCCACCCCCTCCCCGTCGGGCACCGTGCCCAAGATGGCCACCGCCCACGTGCGGGTGAGGTCGGCGGCGAGAGCGACGCTGGTGGCGTGTTTGCAGGGTAGGCCCCCCGATGCATCCCAAGAGGTGTGGCCCCAGGCCTCCGGGATCCAGTAGTACCCGGTTGAGCTGAGCCACCCCGCGTTGAGGTCGGCGGAGTGCCACCGGACGTCGGGGTGGCTGGGGGTCAGTTGGTCCACGCTCAGCGCCTTGGTGTTGCCTGGGCGGATCGCCGGGTGGTCGTGCAGTCAGATTTCTGCTCCAGCGATCGTGCTTGCCCAGGACCGGAGTACCCTCACATGTTCCCTGACCCACGCTGCGCCTCCGCGCTGGTGCACCACCAGGTGTCCCGTGCCCTCCAGCTGGTCCTCCGGCACGTGCACTGCCATGTGTGGGTCGTGCGGCACCTCCGTAGCTACCAGCAGGGCGGTGCCGCGGGGGAGTTCACGGGGCCCCGGCTAGCTTGCCCTACCGGCACTACCACCCACTCAGTCTGGAGCTGCGTTTGCTCCGCCGCTCGGGTGCATTGGTCGTCCGTGGTCACCAACCACACCAGCGTCGGCGCGTGGTGTCGGGGGCGCAGGGGCTTCGGCCACGCCACATCCGCGTTAGGCACTCGGTGCTCGCTTTCCGCGAGTACGTCGTGGAGGATGTACATGAGGGCCGCCGGCGGGTGGTACGCCGCCCCCCGCGTGGGGGGGGATAGGCCGCCCTGGCGGCGGTAGCCCCTGACGTGAAGGTGCAGGCCCTCTGGGGTCCCCCGTGGGCCAGTGTGGGCCTCCTGCTTAGTCCTCGTGGGGCGGACGAGTCTCAGGCGGGGGTTCCGCGTGCCGGTGGTGTGGGGGAGGTGGACCAAAGTGTCGCGCCACCCAGGGTGGTTGGTGGGCTCCTGCTCGCGGCGGCAATAGTGGAGGTGTTCATTTGCGCATTGGTTGATGCATTCCCGCACCGCCGTCGGCCACGGGTCGTCATCGTCGGGGAAGGGGTGGTGTGGCCCGTGGTGCCCATGCCACGGCGTCGTGTGCGGCACCGTCTGGCGGCACGTGTTGCGGCGTCGTAGCTTGGCGGTGCGCAGCGTGATGATGTTGCACTCTGGGGACTGTAGTTGGGTGTGGGTTGCCCTGGGGCAAGCGACGGGGTTGTCGAGCCCCAGCCCCAGGGCGGCCAGGGCCCGGACTATGGGGTGGACCCAGTCGCCTGCCGCTAGGGTTGCGAACTCCGGGACGGGGTAGTGCACCTCAGGGCACATTCTGTGCGCGCTGGCTATTTCCCAGAACATCTGGGTGACCTCGGCGCGCACAGAGGTTGAGCGGTGGTGGACGAGTGTACCCACGAGGGCCACCGCTGCCTGCTGGCACCGCGTTGGCACCTGTGTGAGCCCCAGGGTCCGGTCATCCTGCAGGCTGTCCCGCGAGGTGTCAAAGGCGTACCGCGCCCTGTCCTTCGCGACCTGGACTGTGATGTGGTCGTGGTGGCGCGCGGTGTCAGAGTCGTCGGCGATGCAAGGGGCGACGTACTGCGTCGGCCCCCCGAGGATCGCCAGGATGACGTCCTGCACCACTTTTGGTGGCGCGAGGGTGTTGAGGCACCAGTGGTGCACCGCCGCCAGGCGCAGCCGGTCTTTGCGCTGCAGGGAGAACTCCCTGTCAGGCTGCAGCTGGAGTCCCAGGTAGGGGACGGAGTCCGCCGCTGGTACCCAAGCCATGGGTTTTCCAGGTGGGGACAGAGGCGCAGCTGCAGGCCCCGGAGCCCCTCCGTGGTGGCCATGGCAGACTTGCGGGGGTTGAGCTCCATGCCCATCATCCCCAGGTACGCGGCCACCGCCTCCACGTCCTCGACGAAATGCTGCAGCGTGTGGGCCACTATCAGCGGGTTGTCTATGTAGGCCTGGATGAGGCCCCGCTCGGCCTCTCCAGGCAGGCGCAGACGGTGCCCCTGCGCCCTGAGCAGGGGCTCCAGGAGGAGCGCGTACAGCAGGGGGCTCTCGGGGTTGCCCTGCCGGACACCGCGCAGCATGTTGACGGGTTGTTTTATCCCGTGCGTGGTGACAATGCGCAGCCTGGCGCACGTGTGGAGGAAGAGCAGGAGGTCGATGACCTCCAGCGGCACGGAGAGGTGGCGCAGAATGAGGTGGAGGGCGCCCTGCGGGGCGGTGTCGAAGGCCTTGCGGGCGTCGAAGGAGAAGACGTAGTTGGGCCTTCCCCGTTGGAGCTGCTGCTGTGCCATGAACAGTGGGGGGCCGGTGTTGGAGCCAGGGAGGGTCCCTTGCTGCCAGTCGCTGACCACTCCATGCCGTGTGAGCTCTTCCGTGATGCGCTGGGTGAGGGGAACCGTGAGCAGCTTCATGTTCAGCTGGCCTAGGGCTATGGGCCTGTAGTTGATCAGTCTGGCGGAGCCCGGTACCTTGGGGCTGAGCAAGATGGGCGCGTCCCTCCAGTGCATTGGTGGCGGGGCGTCGCGGAGGATGGCCCGGTAGGAGTGGACCAGGAGTCACTGAACGGGTGCCGGGAGGGCCTTGATGAAGTGGGCCTCCATGTGGTTGGGACCCGGGGCCTTGCCATCGGCCTTGTCCACGGCTGACTGGAGGTCCTGCATGGAGTACTGCTGGATCTGTTCCCAGGCAGCAAACAGTCGTGCCCACACCTTTGTACACGGTGCTGGATAACCGCTGAGCGCAAAAACGTGGGCGGTCTGGGCCTGACGAGCCTCCAATGGTGCCCACATCGATGTCCACTCTCCACGCGGTTAGGGTTAGGGTTAGGGTTAGGGTTAGGGTTAGGGTTAGGGTTAGCCCTAACCCTAACCCTAACCCTAACCCTAACCCTAACCCTAACCCTAACCCTAACCCTAACCCTAACCCTAACCCTAACCCTAACCCTAACCCTAACCCTAACCGCGTGGAGAGTGGACATCGATGTGGGCACCATTGGAGGCTCGTCAGGCCCAGACCGCCCACGTTTTTGCGCTCAGCGGTTATCCAGCACCGTGTACAAAGGTGTGGGCACGACTGTTTGCTGCCTGGGAAAGCTACGGTCTTGGAACGTATTCGCGGGCCGGCAGCCATGGCGCAAGGAGTCCCGCCAATTTTGCCTTTGGTCCCCCGCCCACAGAATGGTGGAACCCTGACCACACACATCTCTATCAAGGCAAGCTGACTGGTGTCACGCTAACACGTGGGTGCGGCGCGCGCAACAGCTGCCAGCTGGATACAAACACGGCAGGAAACACGGCAGCTCCAGATGCACGGGATGTGTTCGCAAGTTGTTTGCAATCAATGTCAAATCAAGAGGACCCAGCCTGGATAATTGAAGACATATGGATCAGCCCGAGAGGCCTGCAGTTCTCAATGAGTCATCCTCAAACGAAACCACAAACAGTCAACGTTGGTGACCTGCTCGGACTCCTTCATTCACAGCCACCATGGGGTTTGAGGATCCTGAAGGCTCTGGAGTGCTATGCGAAGGAACGGCGTGCAGAGGTATGTAGATCAGCGTGAACGGCACTGTCAGTCCTGTACCAGGTTCTCCTTACCACATTGTGTTCCCTAGTGCATGAGCTTTGAGCGTGACAACAAGAGACCACTGGGGAAAGCAGCATGGTGGCGCAGCATCAGCGAGTTCGTGCAGTTGCCCAGCAATGAGGAGCAGATGAATTGGACAGAACGGAAACTGGCCAAAAAAGGTATGCTCCGTGCGCACACGCCGACCGCCATCGCCGACAGTCACGTATCACGTACACATGTTCTGTCTCCTGTTGGTAGCCCGCAAGGCGGAGAAGCGGAAGCGGCAACAAGAGGAGATGTGGAACGAGGAGGAGACGCCGGACGTTGTGGTTCCGGAAGAAGAGGCCACCGGTGACACACATGAGCCAGCACACAAGAAGAAAAAAGGTGTGGTGGACTTTCATGTTCAATTGAAGTAAATCCGGTGAAATCGGTTAAATTTACAATGTTGCTGTGCAATTTAACATGTTAGGAAACTGGAAAATTCCGTGCAAGATGTCAAAGAAGGGACTAAAGGAACTCATGGAGCTGGAACCACCGAAAGCATCGAAGGCGTGCCCCGCACCGAAGGAACCGAAGCAGAGCAAAGCAAAGGAGTCGCCAGCTACCAAGGTCCGGTTGCTGTCTGAGGAAGGTCTGGGTGAGAGCGTATTGAATCGTCTGCGACTAATCCCTGCGCACGAATGGACGTCCGAGGATCGGTTTGGGGCATCGTTTCAAAAGTTGATTCTGGGGGTCACCAGTAGCTTCCCAAGTTTCAAATTTTTCCACAATAGCAGCCGCAACTACTAAGCATCAGGTGTTAACAAGGGCGTTAAACACATTTGGTCAACTGAGGTTGCGTGGGAGGTTAGCTACATGGACTGCCATTGCAGTTGTTAAAGGTAGCGGGGACAAACCCATGGGTTTGCATGCCCATCCAAATGACCAGGGGTGGCTCAGCGGTGTAATCACCCTAGTTCAGGGTACCAAAATCCATGGCCCACTCCAGTGGCATGGTGAAAGATATGCTCTTGTCTTCTACAGCAGATTCACAGCTGCAAACACCTCAACCCACATCAGGGAGGAGCTCCTTCGGCTCAAGTTCCCCTTGTAACAAGACACCAGTGCACTTGGAAATTTGGTGTTGCATCCATTGCTACGTGTTTCCTGTAGGACGAACCCAGGGCCCCAGCCAAGGAGCGACCTGAAGTGGAGTTGAAAGATTTGGTGAAATACTACGTGCCGATGCGCATGGAAGGCAGCTCTCCACCAAACTGGGAAGTGGTATTTGGCTATGACATTTCGAAATTCAAGGGCTACAATGTGGACGAGGGCAGTGCTGGTGAATGGAAACGGGCAAAGAAGAGTGGCTATCTGATGCTTCTAATGCCTCCTCAGTTTCCCGAGGAAGTCAGCAACGCCTTTGTTGCATGCCGCAGAGCAGACTGTGAGGACACAGAGGCAGAAGCTACAGCGCGCTGCAAGAAGTACAAAGAGGAGTACTCGTTGTAAGTAAAGATTCCGAGTCCAGCAAAGGAGAATGGGGAGTCCTTGAACAGCGCTGATGGTGATGAAGATGGGGTTGATAATGAGTAAAATGGATTAATGTAAAGATTTCATATTGTTTTAATATGTGCATTTCTGTTTTGCGTTTTCTTTGTGTTCATAGACACATGGAAATAGTGCATTCAATGTGAGGAACACCATGTTCAATTGAACGTTCAATCTGCACCGCCATCGATAAACAACGTGGTGTTTGGACTTGGTGTACCGTGACTCCTGGGCTTGAGGCTTTGCTTCGCTAGGACCAAAGAGGACAAGAGCATAGTCAATAATTTTGATTTTGAAAAGGAAATTTGGTGAAAAATGGGCACATTTTGGTTTTTTTTGAACGTTTTTAATGTATGCACAATAGCTTGATAAATTTAACATTTTTGTTAAATTGAACTGGCCTGTAGTTGCATTGAATTTAACACAGCTCTGGTTATCACAAGGTCCCAGGGCACCATGCATCATGTGTATGCTGAGCGACAACAAACGCAAGAGCAAACCTAAGCGTTTAAACAATCCTACGGCTATTCATAAACAACCCTAAATGATTAATGCATCGTGTGTATTATGCACTTCTTCCTTTGCTTTCTGCAGGAGAGAGAGAGAGAGAGTGAAATGACGGGCAACTGCACAACATAAAACGAGGCCTAGCGGTTTAAACAACGCTGCTTGAACGCTACGGGGAAAGCAGGAACGAGCAAGCACTTTCTTTTTGACCTGTGGAGAAAAGAGGGAAATGAAGGGGTGCACAGCGAAAGTGCCACAGCGTGTGGATGCCGGGATTAGGCACATGCATCGGGGGAAGAGCGCAAACTCTAACCTTACGTGTGCGCTGCGTGCTCCATTCCTCTGACATACCTATGATTATTGGTTCTACCTGTGCAGAGCGAGAACAGTGAACACCCATAACCCCAACAAACGCAGCGGTTACGACCCTAGCGTTTTAACGAAACAAACAACACCAACACAATGCATAAGTGTGTCAGGACAGTAACATACCTGACAGGCCGGTTGTCCACCTGCTCTGTTGTTTGGCTACTTGTTTCATTCTTTTGCCTAATGTTTCTAAAAACTTTGATGCAGCTGTGCAAACATTTCTTTGCAAAGCTTTAAAAACCACGGCTCATATCTTTTGTTTCCAAGAGCCGTTTAAGCTTCCGGGCCTCTTTTTGTGGTGGCAGCTCTGTTGCGCTTGTCTGCGACTGCTGGTCGTAGATAAAATATCACGTTTTCTAACGTCTTTTCGTTACCTTTTAGCGATTTGACTTTTCAAATCGCTACCCGTTTCGCTAAACCAAGGGATTCACACCCTGTTCATTACATTTTGGATTGTTTTCAGCTCTTGGAGCTTTGTGCCCTCCAATGGGAGTATTGCTCTGCCCTGGCCCTTGGTCAGGACATTTACCAAAACGCTGTTTATACAGCGATGGCGGTCCACATTAGAGCGTTCGACTGTACCCTAATGGGCAAGCATGTACACTCTGGGGAGGCACTCCTGGGTTGAAACCCAACTTCCCCCAAAATTCTTCCCAAAGGTTTACGCCACACACTGGCAACCTTTGAGGAATGCCCCTTCTAAGGGACATCATACACGGTACGTTACACTGTCCTTCCAGGGTACCTACAGTGTTCTACTCTTCTTTGAAGTGATGAGAATGTCATCTGGTGGTTTGAGGCATTTTTGAGGTGATTTCAGGGTAATTTGAGCCTTTCTCTTGGTCCTACTAGCTTGATCAACTAGTACTCCAGTGGGCAGTAAGAAAACATCACTGACATGTCTTTCTTGGAGTCAATGATCCAGGCCAAGCCCCCCCTAAACCGGATAGCTGGGAGCCATAGAGCAAAAAAAAGCCCCCCCTAAATCTTTGGAAGTTATGAAACCTAACAGTTAATCATTTTAATCAGTCCTTTTGAGAATGTCTGTACCTTTTGCAAAGTAACTAAGATTATACCCCAAGCTCCCCATGAGGTTCACCCCGAAATGAAATAGTCACTTCAATTCCCTTGGGCCTTGTTGGTTAAGCCTAGTGGTTCCCGTCCTCAGGACCCCTATACTCAACTTCTTTCCTCCAAATTGTGGGCCTACGTTTTGGACTGATTCTGAATTAATTTGCTTGGCCATGCTGGCCAGCATGGCCAAGCCATATCCCGTATCTGGACCACTCTACATGCTCCAGATCCCATTGCATGTAAAGAGGTGCACATGAGGTGCTTGGGACTGTTTTTGAGGGCAGACGTATGTCAGTCTTCCTCATAAAACGTTTTTCGTTCTTTTGTGATTGAATCTTTGTACTAATCTTGCATGATTGATCTGCAGCCCTCCTGTGATACATTGGATTTCAAAACTATACATTGATTCGATCCATATCCTGTTCATGCTCTGCTTGCTGCTGTGGCTCTGTTTTCCAGCTTCAAAAACCTGCAGGATGTCATCAAAATCTTTAGGGTAGTAATTAAGGATATTCTTTCTTTAAATAGGATGGTCCAACAGGTCGTACGCGTCTGGGCGCGGGTGTGCGGGTGAGGGGGCCCAGCACTGTCCCCTTGGCTTGCATGCCCTGTGGGGGCCGCGTGCCGCGGGGGTGGTGGGGGGCCGCCCCCGGGGGGGGCTGGCCTGCCACCATTGTGAGGGGCGCCTGGTGTCAGGCGCTGTCCCTCCCCCGGCCGCCCATCCTCTGGCGTGGGCAGCCGGGGTTCCGCGACCCGTGTGTCCCGGGTGCGGTCGAAGCGGGCGTGAGGACCCACCACCGGCCCCACAGCATGCGCTCCTGCGGGCCAACGTTGCTCGCCGTGGGGGTGGCGGAAGGGCGCCCCCGGGGGGGGTGCCCTTGGCCGTTTTGAGGGGCGTCTCAGGTCAGGCGCTCCCCCTCCCCCGACCGCCCTTCCTCTGGGGCGGGCAGTCGGGGTTCTGCGATTCGTGTGTTCTGGATGCGGTCGGTGCGGGCGTGGGGACCCAGCACCGGCCCCACAGCGTGCGCCCTTGCGGGCTGGCGTTGCCCGCTGTGGGGGTGGCAGAGTGGCGTCCCCGGGGAGGGCGCCTTTCGCCATTGTGAGGGGCGTCTGAGGCCAGGCGCTCCCCCTCGCCCGACTGCCCGCCCTCTGGGCGGGCTGTCGGGCTCTGCCGTCCCCATGCCGTGGGCGCGGGTGTGCGGGTGTGGGGGCCCGGCACTGTCCCCATGGCTTGCATGCCCTGTGGGGGCTGCGTACTGCGGGGGTGGTGGGGGGCCGTCCCCGGGGGGGATGGTCTGCCACCGTTGTGAGGGGCGTCTGGTGTCAGGCGCTGTCCCTCTCCCAGCCGCCCGTTCTCTGGGGCGGGGAGCCGGGGTTCAGCGACCCGTTTGCCCCGGGTGCGGTCGGTGCGGGCGTGGGGACCGGGCACGGGCCCCAGAGCGTCCGCGCTTGCGGGCCGGCGTTGCTCGCTGTGGGGGTGGCGGAAGGGCGTCCCTGGCGGGGGTGCCGTTCGCCGTTGTAAGAGGCGTCTGAGGTCAGGCGCTGCCCCTCCCGCGACTGCCCGCCCTCCAGGCGGCCTGTCGGGGTCCGCCGCCCACGTGCTGTGGGTGCGGGTGTGCGGGTGTGGGGGCCCAGGACTGTCCCCTCGGCTTGCATGCCCTATGGGGGCTGCGTGCCGCGGGGCTGGTGGGGGGCCGTCCCCAGGGGGCTGGCCCGCCACCGTTGTGAGGGGCGTCTGGTGTCAGGCGCTGTCCCTCCCCCGGCGACCCGTCATCTGGCGCGGGCAGCCGGGGTTCCGCGACCCGTATGTCCCGGGTGCGGCTGGTGCGGGCGTGGGGACCCAGCACTGGCCCCACAGCGTGCGCCCCTGCGGGCGGGCGTTGCTCGCTGTGGGGGTGGCGGAGGGGCGTCCCCGGGGAGGGCGCCTTTCGCCGTTGTGAGGGGCGTCTGAGGCCAGGCGCTCCCCCTCACCCGACCGCGCGCCCTCTCGACGGGCTATCAGGGTCCACCGTCCCCCTGCTGTGGGCGCGGGTGTGCGGGTGTCGGGGCCCGGCACTGTCCCCTTGGGTTGCATGCCCTGTGGGGGCTGCGTGCTGCGAGGGTGGTGGGGGGCCGTCCCCGGGAAGAGTGGCCTGCCACTGTTGTGAGGGGCGTCTGGTGTCAGGCGCCGTCCCTCCCCCGACCGCCCGTCCCCTGGCGCGGGCAGTCGGGGTTCCGCGATTCGTGTGTTCTGGATGCGGTCGGTGCGGGCCTGGGGACCCAGCATCGGCCCCACAGCGTGCGCCCTTGCGGGCTGGCGTTGCCGGCTGTGGGGGTGGCAGAGTGGCGTCCCCGGGGAGGGTGCCTTTCACCATTGTGAGGGGCGTCTGAGGCCAGGCGCTCCCCCTTCCCCGATTGCCCGCCCTCTGGGCGGGCTGTCGGGGTCCGCCGTCCCCGTGCTGTGGGCGCGGATGTGCGGGTGTGGGGGCCCGGCACTGTCCCCATGGCTTGCATGCCCTGTGGGGGCTGCGTACTGCGGGGGTGGTGGTTGGCCGTCCCCGGGGGGGGTGGTCTGCCACCGTTGTGAGGGGCGTCTGGTGTCAGGTGCTGTCCCTCTCCCAGCCGCCCGTTCTCTGGGGCGGGCAGCCGGGGTTCAGCGACCCGTGTGCCCCGGGTGTGGTCGGTGCGGGCGTGGGGACCCAGCGACGGCTGCACAGCGTGCGCCCTTGCGGGCCGGCGTTGCTCGCTGTGGGGGTGGCGGAAGGGCGTCCCTGGGGGGGGTGCCCTTCGCCGTTGTGAGGAGCGTCTGAGGTCAGGCGCTCCCCCTCCCCCGACTGCCTGCCTTCCGGGCGGGCTGTCGGTGTCCGCCGCCCACGTGCTGTGGGTGCGGGTGTGCTGGTGTGGGGGCCTGGCACTGTCCCCTCGGCTTGCATGCCCTGCGGGGGCTGCGTGCCGCGGGGGTGGTGGGGGGATGTCCCCCGGGGGCTGGCCTGCCACCGTTGTGAGGGGCGTCTGGTGTCAGGCGCTGTCCCTCCCCCGACCACCCGTCCTCCCGGGCGTGCAGCCGGGGTTCCGCGACCCGTATGTCCCGGGTGCGGTCGGTGCGGGCGTGGGGACCCAGCACCGGCCCCACAGCGTGCGCCCCTGCGGGCCGGCGTTGCTCGCTGTGGGGGTGGCGGAGGGGCGTCCCTGGGGAGGGCGCCTTTCGCCGTTGTGAGGGGCCTCTGAGGCCAGGTGCTCCCCCTCCCCCGACCGCCCGCCCTCTGGGCGGGCTGTCGGGGTCCGCCGTCCCCGTGCTGCTGGCGCGGGTGTGCGGGTGTGGGGGCCCAGCACTGTCTCCTTGGCTTGCATGCCCTGTGGGGGCTGCGTACTGCGGGGGTGGTGGGGGGCCGTCCCCGGGGGGGGTGGCCTGCCACTGTTGTGAGGGGCGTCTGGTGTCATGCGCTGTCCCTCCCCCAGCCGCCTGTCCTCTGGGGCAGGCAGCCGAGTTTCAGCGACCCGTGTGCCCCGGGTGTGGTCGGTGCGGGCGTGGGGACCCACCACCGGCCCCACAGTGTGCCCTCTTGTGGGCCGGCGTTGCTCGCTGTGGGGGTGGCGGAAGGGCGTCCCCGGGGGGGGTGCCGTTCGCCATTTTGAGGGGCGTCTGAGGTCCCCCTCCCCCGACTGACCGCCCTCTGGGCGGGCTGTCGGGGTCCGCCACCCACGTGCTGTGGGCGCGGGTGTGCGGGTGTTGGGGCCCGGCACTGTCCCCTCGGCCTGCATGCCCTGTGGGGGCTGTGTGCCGCGGGGGTGGTGGGGGGCCGTCCCCGGGGGGGGTGGCCTGCCACCGTTGTGAGGGGCGTCTGGTGTCAGGCGCTGTTCCTCCCCCAGCCGCCCGTCCTCTGGGGCGGGCAGCCGGGGTTCCGCGACCCGTGTGTCCTGGGTGCGGTCGGTGCGGGCGTGGGGACCCAGCACCAGCCCCACAGCGTGCGCCCTTGCGGGCCAGCGTTGCCCGCTCTGGGGTCGGTGGAAGGGCGTCCCCGGGGGGGTTGCCTCCCACCGTTCTGAGGGGCGTCTGAGGTCAGGCGCTCCCCCTCCCCCGTCTGCCCGCCCACTGGGCGGGCTGTTGGGGTCCGCGACCCACTGCTGTGGGCGCTGGTGTGCGGGTGTGGGGGCCCAACACTGTCCCCTTGGCCTGCATGCCCTGTGGGGGCTGCGTGCCGCGGGGGTGGTGGGGTGCGGTCCCCGGGGGGGGGTGGCCTGCCACCGTTGTGAGGGGCGTCTGGTGTCAGGCGCTATCCCTCCCCCGGCCGCCCGTCCTCTGGCGCGGGCAGCCGGGGTTTCGGCGACCCGTGTGTCCCTGGTGTGGTCGGTGCGGGCGTGGGGACCCAGCACGGGCCGCACAGCGCGCGCCCTTGCGGTCTGGCGTTTTCATGTTTTTTGGGGGGGGGTTTTCAACCCTAACCCCATATCCATGAATAATGTCATTTTTGTGTCCCAATCCTAATGAGAATTCCAATTTTGGAATATTTTCATGTTTGCGGGGGGGTTTTTCAACCCTAACCCCATATCCATGAATAATGTCATTTTTGTGTCCCAATCCTAATGAGAGTTCCAATTTTGGAATATTTTCATGTTTGGGGGGGGGTTTTTCAACCCTAACCCCATATCCATGATTAATGTCATTTTCGTGTCCCAATCCTAATGAGAATTCCAATTTTGGAATATTTTCATGTTTCCGGGGGGGGGTTTTCAACGCTAACCCCATATCCATGAATAATGTCATTTTTGTGTCCCAATCCTAATGAGAATTCCAATTTTGGAATATTTTCATGTTTGGGGGGGGGGGTTTTCAACCCTAACCCCATATCCATGAATAATGTCATTTTTGTGTCCCAATCCTAATGAGAATTCCAATTTTGGAATATTTTCATGTTTGGGGGGGGGGTTTTCAACCCTAACCCCGTATCCATGAATAATGTCATTTTTGTGTCCCAATCCTAATGAGAATTCCAATTTTGGAATATTTTCATGTTTGGGGGGGGGTTTTTCAACCCTAACCCCATATCCATGAATAATGTCATTTTTGTGTCCGAACCCTAATGAGAAGTCCAATTTTGGAATATTTTCATGTTTGGGGGGGGGGCTTTCAACCCTAACCCCATATCCATGAATAATGTCATTTTTGTGTCCCAATCCTAATGAGAATTCCAATTTTGGAATATTTTCATGTTTGGGGGGGGGTTTTTCAACCCTAACCCCATATCCATGAATAATGTCATTTTTGTGTCCCAATCCTAATGACAATTCCAATTTTGGAATATTTTCATGTTTTGGGGGGGGTTTTTCAACCCTAACCCCATATACATGAATAATGTCATTTTTGTGTCCCAATCCTAATGAGAATTCCAATTCTGGAATATTTTCATGTTTGGGGGGGGGGGGTTTTCTCAACCCTAACCCCATATCCATGAATAATGTCATTTTTGTGTCCCAATCCTAATGAGAATTCCAATTTTTGAATATTTTCATGTTTTGGGGGGGGTTTTTCAACCCTAACCCCATATCCATGAATAATTTCATTTTTGTGTCCCAATCCTAATGAGAATTCCAATTTTGGAATATTTTCATGTTTGGGGGGGGATTTTTCAACCCTAACCCCATATCCATGAATAATGTCATTTTTGTGTCCCAATCCTAATGAGAATTCCAATTTTGGAATATTTTCATGTTTGGGGGGGGTTTTTCAACCCTAACCCCATATCCATGAATAATGTCATTTTTGTGTCCCAGTCCTAATGAGAATTCTAATTTTGGAATATTTTCATGTTTACGGGGGGGGTTTTCAACCCTAACCCCATATCCATGAATAATGTCATTTTTGTGTCCCAATCCTAATGAGAATTCCAATTTTGGAATATTTTCATGTTTGGGGGGGGGGGGTTTTCAACCCTAACCCCATATCCATGAATAATGTCATTTTTGTGTCCCAATCCTAATGAGAATTCCAATTTTGGAATATGTTCATGTTTGCGGGGGGGTTTTTCAACCCTAACCCCATATCCATGAATAATGTCATTTTTGTGTCCCAATCCTAATGAGAGTTCCAATTTTGGAATATTTTCATGTTTGGGGGGGGGTTTTTCAACCCTAACCCCATATCCATGATTAATGTCATTTTCGTGTCCCAATCCTAATGAGAATTCCAATTTTGGAATATTTTCATGTTTCCGGGGGGGGTTTTTCAACGCTAACCCCATATCCATGAATAATGTCATTTTTGTGTCCCAATCCTAATGAGAATTCCAATTTTGGAATATTTTCATGTTTGGGGGGGGGTTTTTCAACCCTAACCCCATATCCATGAATAATGTCATTTTTGTGTCCCAATCCTAATGAGAATTCCAATTTTGGAATATTTTCATGTTTGGGGGGGGGTTTTTCAACCCTAACCCCGTATCCATGAATAATGTCATTTTTGTGTCCCAATCCTAATGAGAATTCCAATTTTGGAATATTTTCATGTTTGGGGGGGGGGTTTTCAACCCTAACCCCATATCCATGAATAATGTCATTTTTGTGTCCGAACCCTAATGAGAAGTCCAATTTTGGAATATTTTCATGTTTGGGGGGGGTTTTTTCAACCCTAACCCCATATCCATGAATAATGTCATTTTTGTGTCCCAATCCTAATGAGAATTCCAATTTTGGAATATTTTCATGTTTGGGGGGGGGTTTTTCAACCCTAACCCCATATCCATGAATAATGTCATTTTTGTGTCCCAATCCTAATGACAATTCCAATTTTGGAATATTTTCATGTTTTGGGGGGGGTTTTTCAACCCTAACCCCATATACATGAATAATGTCATTTTTGTGTCCCAATCCTAATGAGAATTCCAATTCTGGAATATTTTCATGTTTGGGGGGGGGGGTTTTCTCAACCCTAACCCCATATCCATGAATAATGTCATTTTTGTGTCCCAATCCTAATGAGAATTCCAATTTTGGAATATTTTCATGTTTTGGGGGGGGTTTTTCAACCCTAACCCCATATCCATGAATAATTTCATTTTTGTGTCCCAATCCTAATGAGAATTCCAATTTTGGAATATTTTCATGTTTGGGGGGGGATTTTTCAACCCTAACCCCATATCCATGAATAATGTCATTTTTGTGTCCCAATCCTAATGAGAATTCCAATTTTGGAATATTTTCATGTTTGGGGGGGGTTTTTCAACCCTAACCCCATATCCATGAATAATGTCATTTTTGTGTCCCAGTCCTAATGAGAATTCTAATTTTGGAATATTTTCATGTTTACGGGGGGGGTTTTCAACCCTAACCCCATATCCATGAATAATGTCATTTTTGTGTCCCAATCCTAATGAGAATTCCAATTTTGGAATATTTTCATGTTTTGGGGGGGGGGTTTTCAACCCTAACCCCATATCCATGAATAATGTCATTTTTGTGTCCCAATCCTAATGAGAATTCCAATTTTGGAATATGTTCATGTTTGGGGGGGGGGTTTTCAACCCTAACCCCATATCCATGAATAATGTCATTTTTGTGTCCCAATCCTAATGAGAATTCCAATTTTGGAATATTTTCATGTTTGGCGGGGGGTTTTTCAACCCTAACCCCATATCCATGAATAATGTCATTTTTGTGTCCCAATCCTAATGAGAATTCCAATTTTGGAATATTTTCATGTTTGGGGGGGGGGTTTTCAACCCTAACCCCATATCCATGAATAATGTCATTTTTGTGTCCCAATCCTAGTGAGAATTCCAATTTCGGAATATTTTCATGTTTGGGGGGGGGGGTTTTCAACCCTAACCCCATATCCATGAATAATGTCATTTTTGTGCCCCAATCCTAATGAGAATTCCAATTTTGGAATATTTTCATGTTTTAGGGGGGGTTTTTCAACCCTAACCCCATTTCCATGAATAATGTCATTTTTGTGTCCCAATCCTAACGAGAATTCCAATTTGGAAATATTTTCATGTTTGGGGGGGGTTTTTCAACCCTAACCCCATATACATGAATAATGTCATTTTTGTGTCCCAATCCTAATGAGAATTCCAATTTTGGAATATTTTCATGTTTGGGGGGGGTTTTTCAACCCTAACCCCATATCCATGAATAATGTCATTTTTGTGTCCATAGGATTGTTTTGGCTGAGGAGGACCCTACCTAGGGTCGAAACGCGTACTTGACATTGGAAGTCAGTGGACTTTGTTTGACATTCATTGTTGTGAGTGTTGCCGGGTGCATTTGTCTTGGAACTTAACACAAGTGGAGTTTGGACAATTTTACCCGAGGGTTGCTATATCCGTCGACGACTTTTATCTTTGGGAGTGAGTATACCCGTCATTTTGGAATGCCTCAAAACAAAGCTGCCCGATTCAATCTTTCCAAAGTACCCCAAGAGCTGAGGAAGCCGGCCCTTGAACATTTATTGGCATATCGGACGTTCAAAGACAAAATGGTGAATGATTTTCGCCCTAAAGAAAGCACCTTCCGAGATGGCACGGTGACCATTAAGCACGTAGTGGACGAAGACTTGCAAAAAGCTTTGCACCAAAATCAATGCGAACTACGACTCCAATTTCACCAAAAAGATCTCGATGCAGCGCAAGATAAGCACAAAGCAACACACAAAGCATTCAATGAGGCGATGAAATCCTACTATGATGCATACACTTCGCTAAGCACGGATTACAAAGTTGACCTTAACGAAGTCGACACGCAGGATGCACTCATGGACCTCGGTGATGGCAACAACTTCTACCCCATCGTGGACGTCATGATGACCACCGCACGTCAACATGTGCAACACACCGTGGAGGCCATGGTTACGGCACGGCGTCGCATTGATCTTGAGGCCGAGGCGAAGCATGCACTGTATTTGGAGCACCACATCATTCACCAAAGTCTGGATTGCATGCGTGTTGTGCATGTGCTCCTCACGTACATTCGTGTGCTTCTCCCTTTTTTGGCGCCGTCGTTGCTTTTGCCACGCTTGTTTGCGCGTTTCTTGCCGGACGACGTCTCCTTCTTCCGTTTTCCACGAGGTGTATTGCCGCGAGGAGCTCTTGGTTGAGTAGAGTTGTTCCCCGCGTGGCTTCGGGTGCGGCCTGGTGTATTGGACCCTGTGCGAGGTGTTCCGGGCGCGGGGCGTGTTGGGCGTCGGAGGTGTCGTGTCGCCACGTTTATTTGGACGCCCACGCTCGCTTTTGTCGCCGTTGGTTCCACCACCACGTCTTCGACCGTTTTTTGCATGTTGTTGTTTGTTGTCCACCATCAATTGGCGTACCGCCTCCATCAAGATCTTGATTTGCTCTGCTTGTCCTTGCACGATGGCGTCGGCTGCCATAGCTTTGTTCACCTCCTCTCTCACCTTCTCTTTCTGCACACGTGTAGCTCTTTCAATGAGTTTTTTGTCAAAGTGCTCCAAATACAGTGCATGCTTCGCCTCGGCCTCAAGATCAATGCGACGCCGTGCCGTAACCATGGCCTCCACGGTGTGTTGCACATGTTGACGTGCGGTGGTCATCATGACGTCCACGATGGGGTAGAAGTTGTTGCCATCACCGAGGTCCATGAGTGCATCCTGCGTGTCGACTTCGTTAAGGTCAACTTTGTAATCCGTGCTTAGCGAAGTGTATGCATCATAGTAGGATTTCATCGCCTCATTGAATGCTTTGTGTGTTGCTTTGTGCTTATCTTGCGCTGCATCGAGATCTTTTTGGTGAAATTGGAGTCGTAGTTCGCATTGATTTTGGTGCAAAGCTTTTTGCAAGTCTTCGTCCACTACGTGCTTAATGGTCACCGTGCCATCTCGGAAGGTGCTTTCTTTAGGGCGAAAATCATTCACCATTTTGTCTTTGAACGTCCGATATGCCAATAAATGTTCAAGGGGCCGGCTTCCTCAGCTCTTGGGGTACTTTGGAAAGATTGAATCGGGCAGCTTTGTTTTGAGGCATTCCAAAATGACGGGTATACTCACTCCCAAAGATAAAAGTCGTCGACGGATATAGCAACCCTCGGGTAAAATTGTCCAAACTCCACTTGTGTTAAGTTCCAAGACAAATGCACCCGGCAACACTCACAACAATGAATGTCAAACAAAGTCCACTGACTTCCAATGTCAAGTACGCGTTTCGACCCTAGGTAGGGTCCTCCTCAGCCAAAACAATCCTATGGACACAAAAATGACATTATTCATGGATATGGGGTTAGGGTTGAAAAACCCCCCCCAAACATGAAAATATTCCAAAATTGGAATTCTCATTAGGATTGGGACACAAAAATGACATTATTCATGTATATGGGGTTAGGGTTGAAAAACCCCCCCCAAACATGAAAATATTTCCAAATTGGAATTCTCGTTAGGATTGGGACACCAAAATGACATTATTCATGGAAATGAGGTTAGGGTTGAAAAAACCCCCCTAAAACATGAAAATATTCCAAAATTGGAATTCTCATTAGGATTGGGGCACAAAAAATGACATTATTCATGGATATGGGGTTAGGGTTGAAAACCCCCCCCCCCCAAACATGAAAATATTCCGAAATTGGAATTCTCACTAGGATTGGGACACAAAAATGACATTATTCATGGATATGGGGTTAGGGTTGAAAACCCCCCCCCCCAAACATGAAAATATTCCAAAATTGGAATTCTCATTAGGATTGGGACACAAAATGACATTATTCATGGATATGGGGTTAGGTTGAAAAACCCCCCGCCAAACATGAAAATATTCCAAAATTGGAATTCTCATTAGGATTGGGACACAAAAATGACATTATTCATGGATATGGGGTTAGGGTTGAAAACCCCCCCCCCAAACATGAACATATTCCCAAAATTGGGAATTCTCATTAGGATTGGGACACAAAAATGACATTATTCATGGATATGGGGTTAGGGTTGAAAACCCCCCCCCCCAAACATGAACATATTCCAAAATTGGAATTCTCATTAGGATTGGG